>OY856186.1:451653067-452253067 GCA_963693315.1 Diogma glabrata | reverse complement strand
TTTTGATTTATATGCTCTACATCCGGCTTGTGGAATATTAATTGCTGATCGCTGTACATGAGGAGGATGAGCACTTAATTGACCTTTCGGGGAAGCTGGAACGGGACAAGACCATGAGGTGAGTCGTAATTCACTTTTCATTTTAAGCATGTATGATTGGGGATAAGTGTGTGGGTATGGGAGCATGTGTGTATGGACGTGTGGATGTGGTTACGTGTGAGCGAGTGTGTTGGTAGCCTGTGTGTTTTGTAAAAATGTAAAAACCAAAACAAGAAAAAATAATATTAATACTACTAAAAGAATTTATTTCCATAAATATTGATTAACCAAGAATTTATTGGCGTAAGCCGATAATTAATTATCAATCTAACTATGAGCCGAAACCTCTAGACTCGCGGTTAAAATCAGTTTCAATCCGGAAATTTTGCATTACCGTTTTATTCTTCTTGAATGGTAACCTGTGAAAGAGTATGTCAACGTCATTAAAGCGTTTTGCAGGTTCATAATTGATGTTTTTTTTTCATAATTTGGTACATTGGTCAATTAGTTTCACGGCACAAATCATCAAGGTGTTGACGGTTGTCCTAGGTCGTAAGGGCTACCATCATTTTTTTTTTTGATTTATTTCAGACGTCAAACCGGCTTTTTTTTATTATTTCCATCACATCACGCCAAGACCTACCGTTATTTGGAGATTCGGATGTTATAATTTAATTTAACTCTAAGGGAAACAAAAGGTGGTTAATAATACTTGACGTTGGGATCCGACCATGCATAAATAATGATTGATGGTAATATTAGTAGGTAATGGATTGCAGACTCCTCAATCAAAGAATGTTATATTACATTGAAAACCACCCAAAGTAGTAGTACATGAAATAAATTTAACGAAAACCGAAACCTCGTCAACTTCTACCACAACTATTATTACCATAGCAACGAATTGTAGCAACAGTGGCTGTATTAGGAGTGGCAACCATACAATTAAGTTAAATCATTTGGGAAAATCCCCTGGCAATGAATTTCAACTAAAAGCCATGCAAGGCTCAGAGTTGTTTTCTTATGAATACTCATTCGTCCTGAGTGTTACCAATCTCTTGAGATCCATTTTCAATTCAGCTATATCCGAAATAGGTTTATGGAATATTCAATTAGATACTCAAATTATATTTATTGTAAATAGTACCGTATTAATCCTATTAACCCAAAATTATAAATTACATTCACGAAACCGACTCGCTTGATTGAACTATTATACCTTTGCTTTTATAATAATAATAATTATATTGGATCATATAATTTAACAAAAATTTTAACGTAGCACATTTGATGTTCTCCATAAAATTAAAGTATCGCCTATGATAAGAATAAATTAAAAGCCATTTGAACAAAATCAAATATTTGGTTTAAACAATAAAATTGAAGGTACCAGCATAGGAAAGAATGGAAAAGAAGTGAACGAGGGTGGAATGCCTGTTGTGAACCATGTATCTCATCCACTTAAAGCCAGTCAAAATGATATTGTAGTTAATACCAACGTGTTCTCCCTGAAATATACTAATAAAATGCTATTTTTACTAAATGCCAATGACTTAACTAGTCCTGAAATACCTATAAATAATCGAAACCAACACAGATGGAAGTTTAATGAATTGATAGATGATTCATATCAATTTTTTCTTGAACTCTCTTCCAGGCTATTGGACTGTTTCTAGGGTGTGTGTGTGTGGGTGTGTGTGTGTGTGTGTGTGTGGGTGTATGCAGTGTGAGAAGGTGAGCACATGTGTAGTAATCTAGGGGGGGTTGGCCGTGATGATCGTGGTTCTTTCGCCCATGGGATCGCCAGAGTCTCAGTTGTTCATTCGTATTGTTTCCATTTTGGTTTATTCACGTAATTTGCGTACATTTCTGTATTTGTGTTGAAGCAGCAGGTATTAATCTATCAAATCCACGATGGCTGAGCTATAGTCGTTACGGCGTTATAAATCTCTAGGTACGCGACCTGCTATGCCGCTTCATTGGTTCGCCAATGGAAAAGCTCTTCATTACATATTACAAAATCAAAGATTAAACGTTTTTCAAAAATTTATAATAATAATATCATCAATCGATGATAATATCAATAATAATAATATCATGATCATTACATTTCATTCCATCCAACTAAATAATTTTATTATTTTCTAAAAAGAGAAATGAAAATCATTCTTTTGACACACTTGACATTATTTCTTTCACAAACTTATAATGCCATAATTCTCTATGATAATAATAAAATTTCATGTCAGACAAATAATTAATTTTATTTTTGGTTAATCTAGTAATAATCTACTACTACTAATCTAGTAATAATCTAAATCTACTAATAATCTAGTTTTTGGTCTCACATACCAATCCCGACCATCAACATTTCTTCAAAATCAATGTTTCTATTCGTAATCACTTAAAATGAACGTTTTTTAAGCAAAAAATATGTAAATTTCCTTGTTTTGACAAACTTAACGATTTTTTGACACACTTCCGGTACAGTTATCGAACACATCGTCCTTTCGGCTATTCCTATTGAGTAAAAATATTTTTAGAAAAAAAATTTTGAAATCCGTCCAGCGGTTTTTTAGATTTCGGTTGTGACGGCCGGCCGGCTGAGAGACATACATTTTTTTTTTTGCTTATTTAGAATCAGTAGGTCATAAAACGTCGAGAAATGCCAAAAAAATGGGGGTAAGAATTTCACTTTTGGCTCATGAATGCAATACTGATGGTAGGGATTGGTATGTGAGATCAAAAACTAGATTATTGCATTATAAGTTTGTCAAAAAAATGTTGTCAAGTGTGTCAAAAGAAAGATTTTTATTTATTTTTTTGCCTAATTTTTTGGAAAAAAATTAAATTAATTATATGTTTGAAATGAAATTTTATTATTATTATTGAGAATCATGGCATTATAAGTTTGTCAAAAAAATAATGTCAAGTGTGTCAAAAAATGATTTAATTTATTTTTTTAGCAAATTTTTTGGGAAAAAAAATGTAGCTGTTTTTATGACGTAAATGTAATTGAAAATGAAATTGGACATGGAAATTTTTGAATTTGTTATTGTTTTTGAAATATTTTTGGAATTTTGAAAAAAGTTTGTATATTTAAATAGTCGGATATTCAAATAGTCTGAGTAATGAATATTTCATATTTAGTGTGCCAAACATGTCTTACTAATTAATAAAAAAAAATACTAATACATAAGACCATAAATGGCCATGACCAATAACATTTTTTTTAATATGGATTCTTCTTGCTACTAGGTAGATGTTAGCACTTAGCATAATCAATTCGGTCGCTCACTCATAGCTTTGAGGACCAAGGTCATTCTAAATTGTTGTTTTCGTTGTTTTTTTTTGCCTTGTTATCTGGTTTAATATCTGCTATATCCATAAGTGCTACAGCAAAAACTATTTGATTTATAATAGTACTTAGAAAAATTTAAAACAACATGGGTTACTCTTGGCTTTAGTAGCTAAACGGTCTTAAAGTTGTTATTATTTGAAAAAAGGTCAAAGTTGAAGGTCAATTAATCTAGAAGCCATAGATCGATCGTTTTGAGATACTGCTGTAATTTTGCTACAGATTGTGAAGGTTAGGTCCAGGCTAAAACTCTATGGAGCAAGTATTTATTTTTTTATACCATGCTTTTTTTCGTTGTCCAATATGCGTTTTACAAAATGTACCATTAAATGCACATTTTACCTATTTCTCATGCTATTTTTGATTTTGCAATGATCAATAATCAATTTTTTATTAAGACCATAATTGATTTAGTAAATAGTTTCAAAACCGCAATCCTACAATATCCCTCCTCCTTTCAATAAAAAATAATATAAAATTAAAATATACTTTATTTCGTTTATTTCGTATACTTCATTTCATTGTTCCTTTAGTTGAGGATTGAAATGCACCCGTCTTGTGGTCTCGCAATCCCCAGATGCCAGTGCGGAATTGTGGTTTTACCATCAGATCCCAAAAATAAACAGCACCCCATAGTAGAATACTCCAGTTTAAATAAAAAATTAATATTTGAAAATTGATTTGAAATAGTTAAAATGTGCATAAAGGTACATTTTGTAAAATGCATATTGGACGACGGAAAAGGCATGTAATAAAAAAAAAAATACGTGTCCCATGGAGTTTTAGTCTGGACCTTAAGCTACACAATATGGAGTATAACCATAGCTAAATCTCAAATTTATTGACTCAGAGTAGAGTAATTGAGATTGAATTTAGACCTTTTTTTGAAAAAATTGTCAAGTTTGAGAACGTTTAGCTACTAAAGCCATGTTGTTTTAAGTAGCCCATGTTGTTTTAAGTTTTTCTAAGTACTGTCATAGGTTGACTAATTAATCCAATAGTTAGTGCTGTGAGCCACTTATTGCTTTTGCAGATATTTAGTCAGATAACAACATTTTTCAATGACCTTGACCTTCAAAGCCATGGGTAAGCGACCCAATGAATTATGCTAATATCTACCTAGTATCAAGTAGTATCAATGTTAAAAAAAATATCATTGATCACTCATGTTTTATGAAATAGAATGATCACATTATTTAAACAATTTACCCGTGACCTTAAGTTATGACTTCAATTCAAGGACAAACGGGTTACATTTAAGAGAGGGTAAACTTCACTTTTTCTTATCACAGTATTACTAGTATATCCTGAAAGTTTTAGGAAAATTGAAGGCATCAAATATCAAAAGTGTCCAACCTTAAAAAAATGACTTTTAAAGAACTGGTAATTTATTTGTTTTTGTAAAATGCTTGTTTTGTGGATACTAATAATAATAATTTATTAATATAAATTATTGATTTTATTTAATATATTTGTGCTGACAATTAGTATAGAGTAAAGAGATAATATATTTCTTAATACAAATATGTTAGATGGCAAGATATCAAATTAGAAGTGAAAAAAAAACATCAGCAGCCCCGGTACATCGTGAAATATAGGAATTGAGAAATAAATTATAGCAATTTTTTCATAACTATGAAAGCAATTTTTTCATAACTAAAAAAAAAAAAAAAAAAAATTAGAAAATATTTCTTTATTTCATTTATAGTCACTGTAGGCCCTTAGAATAACGGAATAGTGCTTTGTGTATCTAGTTGCACAAAGTTAATTGTTTCCGCACGCGTCGTAATTTCGTCCAACAAGGCAAAGCCGAGTTGGACAAATATACGACAAGTGCGGAAAAAATCAATTTGTGCAACGAGTTGCACAAAACGTTTTTTGCAATTCCAAAAACACAATTAATTGTAGTTTAATCAATGAGTGTATAATGAAATAGTTTATTCTCAAGCAAAAGTTTAAAATTTGAGCGAGGCACGAGCGAGAATTTTAATTTGCGAGAGAATAAAATTCATTGAACACGAATCGATTACAATACTTTATTCTCTGACAAAGAATTGTGTGTTATAAAAAATAAACACATTTTCTTCAATTAAAACAATAAATCTTTATTGTTTTAATTGATAAATCAAATTTCTTTTTAAAAAAACCCTGATGATAAAAACACCCCATCCTATACAATCAACCAAGTTCAACTAAACGAAATACGAGAATTTAATTTAAAATTTGATTTTCGAACAGAACTTATCAAAGCAATTGTGATTATAATTTGAAAATAATTTTAATGAAACCAAAACAATTTGACCAATTGGAATCATACCAATTGAATAATGATAATTTTTTAAAGGAAAATTTTCATTAGACAATAAGTTAAGTTCATTAGGCCATAGGTTAGAAAACAATACAATAATACATACTATTATTATCGAAAAAACATACAAATACTCGTAAAGCTGATATAATTAAATGGAAGAGAATAAACAAAATTATTCTGCAACCAAATTTTTTACAATCAACATTCATATTAAAATATAAGTAAACATTTCTATTATCAACTTAGCATTGAGACAATTTTCTATGAAACAGTGCGAAAAAATAAAACAGTGCGAAAAAATAAAACAGTGCGGAAAAATCTCACTTTTTGATATTGTTGACAATATCGAAATACGTTGAATTGTGATTCGGAATTGCAAAAAAAGATATGGCTTACGTGTTGTTGTCGGTAGCAGGTCAGAAATTTTTTTAATCTCTGGGGTAGGGTTCTCACATAACGGACATGCTGAGTCCACTCGCCCGGCACCTGGGGACTGGAGTTATTCAACTAAATGTGCTGGAAATTTTTTTGCTTCCTTGTAAGCGATAAAACTCGTAAATGATGCACTTTAGGATACTGGTGCCATGGAAATTTTTTGTTCCTTAAATGTTTTTCTATAACTTAAAATAAAAAAAAAAACCAAAATAATTTGTTTTGTTGCAAATTTTTGCGAAAAATTGCGTTTAAGATTGCGTTATTTCAATTGAATTTAGTTATTTACAAATAATTGTTTACAACATAATTGACCCCTTTATCTTGTAGCTGAAACCTCAAAAATAATAAGCTTCAGAACGTTTTATTCAGCTTGATAGTTTTTGCATAATTCCATTTTGCACTTAATGCCTTCATAAAAGTTGTTAACTTTGGGCAGGCTGAGTTTTTATCCAATCGCAATCTGCTTGACAGGAGTCGAAAGGGTGTAGTGTCAGCTTTAAGTAACAATTTTGTTGCCTATACCCATATTCAATATTAACAACAATTACAGTGGTTTGAAAAAACCGCAAAAATTCCTTAGTTGCAAAATTAAATTTCTCAACGAATTTTCCACTACTTAACGAGATGCGATTTTAAAATTTGCAAATTCCTTAGAAAATCGAAGATTTAAAAAGAAACCTCTCTAACATGATTTGGACCGAGTTATGGCTCATTTTGTTTTTTAAACCGCGGTTTTAACATTGATTTTGTATGCCATAAATCGACAGGCAATGAGAATTTCCCTCAAAAATGATACTGTTGTGCTCACAAGATGCTGGGTCTGTGCCTACCCAATACGCGATCGGTTACTCTGACTCCTGCTAGTAACGTACTCTATGAAAAAATAAAACGTACTGTATAGTATACGTAAAACGAACGTAGCGACACGATGTATAATTGAGCATTATTGTAATGACAAATAAATTTAATGAAAAAGTAATGAACTACTTATGTGTAATCATGTCCCAAATCATGTTAGAGAGGTCTATTTTATAAAATCTGAGGTTTTCTAAGCACTTTGCAAATTTTAAAAACGCATCTCGTTAAGTTGAAAATTCGTTGAGAAATTTAATTTTGCAACTAAGGAATTTTCTCAGTTTTTTTGAACCACTGTAATTGTTGTTAATATTGAATATGGGTATAGGCAACAAAAATGCTATTTAAAGCTGAAACTATACCCTTTCAATTTCCGTCAAACAGATTGCGATCGGATGAAAACTCAGACCTTGCGGCCTGCCCAAAATTAACAACTTTTTTGAAGGCATTAATTGCCAAATGGAATTGTGCTAAAACTATCAGGCCGAATGAAACGTTCTGAAGTTAATTTTTTCGTTGAGGTTTCAGCTACAAGATAGAGGGATCAATTATGTTATAAACAATTATTTGCAAATAACTAAATTCAATTGAAAAATATCGATTTTTAGACATTTTTTTCGCAATTTTTCGCAAAAATTTGCAGAAAAAACAAATTATTTTGGTATTTTTTTTTATTTTAAGTTATAGAAAAACATTTAAGGAACAAAAAATTTCCATGGCACCAGCATCCTAAAGTGCACCATTTACGAGTTATATCGCCTACAAGGAAGCAAAAAAAAAATTTCCAGCACACTTTGTTGAATAACTACAGTCCCCATATGACGGGCGAGTGGACTCAGCATGTTCATTATGTGAGTACCCTACCCCAGAGATTAAAATAATTTCTGACCTGCTACCGACAACAACACGTACAATCCGTAATTCTATTGGCCTACTGGGCCTGCGCCGATTTCATGTGATGATTGTTATGTCGAGTAATTCAAATTCCATTGTAATAGTCCCAACCGCTGTCCCGCCATAGATTCTTACATTCGTTTTCCTAGTTGTCGTCAGTTTGTTCTAATTAGTTTCTGATACTCGATATATAATCGTTAATCGCTATAAAATTCGTTAACAAATTGATATATTAATTAACCAATGGTTCCGCTAATCAATATATGTTTTCTAAAACCAATCATCTGTTGACTAATAATATTCCCCCCTGTAGTTTTCTATTAATTAATAAATCACCGTAAAACTATTATAAAATCGGTTGTTCATTCTCTCTAATCCATACTCATGTTAATTACATGTATATTTCTTTCAAATGTTTTGTAAATAGTATCTCTCTTTGAAATATTTTCTCATTTCTATTACAACCTACTAACCAGTATTACTTGATAGGAGAAATAAAATAACGATAATTTTTAAACTCTACAAGAAACTGCGTTATCGATTCTATTTTTTTTTTTTTTTTTTTTTTATTTATTTATTTTCCAAAAAACATACATTTCATAGTAGGAAAAATATGGAGGGGCTGAAATCTCAAGCTCTGAGATATCAAGACTTCGGTCTGGGTTAAGGATTTTGATATAGTTTTCGGCAAAAAACTTTTATGAGGACATGGTTTTTAGTTTTGGGCAGCGATGTATATCAAACAAAACTCTTTGTTAAAGTACTAGTATTTTTTATCTCTGTTTAAAAATTTATTACAAAACTAACACGAAACATCAATACGTTGCCGGAAAATTATAATCAAAATTCCAAAAATATTGTTAAATTAAATAAAACCAAACTTTTTCAAAATTCCAAAAATATTCCAAAAATTAGAATAATATCAAATATTTAAATTTTTTCTAAATTCCAATAATATTTCAAAAATTCTTAAAAATTCAAACTTTTTCCAACATTCTAAATATATTGCAAAAATTATTACAAAATCAAAAATTGAAAATTTTTTCAAAATTCCAAAAATTATCATAATATCAAAAATTAAAAATTTTCCAAAATTCTAAAAATATTCCAAAAATTCTTACAAAATCAAAAATTAAAACTTTGGCCGAAATTCTAAAAATATTGTAAAAATTATTACAAAATCAAAAATACAAACTTTTTCAAAATTCCAAAAATATTTCCAAAACTATAACAAATTCAAAAATTTCCATGTCCAATTTCATTTTAAATTACATTTACGTCATAAAAACAGCTACATTTTCTTCCAAAAAATTGGCTAAAAAAATAAATGAAATCATTTTTTGACACACTTGACATTATTTTTTGACAAACTTATAATGCCATAATTCTCTATAATAATAATAAAATATCATGTCACAAATCATTAATTTTATTTTTTTGTAAAAAATTGGGTAAAAAATAAATAAAAACCGTTCTTTTGACACACTTGACAACATGTTTTGACAAACTTATAATGCCATAATTCTCAATAATAATAATAAAATGTCATTTCAAAGAAACAATTTTATTTTTTTCCAAAAAATTGGGTAAAAAACTAATTAAAAATCTTTTGACACACTTGACAACATTTTTCTGATAAACTTATGATGCCATAATTCTCAATAATAATAATAAAATTTCATTTCAAACCAACAATTTTCTTGTTTTCCAAAAAATTGGGTAAAAAAATAAATAAAAATCTTTCTTTTGACACACTTGACAACATTTTTTTGACAAACTTATAATGCGATGATCTAGATTTTGGTCTCACATACCAATCCCGACCATCAAGATTTCTCCAAATTTAATGTTCCTACTCGTAATCACTTAAAATGAACGTTTTTTAAGCAAAAAATATGCAAATTTCCTTGTTTTGACACCTTTTCGATTTTTTTGACACACTTCCGGTACAGTTATCGAACACATCGTCCTTTCGGCTCTTCCTATTAAGTAAACCTATTTTTAGAAAAAAAAATTTTTCAAATCCGTCCAGCGGTTTTCTAGATTTCATCGGTTGTGACGGCCGGCCGGCCGGCCGACAGACAGACATACATTTTTTTTTTTTTTGCTTTTTTAGAATCAGTAGGTCCTAAAACGTCGAGAAATGCCAAAAAAAGTGGGGGTAAGAATTTCACTTTTGGCTCATGAATGTAATACTTAGGTCTTTCAGACCGAAGTAATATTATTTTATGAACTAACGTTATTTTTTACAATAAGGCTTAATTATAAATTATAAGAAAAAACAAAGAGATAAATTTGATATATGTAATGCTAAATAATAAAATAAGAATTATGAGATGTTGAATGAGAAGCAAGCAAATAGAAACAACAACAGCACTGTAGTGGATCTGAATATCATATTATTGACAGCCAATGGATTGAATAGAATTAGTTAAATATTCCATGGCTCATGTTATATTCGTTAACAAAGTTATTGTAAAGCTTATTTTTCATATTATTTTTAAAAATACTAATGCTAGCGGTTTTTGTAGAATTTTGAATATTGTTATATAATTGTAGTCCTTTATAGAACACGCTGTTTTGACAAACTGAATAAGTGTAGCGAGGGGGGCGAAAGTTAGTGGCATATCTGCCTGAGCGAGATGAAATCGATTCATTCGAAACGAATTTGTTATTGCATTTTATTAATCTATTTGAAATTTTATGAATTGTGAGTACATATTCAAGTTCAATAAGTTTGTTGAAGGGAATGATTTTGTTGTTGTAAAGACGAACAGTTGGACTGAGGTTTGGTAGAGATTTAAGCTTTTTCAGAGCCTGGCTTTGTAGAGTTTGGAGTTGATTCAATTTTGTGTCACAGGCGCCTCCCCAGATAGGCAACAAATATACCAGGTGAGATTGAACTAGAGCAAAATAAACATTAAGAGCGACATTGTTGTTCAGGTATTTACCAACTCTATTGAAGACTCCAATAATAGGAGATATTTTCTTTTTAACATAATCAACATGATAAGCCCAGTTGAAATTTGAATTTATCCGTAGTCCGAGATATGCAGTAGCCTCGACTCTTTTGATATATTCATTACCTAATTTAATATGTTGGATTGTGTTACAGTCGATAGGGTTTCTAATATGAAAATTGATGAAGTGTGACTTATTGATACGACTAATTGATACGTAATTTATTTGCTCCAACCATTCATTTATGATTGTTAGATCCGATTCCATCTGGAATTGTAATTCCACGGAGTTTGAACAGCTGTATGTCAGAATCGCATCGTCGGCAAATAGTTGTAATTTTCCTTTTAATTTTAATTTGAAGATATCATTAACATATACTAAAAATAATAGGGGTCCTAAAATAGAGCCTTGGGGAACTCCGCAGGTTACATTTCGGATTTCGGAATTTACTCTACCGATTTGCACAAACTGGGTCCGTTCAGTTAAATAGTTTTTTATCAATTTCAATGCATTGCCTCTTATACCTATGTTTCTTAGTTTATTGATCAAAAGTTTGTGATTCACGCAGTCAAATGCCTTCATGAGGTCGATCAATAAGCAGGCTGTGGATTTTTTGTTTTCTAAGCTTTGGTATATGGACTCTACAAGATTTAGTGTGGCCGAGAGTGAGCTACTATTTTGAAGAAATCCAAACTGGTTTGTATCAATTATTTGGTTATCTTGTAGATATCTGCTCAATTGATTTTTAATGGGCCTTTCATAAAGTTTGGATATTATTGGAAGAATTGATATCGGACGATAATTATTTTTGTCCTGTTTGTCCCCTTTTTTAAATATCGGAATAACTTTGGCTTGTTTTAGAACATTCGGAAAGCATCCTGAATCGAAAGCTTTATTGATAGAGCGAGTTAGAGACGGAATTGTTTTTTGTTGCGATTGCTTTTAGATGTTTAACTGATATAAGATCATGACCAGTTGCAGTACCAATTTTCAGGTCATCTATTAATTTGGCCATTTCATTATCGTTAATGTGGACAAAGTCGTTGAGTGAACCAATTGTGGCTTGTGATTGATACATTGGTGGTTCTGGAAGATGGCTAGTTAGATCGGTTGCCACATTTACAAAAAAGTCGTTAAAAATAGTGGCAACTTCATATTGATCATTGACAGGAATGTTATTGTTATTTAAAATAATATTAGAGGAAGTTTCTGATTGAGTTCTATTCGACAAGATTTCATATACCAAGGACCAGATTTTTTTGGAATTGTTTATATTAGATTGAAATTGTTTTGAATAATAAAAGGCTTTGGCTTGGAATATGAGGTGACGTATTTCTTTCTTAAGACTTTTATTTATATTATTGATGTAGTCATTCAAAGGATATTTTTTGTATAATTTGTAGAATTTGTTTCGAAGATTAATTTTTTGGCACAATTCATTTGTAAACCAAGGTTTGGTATGGCAATTATTTGATATACGGTTTTGGCGGAAGAGTTCAGTTGTCGTGTGTTCCTTAAGAATGGAACATAAATCGGAGTAAAAACATTCAAAGTCTATCACATCAAAGTTAGTGTTGAAAATAAATTTTTCAATTTCAGCAAAATTTGTTTTAGTAACTTCTCTTCTTATTTTGTTAGACTCAGGTTCACATTTCATATCGCACGTAAATAGAAGGCATCTGTGATCGCTTAAATAAGTATCGTGATAAAGCACATGAAATGGGATTGAATATGATGAAAGTATATGGTCCAAAAAAGTTCGAATGGTGTTAGATTTCCTGGTATAGAACCTATCTTCGAGACTATTAATTATATTGAAACCATTATTCGCAACTCTTGATACGTAGTTAAAGACATTAGTATCGGTATTGTCCTTAAGATTGTAATTAAAGTCACCTACGATGGTTGAATGTTTGTATTTTTTTAGAAACGTTTCAAAATAGTCCAGAAATTGGTCATCATTAGTGTGACCTGGACGATAAACCCCAATCACGTTCAATTTTAATTTTTTTGACTTTAAAACAACAAAACCATTCTCTAAAAGAGAAGAGCTAAGGTCTAGTTCGAAATCGAGATCATCGGACACAAATATGCTAACACCACCACCCTCTCTTTCCCGCCTTAAATGATATGCTTGAAAGTTATTTATATTTATGTTAATGTCATTTTTTGTTAAGAAAGTTTCAACCATAACAAGAATATGAATTTTAACACCTAGACGATACATTAACTCTTCGATTCCTTCAATCTTATTTTTTAGTCGATTAATATTTATATATAGGATATTCAGACCATTAACAGACTTACCGGCCTGGACAAATTCTGATGTTTGTAGAAAATACTTGTTGTTGTTACCATTGCTGTCCGTTCCAAGTATGAAATTCATTTTATCTCAGTGAATTGTGATTTATATTCCTAAAATAAATTTAAGATTATTTATTTTTTTTATTTGAATGGCAATGAAAATGTATGCAGTTAAAACAAAAACTTAATATGGAGTATAAACAGAAAAATTTGAATACTTATTTATATTTAGTAAGAATTTTTTTTCTATGGATTGTTAATGGCAGCCTGTGACGTTGAGTGGTGATTAGATTGTTCAGTTATTTCAGAATAAAGTTGAGAAAAATCCTCCTGCGATAGTATTTTTTTTGGTATGTCATCTTCGTTATCGGTGATTTTGGCATATATGTGTCCATGTCGATACCAGGCATAGTGGATCAATTTTTTCTTCTTTCAGGCAGATCGCAGAGAGACTTCTTTGTCCGAACTGCGTACAAATGGAATAGTTTGCCGGAACACTTAGTCTCAGGTGGCTTCAACCCACAGATGTTTAAAAAAAGCGTTAATCTACACCTCAGAACGCCAGTTGTTGTGGGACCCAGGTCTAGACCTAGGTCTTAAAAGGTATTTATGTGTTGTTGTGACACATATTCTAAACCCTATTACACAACACATTTTGTTAAAAAAAAAAAAAAAAAAAAAAAAAAAAAGGTTAAGGTTTTTGAGTATATCAGCATAAGCTGGTGTTAGTCTGTCATTTATGTACACTTCTTTTTCAGTTGATATTGTTGTAGGAAACAGCTGTTTCAAATAGAGTTTCCCAAATTCCTTTTTCTTTTTCATCAAAAATGTTTTCGCAAAGTTATTTTTAAATCGGACAAATATTTGCAGTAGTTTGGAGTGGTGGTCATTGTTTCTGGAATTTAGTTGTCTCTCATAAAATGTATCAATTGAATCCATATTAACGTCAAATGCTCTAAAGATTGCGGTTAGTATGTCAAGTGAAGTAATACCATTTTTATTTGCTTCTATTCCTGTAATAATGATATCGTTGACTAATGCGTTTTGTTTTAGATGATTGATTTCTTGTTTTAGTCGATTAATATTTTGCACAGACTCATGTTGTTGACCTTGTAGGACATTGACCTCGTTTCTAGTCAGATTTACATCATTCATTAAAGTATGGACGGTACCGCCAATTTTCAGTATTTCAGTTTGCATATTATAGACTGTGGTTGTTAAATTATCCATGTCTGCTTTAATGTTTGATTTTAAAGAATCGATTGCAATTAGAATATCTGTATTAGATGGTTGATCAGCAAGCCCTTGGGTTATAGTACTTGGGTTGTGAGTAACAATTGTTGAAGATGGTCCACTTTTACTTCTTGTTTCAATAGTTGGACGTAGGCCTCCCCCCATTGTAGGTTATTTGATTTTTAAACAGCTTTAGTTAAAATTTGACGAAAATATTTAATTTTGTTTAATATACGGTTTAAGGAGTGAACGAGTTGTTTTACAAAATAATTATATTCTGACTACAGAGTCAAAATATAACCGTATTTGACGAGCTTGGTGATGGCAGCTTACAAATTTTTCAAATGATTTTCAGAAACAATTGTTTTTATAAGCATAAAGTTATATCTGTATCCACTTAATTTTATTACAACTGGAGATAAGGTTAACACATATATTAGGATTTTTTTTTGGTTGATACGGATTAAAGAGTGTAGTTGTTTAATTGTTTCGCAAAATAATTTATTTCTGAATACAAGGTCAAATGTTACCGAATTAATCACACTTTAAATATGTCAAATTTTGACCACTATAATTTTTATATTAAAGAAATAGAAATTGATCTTTTATTTCACTATAGGAAGATAACAATTCTTTTAGACAAGCATAAATATATTTCCTGTATTCAATTAGTTTCATTACAGCTATGTAGAAATTGCATCGAAATAATTAATTTTGATTGTTTTTTGTTAATACGGATAAAGATTGATGCTTCTACCGTTGTTTCACAAAATAATATATTCCGAGTACAAAATCAATGTTACCGTATAACTATCGCACCTTGCATTAAATGTTATATATCAAAAATTTTGACCACTATGATTTTTATATATTATCGATTAAAATTGATATTTTATCGCACTTGGTGAAGATGAACTCACTATAAATTTATTTATTAATATACATATATTTCCTGTATTCAATTTATTCTATGTAGATGCTATGCTATGTAGAAATTGCACTGAAAAAATTAATTTTGATTGTTTTTTGATAATACGGATTAAAGAGAGATGCTTCTTCCGTTGTTTCACAAAATAATTATATTCCGAGTACAAAATCAATGTTACCGTATATTTGTCACACCTTGCATTAAATGTTAGTTATCAAAGTTTTGACCACTATGATTTTTATATATTATCGATAAAATTGATATTTTATCGCACTTGGTGAAGAAGAACTCACTATAAATTTATTTAATAATTTTCTATTTGAGATTTTTCAAATTATTGTAGATATTTGAACTATGAGATTAAATTTTTTATAAATATTGTAACGACTCTTCGTTGGTTCTTTTAGATTATTGAGCAAATACGACAGTAAAAAGACAGATCTTTAGTTAACAAAATCCCAAACTTTATTTATCAACCAAATTACAGCAGCTTCCGTTTTTCCTTACAATAAATTCCAGGGTCTCCAATTTATGTACAATAAACTTCACCGCTTTTCCACAATTTGAATCAATAATATTCGGAATCGTAAAATCTGTATTTACTATTCCACAAAGCTCAGATTCTTTCACTATTAGTACCCAGGCTCAAGTACCACCGATTATTCCTTATACTTTCGAATATTTGTAAAACACTTTTAATTGCAAAATTAAAACTGACTATCTGATATTTTTGTTTGCTTATTTATATCGAAAAATAAATAAATCGAAACTTCTATAATCCACTAGAAATCAATACTACGTAGTCTGTACATCTTGAATAGGCCACACCTGTTTTCATTCATACTTGCATTTGTATTAGCGAACTCAAATTTAATTTATGCAAAATGTATTAGGTAACTCCTTTTAATTCATTAATGTAAACATTTGTATAACAAATTTAATTTACATTAATTTATGCAATACAATTTGCAATACAAGTAAAAGATTGAAAAAGGAGTTAACGTTTAATTCATGAATGAGTAAATAAAATTAACCCATTCTGGACGAAGTTTATTACATTGCCCTCCATTTAGTTTTGTTCGTCCCGAACAATATCAGATATCGCATTGGTGCTGTTACCTTGGTACGGTGCCAACCTTTGCAGATGTATCACTTTCATCTTGGTACGGGGTCCCTTTTGTATGCGGTAGATGACATCATTAATTCGTTTGATTATTTTATATGGGCCTTCCCAATCTGGCTGCAGCTTGGGTGATCTTCCCTTAGTTCTTCTGGGGTTGTATAGCCATACCAATTCTCCTTCTTGAAAACCGCCACTATTTGCATTTATGTCGTACCTGGTTTTCATTTTGTCACTGGCAATCTTAATGTGGTCTCGAACCTGCTGATGGATTTTATTCATCTTCTCCCTTAGTTGTCCCACATAATCTGTTTTCGTGGATACCAGACCTCCAGGGATGCCGAACTCGATGTCACTAGGAAGATGTAGTTCTCTTCCAAACATGATATTCGCTGGCGTTTCACTTGTCGTATCGTGCACTGCGCTACGATAGGCCATCAAGAATAACGGAAGATCCTTGTCCCAATTTCTTTGGTTGGCTTCTACTACCTTTGACAAATGTTCTTCCATGGTTCGGTTAAATCGTTCTACCATGCCATCCGATTGTGGATTCATAGGTGTAGTTCGTGTTTTTCTAATGCCGAGTGTTCTGCACAGCTTTTCCATCAGTTGAGATTCGAAATTCCTTCCCTGGTCGGTATGCAACTCGAGCGGTGTTCCATATCTGCAAACCCATTCATTGACTAATGTTTTCGCGACCGTAACTGCTTCCTGGTTCGGTATTGCATAGGCTTCCGGCCATTTTGTGAAGTAATCAATGACCACCATGATGTATTTGTTACCTTTTGTCGTTTCCGGAAATGGCCCCGCGATGTCTATAGCAATTCTCTCCATTGGGGCACCCACATTGTACTGTTGCATCTCTCCTCGAGTTCTAGTTTTTGGTCCTTTGCTCGCTGCACAAGTATCGCATCGCCGACACCATTGCTCCACGTCTGTTCGATACCTTACCCAATAAAACCTCTCCCTTACTTTAGCCAGGGTTTTATTGACTCCCAGGTGTCCTCCAGAAATACTTCCATGCAGCTTTCCCAGTACCTCTTCCACTCGACTTGATGGCAACACCAGTTGTTCTAACACTTTCTTTCCATCAGCGGACTCCCATTTTCTTTTAAGTATCCCGTTGTCCATAAATAGTGAGTCCCATTGCGCCCAGTAGCATTTCACCTCCGTACTTAAAGGTGCGACCTCTTTCCACTCCGGTCGCCTTCCCTCAGTTTTCCAATTCAATATTGGAGCCATAGCTGGATCTTCTAGCTGCTCTCTTTTAATTGCCTCGGTACACCAATCTTCAGGAGTTTGGAACTTGATTTGGTTCACTTTCATTGCCTCATTTCCCTCAGTTCTGCTACATGACTTGCACTCCTCTATACAGGGTCTTCTGGACAGGGCATCGGCGTTACCATGGATCCTCCCCTTGCGGTGTTCAACTTTGAAGTCGTAGTTCTGCAGGATCTCTATCCATCTTGCTGCTTGTCCTTCAGGAAATTTGAATTGTAATAACCATTTTAGAGCAGCATGGTCCGTGCGAATCAGGAATGGTTGTCCACACAAATACTTGTGGAAATGTTTCACAGCCTTGATGATAGCTAGCAACTCCTTCCTCGTGACACAGTAATTTCGCTCCGGCTTTGACAGAACTTTACTGAAGTACGCCACCACTTTCTCATCGTCTCCAACTTTCTGTGACAAAACAGCTCCGGTTCCTACATTGCTTGCGTCTGTGTCCAGAATGAACATCTTTCCGGATTCTGGATAGGCTAGTATAGGGGTGTTGCATAGTTTTTCTTTTAAACGGCAGAATGCCTCATTACATTCGGTTGTCCACAGAAACTTGGTATTTGCCTCTGTCAATTTATGTAGACTCTTGGCGATATTCGCAAAATTCTCCACGAATCTTCGATAATAGGTGCATAAGCCAAGGAAACTGCGTAGCTCATGAACATTCTTCGGTACTGGCCAATTTTTCACAGCATCAATCTTCTCGGGATCGGTTCTGACTCCATGTTCTGTAATGATGTGTCCAAGGTACTTCACTTCTTTGTGGAACAGACTGCACTTTTCCGGATTCAACTTCATGTTGGCATTACTTATTCTTTGGAGTACTTCTTCGAGGTTCATTAGATGCTCTTCGAAGCTGCGACCCATTATAATGATGTCATCAAGATAAACGAGGCAGGCTTTCCAGGTTAAGCCATGCAACACGCATTCCATTAGACGTTCAAATGTTGCTGGGGCATTGCATAGACCAAACGGCATCACATTGAACTCCCACAACCCATTGCCAGTAGAAAATGCTGTCTTTCGCCGATCTTCTGGATGCATTTCAACTTGCCAGTAGCCACTCTTCAGATCTAATGTGCTGTACCATTTGGCCCCTGATAGTGTATCCAGTGTGTCATCAATTCGTGGCAGTGGATAGCTGTCCTTAATGGTTACCTCATTGAGCTTTCGATAGTCTGCACAAAAACGAGCTGACCCATCTTTTTTTCTAACGAGCACCACTGGTGAGCTCCATGGACTCTTAGATGGCCTGATGATTCCATCACTTTTCATTTTGTCCAGCATTCCTTGCACTTCCTCGTGTTTAGCCAGTGGTAGTCTTCTAGGAGGCTGTCTGATAGGATGAGCGTTTCCAGTGTTGATCCTATGTCGCACGATGTTTGTTCTTCCAACATCTTCATCTCCAGTAGAGAAAACACTGCTCATTTTCGTTAATACCCTCTTGATTTCTCTGAATTCGGCTGGATTCATTCTTTTACTAAGATCTTGAAGTATTGCTACTAATGCGGGATTGTTTCTCTGCATGAAGACCTTTTGCTCTTCTTCACAGCTGATTATCTCTTTTATGGTGCTGCATTTGGCGATTTCTTCTCCATGATTGATGACCACTCGTTTATTTGAGAAGTTAATCAGTTGCACTGGAACTACTCCCTCTTTTGCTGCAACTAGCGTTCGGCCAATCATAATGTTTCCCCCAAAGTCGTTGTTAGCTGGCTCAATCATCACAGGTGAATTTTGGTCACTTTTATCTAGTAGCTTAGTCCATATGATTTTCTCAGATTTTGCCGGGATCTCAGTTGGTCCATCACTAATAACACGGACCTCAGCATTGTCGTTGGTGGCGTTTAGCACTATTTCTGTGTTTCCATATCTCAGTACGTGGCTTCCCAGATCTAATATAAAATTGTATTCTTTCATGAAGTCAAGCCCAATTATGCAGTCATCTTCTATATCTGCTACAATAAATCGGTGCCTGAATGAATTTCCTCCAAGGTGAACTTCTTGGTCGCTTTCTCCATGAACTAGAACTGTTTCACCCGTAGCTGTTTTTAGGGTGAATCGTCTTGCTGTATCGATCTGACTATCACAAACCACATCTGGACGCACTATTGATCTCGAAGCGCCTGTGTCCAAAGTCAACATGCACGATCTGCTTCCAACGGTTGCCTCTAAGACTAGACTACTATTTTCTCTTTTTACTTGTGATACCACCAATGTAGGGCATTGTAATTGAGCCAGCTTTCGCCCTTCAAAACTGGCACAATCTAGTTTCCCGAATCCGGAACGCGGCCTCTGTCTTCCGGGTGTGGCTCCCATTTACATTCTCTTCGGATGTGCCCCAACTTCCCACAGTTCCAGCATCTTACTCTGCTAGATCTACTTCGTTGATTTCGTTCAGGTTTATCTTCCAAACTTTTGACACGCATGATCACTTCCTCAAGCGCTGCTTTTATAGGTTCTTCAGTAACTTCCATCTGACGTACTTTATCTGAACCGTACGCTCTTTTTCCAGCTTCCATTTGCAGGGCCAATGCTAAGACTTCTGCAGGTAGCTTCTTTCCGCTTAGATAAAGCTGGTTTCTCATTTGCACATCTCGAAGAGCATTGATGAATGTATCAGCTGCCAGTTCGTCTCGGTGTTCAGCGTTATAATTCGGATATGATAGATTAACCAGTCTCACAATGTCAGCCTCTAATTCTTGCAAGGTTTCGCTGACTCCTTGTTTTCGTGTCTTGAGCTGCATGCGATGGAGAGCTTGCATTTGACTTTCCCCGTATCTTACTTCTAAAGCCTCCATAATCTTGCTGTAATCACGTTCTGTCGCTGATAGAGTCTGCAAAATTTCAGCAGCAGGTCCGGCAGCAGCAGCAGTTCAGCAGCGCGTTTGATTTTTGCTGGTGATCAACCCCAGTTGTTGCAATCTCAAATTGCATCTTAAATATCTGATACGACGTAGATCCATCAAATGCGGGTGTTTTCACTCTAGCTGGAGCTGAAGGAGTTGATGGATTGATCATGCTACCTGACTTTACTTGTGCTATTTCTTGGCGGAATTCACTCGAAAGATTGCGTAATTTCTCTTCATGTTCTTCGGTAATTTTCCGCAGCTCCCTTTCCATGTTGTTGATTTTACCCTCTGCACTGGATATACGTGACTCGATTACTTCACGTAGACTTTCTTGCTTTGCCATCATATCAGCAAATTGTTGTCGCTGCTCTACTTTTGTTTCCTCATTGTTTCCTTGTTTGGCCATCATATCAGCAAATTGTTGTTGTTGCTGTGCCATCATTTCTTTCATCAACATCATCATCGGATCAATTGCTGGGGCATTCTGGACAGGAGCTTCCTCCGGCTCTACCTCTATGACCTCTGTGCTTGGCCTGCTTCTTCTAAAACTTTACGCAGCCGAAATGCAAGTTCTGCCTTCGTTCCGTGGATTGGAGCATTCCTTTTCTTCAACTCATCCTTCAGCTGGGTCTGGCTGAGCTCACTAATATTTACTGTCGTGACCATTGTTGCAATAATCCCACTTCTGACACCACTGTAACGACTCTTCGTTGGTTCTTTTAGATTATTGAGCAAATACGACAGTAAAAAGACAGATCTTTAGTTAACAAAATCTAAAACTTTATTTATCAACCAAATTACAGCAGCTTCCGTTTTTCCTTACAATAAATTCCAGGGTCTCCAATTTATGTACAATAAACTTCACCGCTTTTCCACAATTTGAATCAATAATATTCGGAATCGTAAAATCTGTATTTACTATTCCACAAAGTTCAGATTCTTTCACTATTAGTACCCAGGCTCAAGTACCACCGATTATTCCTTATTTTTTTTTTTTTTTTTTTTCTTTTTTTTTTTTCCTTTATCTCCATTTAGGAGCATAGGGCGTCTACTAGACTGGACCATCTAACTCTGTTGGGGGCAATCGCTTTCAGTTCACCCCAAGTCTTGCCAATTTGTTTTGCTTCAGCTAGCACCGTTTTCTTCCATGTCATGGGTGGTCTTCCAACTCTCCTTTTACCTTGTGGATTCCACTCTAGGGACATCCTTGTTATATCTTCGACTGATTTTCTCAGTGTATGTCCTATCCATCTCCATTTTCTTTGTTTTATCTCGGTCTCAATGTCTAACTGCTCTGTCTGCCGTAGAAGTTCCTGGTTACTGATGGTGTTTGGCCAGAAGCATTTGATCAGTCTTCTCAGGCATTTGTTCACAAACACCTGTAGTTTATTTGTGATCTTTCTTGTTTGTTTCCACGTTTCACACCCATACAGCAGTACTGACTTGACACATGCATTGAACATTCGTAGCTTGGTCTTTCTTGACAGGACGGATGCATTCCAGATCTTGTGAAGCATATTGAACGTATTTCTGGCTTTGTTAATACGCTGACTGATATCTTCTTCAGTCCCGCCTGTTTTTGCTACAGTACAACCAAGGTACACAAATTTGTCAACTTCGTCAACTTGTGTATTGTTGATGGTAATTGGTGTTATCGTTTTGGTGTTCAATCTCATAGCCTTTGTTTTTCTGATATTAATGTTGAGACCGACTTCATGTGCAAGGGTTGATAGCTTCTGTATTTTCTGCTGCATGTCCGTATGTGTGTGTGTAAGTAGACAGATGTCATCTGCGTAGTCTAGATCATTGAGCCGTCGTCTTGTTGTATTCCATTGGATTCCATTTGGACTTGCATCATCGAGCTTTCTCATGATACTATCTAGTACTATTAGGAATAGTAGCGGGGATAGTACACAGCCTTGTCTCACTCCTCGGTGGTTGTAGTATTCATCACTTTGCTGTCCTTTGTATTGTATTCTGTTTGCAGCATCCCGATACATTTCTTTGATTAGATCAACTATTTTCTTCGGGATGACCATTTCGCAAAGTGTCTTCCATATCGCGCTTCTGTTGATTGAGTCGAAGGCGCGTTCGAAGTCCACGAAGAGGAGATACAATGGTGAATTCCATTCATTTGATTGCTCAATGATGATACGGATTGTGTTGATATGATCGGTACAGCTTCTTCCTGGTCTAAAGCCGGCTTGTTCATTTCTTAGTTTCATGTTAATTGATGGAGATATTCTTTCGAGAATGATCATCGCTAGTATTTTCATTATTGTGTTGAGCAGAGATATACCTCTCCAATTTTTGCATTCTCTTAGATCACCTTTCTTTGGGATTGTTATGGTTAAACCTTCTTTCCATTTGGTTGGCATTTTACCTTCGTTCCATACATCAGCTAATAGTGGTGTTAGAGCTTCTGCTGTTGTGTTTACATCTGCTTTGAGTAATTCTGCTGATATATTATCTGTACCAGCAGATTTGTTGTTCTTGAGTTTCTGTATGGCATCTCTAACTTCCCGTTCCGTTGGTGGATGGGTGCTGATAGTTTCGTTATAGTTGTCATCCGGAGACTGCAAGTTATTTTCTTGTTGGTGGCAGTTGTCTTCGAAGTATTCTTTCCATCTATTTAGCTGTTGTTCGTGTGTTGTGAGGGTTTGACCAGATTCATCCTTTATTGGTGGAGTGTTTGTATATTTGTTGGTGATCTTTCTCACGCATTTGTGTAGTGTGCGCATATTTCTATTAGCTGCTGCTGTTTCTGCAGTCTTGAGAATGCTTTCCGTATATCTTCTGCGATCATTCCTTGCCATCTTTTTAACTTGTTTTGCTGTACTTTCATATTTGTTGCGGATCTCGGTTGTGTTCTGGTGACACAACTGCAACTTGAGCTGTCGACGCTCTTCAATTTTCTTCCATGTATCATCGCTAATCCATGGTTTCCGTGATTTGTCTTGGTATCCAAGCACATCTGTAGCAGTTTTGACGTAAGCTTCTTTAACTTGTTCCCATTTTTCATCAATACTGGTGGTTTCGTTGTTTGGTAGATTGAGCTGGAGCGACTCTTTGAAGATGTTATTTGTATTTTTGTCGCTCAATCTGTTGATGTTGAATTTCCTCTGATATGGCTTGTTGTGTTTTACAGCGGCTGGTTTAATTTTGAATGTTGCAATTACCAGTTGGTGGTCGCTGTGTATGTCTGCTCCTCGCTTTGCTCTGACGTCTTGTAGAGAGGATAGAAACTTCTTATTCACCAGTACGTGATCAATTTGATTCTTGGTTCTTCTATTTGGTGATGTGCAAGTGTATTTGTGTATGTTCTTGTGTGGGAACTTGCTGCCTCCTATGAATAGTTGATTTGTGACACAACAATCGATGAGCCTGTCTCCATTATTGTTACGTGTTGATTCTAGTGCATGTTTACCCATGACTGATTCCATTCCGGTGTTGTCGGTTCCAATTTTGGCATTGAAATCACCTTGTATTATTTTGATGTCATTTCGGTGTGCACTAGCCAGCGTTGCTTGGAGCTGTTCATAGAATTCATCTTTTGTCGCATCATCAGCTTCTTCGGTAGGTGCATAGCACTGTATGATCGTTGTATTTCTAATTTTCGATTGGAATCTTGCTGTTATTATTCTGCTACTGATTGGTTTCCATTCGAGAAGTGCTTTCTTTGCGTTAGGTGTTGTTAGTATTGCTACGCCTTGTTCATGTGTGTTGGATTTACCAGAGAACATCATGTAATTTCCTGCAGTTGTTGTTAACTCTCCACTGTTTTTCCATCTTACTTCACTGAGTCCTAGTATCTCGATGTTATATTCTTTCATTACTCTCTCAACTTGTGCTAACCGCGATGTTTCTATCAGAGTTCTGACATTCCAGTTTCCTACTCGTGTCCGGGTACGATAGCTAAGGGTCGATGTTTGATTATTCCGGTTTGTTTTACTTTGTTTCTTTCTAGTATTCGTTTCTTTAATCAATTGAATTTCGGATTCACCTTTCGGATTAACGGGTGATTGGGCCATCGAATCCTAGCCAGTTTCCAGGGCTGCTGGATAAGGTATACTGGCATACCGTGGGCGAGATATTCTTGCTTCAATGTGATTCAATCATGTTTCCATATTTTTTCTGGTGAAGTTCCCAAGCGGTCACCCGTTTAAGTTCGCACCCTTCCCAGTGTTGCTTAACTTCCTTGTAAGTGATGTTGTTGACTTATCCACTTCTCCATCTCGCCCACGATTATTCCTTATACTTTCGAATATTTGTAAAACACTTTTAATTGCAAAATTAAAACTGACTATCTGATATTTTTGTTTGCTTATTTATATCGAAAAATAAATAAATCGAAACTTCTATAATCCACTAGAAATCAATACTACGTAGTCTGTACATCTTGAATAGGCCACACCTGTTTTCATTCATACTTGCATTTGTATTAGCGAACTCAAATTTAATTTATGCAAAATGTATTAGGTAACTCCTTTTAATTCATTAATGTAAACATTTGTATAACAAATTTAATTTACATTAATTTACGCAATACAATTTGCAATACAAGTAAAAGATTGAAAAAGGAGTTAACGTTTAATTCATGAATGAGTAAATAAAATTAACCCATTCTGGACGAAGTTTATTACAATATGTTCACTCAGCGATCACAAACACAACCTTTTCACTCGCTCGCCATTTGCAAAAAAAAAAAAAAAAAAAGACTAGACTAGACTAAAAAAGACTCACCTATATATAGCAGCTAAAATCGTGTAATCTCTCTCTTATATTTGAGTTAGTCCATTGTGACTTTCATTTCAATTATTAAAATTTCAATGGTCGATTGTTTTTTGTTGACGAACTGAGTTGATGATTTGTCATCGCTATATTTTTAGTCGATATCTCTTTTTCATGTAAATTAAAGAAAAAACGCGTGAATATTGAGTTTTAAATGTAATTATTTGTTAATTTATTATAATTTTGTGCCAGTTCGTGCATTATGTTCATCGTAGTGAAAGACCAATGAATATAACTTGGATGTGTGATGAACCATTGTTGGATTACTTTCTAAATGTTCTTACCGTTATCTGAATAAAATCACGGGAACTTTTATGATAATTGCTGTTACCTCATTAGAACTAATGAACCAGTAAATTAATGAAAAAAGAGGAAAATATGAGACTTCCAAATATATTCAGTTGGTTTTTGCGAATTAATTTAATATAATTGTGTACGGGAATGCAACCCGAAAAGTGAACGTTGTGTTGTTATATAAATATTATAAGAAAAGACATAATGTACATATAAATAGCCTGAACTTTCTGTTCTCATTAGTTCTTATTTATTTTGTCATTGTTCACATGAGCCGTGCTGCTAGTGGCTTAGATATTTTTATTAAACCAAGGGGTCAATTATGCAAAGAAGATTAATGAACCTATTGTTATAACTAGTTAATTATTCATATAAGTGCAACCAAAATCAATAATCTAAAAAAAAATTAAAGTTCCACAAGAAATTAAAAGTTATTTAAGATTTAAGAACAACCGAAAGTTTTTATCTATGTATTGGGGAAGGATTGAAAGGTGAAACTAAGTTACCAGTGTGAATAATTCGTTGGTCCAAGTAGGAAATTAAGGAAACATAACTAAAGAAGACGGGAAATTATTGTTGTGCCATGATCAAACAACCGCCAAATACGAGAAAGGGTGATGAGTGGTTGCGGATGCTGTTAGGGGAGATGACGATACAGGATTACATTCTTCGCTACCTGTGGTGGAATGCAAAGGTGAGATTTGTTTTTTTATAAATATATTAATATTTATTTTGCCAGTTTTTTTTACAAAAACGAAGAACTGAACTCCGATCTATGATTTCTTCTTATATCTTACTCCATGTACGCATATAACTGACGAGCCGTGTTAGTGCATGCTACTTCGGGTTATGGATTGGTGCACATTAATTTGGTTTTCATTGTGTCGAAGTTGAAACCAAATTCAAGGTTACCCAAACAAAGGAAAAGGAACCGAGATAATCCTGATTGTTGACTCTCAAATCGGATTCTAATTGTAAAACTCGCTGTTATTATATTTGGATTTATTGCTAACGCAAATTGGAGCCAAGCAACGACAACTTAATTTCGTGGGGGTCAGCAATCGTGGCGTTGGTCAATCACTGAACTATAGGAGTCAATGTCAACATAGCCGGATGCAAGTTCTGATTTTGTGGGAAATGATGTTTCAGGTTTAACTCAGAAAACTCCTATGAATGAATTGGTGTCTATTTCAAAAAATAAATATGTTGTACTATAATACCATCGTACAAGCTAATTACAGTCGGTAGTGTAAGGTCGGAAAAGGTCATAGACCTTACTGACCCCTATGAAAATGAATTTCACTATGTTTTTTTTGGATATCACCTCTCATAAGAATCGTATTTCTCCGATGACATTGACAATGCGGGATCTTGGCAAGATTTTCTTTTGGTGGTTAAGTTCAACAACCTAATTCGATTCAATCTACTTGACATTATATTCATTATATTTACATTATATTTATCTTCTTCATCAACTATAGATTACTTTCATACCAAACCGGTACCTATTGGATAGGAGATGGAATTACTGGGTGTCGTGCGGTGGACAAGCTGAATAAAATCGACTGACATATGCACTGGGCCACCAAGGATTGTCATAGTTTAACTTTAATTGTCCGTGGCTGTGTCGTGTCTAGATCAATTTATTAATGCAATTTTATAAATTTTTTTTTTATCGGTTGGTACCGTAGTAAAGCCATTTAGAAAATGCTTTCTATAGGGTTGTGCAATGGAAACGATATAAAATGTAAAATATAAAATATATAATATAAAATAATATATAATATAAAATAAATAATATAAAATATAAAATGCGATATACTGGAATCATGGGCGTGATTCGCGGTACATAACGTGTTGGTTATTATCCGAAGGTGTAACCATGTGTTGTTATTTAACTTATTTGAAAACCGTTGAAAACGGAAATGAAGTTTGGTCTGTTTGTGAAAATATTAAATTAAATATTTTCGAAAACGCTAGTCAACCTGCCAATTATATTGTTTCCTATAATATTAATACAATCATTGGGTTACCCATTCAGCTTATAAAATAAATAATTAAATATTTGTATTGTGTTAGATTCTAATTTAGACTTTTACAGCCGTTTTGAAACTTCATAGTGTTTAGCTGTGAGGGGGGCATGGACGTGTGCAGGTGTGTGTGTGGGCGCGTGAGTGTAGGGATATGGAAGTATGGTCGCGAGTAAGTGTGTGCGAGTTTATGGGTTGCATGCGTGTAGGATGATCATAATCCCACCTGGGAGGGAGCTTGTTGCAAAAATATAACAAATATAATTTTAAATTCTATTTTCATCTCTATTTACATCAGATATTTCATATGGTTACACCACAACCAATCAATTAATTTTTGTAGTATGATCTCTCATTTGTAACCTCTATAACATTATCGGTGGATATAATCAGACTGTTGTTGAAGAAGTATGCCTTTATACGAACCAACACCAGTTGATAATAGGAAATACGGATCGGCAATGTAAGCCAACCTTTGTGAAACATTTAACATTTAAAAAGAAATTACTTGAGTCAACACTTAACGGGGCTCATAACAAAACTATACAGTCGCTCGTTGGTTTCCGATCACTTGCTAGAAGGATATTTTACCGATTTTGGAAAAACCGAAATGAAGCTCATAAGTTGTTTTTTTATAATCTTATTTAGAGTTACATTATCAATTGTAGTGATCTATGTTGGTCTGGATTTTACACGTTGCAATGTGCTTGGTGTGTGTGTGAGAGAGTGTGTGTGTGTGTATGTGTGTGTGTGTGTGTGAGAGAGAGTGTATCAGGTGGGAGAGCGTATTAATGCGTGAGTAACTGTGGGGTGGGACGTGGTGATCGCGGTTTTTTCGCCTATGGAGTTGCCAGAGTCTCATTTTTTTCACTTGTTTTGCTCCTCTCCGTATATAACATGTACCTATTTCGCGTACAAGAACAGTATTTGTGCTGAAGTAGCAGGAATTCTAACTAGAATCCAATGCTGTCGCAAGTCAGGAGCATATAAATAACATCAACCAGTTACGCGACCTGCTATGCCTCTTCGTTGTCTAGCAACGAAGAAAGCGCTTCAATACATGATTACCTCATATTTTATACTTCGTGAGGCGCCTGTCTTAGATGAGCCCGAAAACATTTGGTCTGCAATTTTTCTCAAATCAGCCGCTCGTTCATCAAGCTCCAAAAAATGGCGATTGGCCGGGATCTTGTAAATTTTTGTTTTTTTTCACTATGGGGGTTGGAAATTTGATTTAGAACACGAGGGTAACCTTGTCCGACAAAAATTTGTCTGCTATTGTCTAGCCCGACAACCCAAACCCAAAATGTTGGTTGTCGGACTCGACAATAGCAGACACATTTTGGCCGAACAAGCTTACCCTCTTGTTCTAAAACACCCACAGCTAAAAAAAATGTTCTAGCAAATTTACAAGATCGCGGGCAATCGGCATTTTTGGAGCTTGCCGAACGCAAAAGCGGCCGATATGAGAAAAATCGCAGAACAATTTTTTTCGGGCTCGACAGGCGCCTCACGAACTATAAAATGGGTGGTAATCATCACATGAAATCGGCGCCGGCCGATTCCTAATTCCTAATTCCCAGGGAAATGCCGGAATAGGCGTACAGAAATCGTTAAACGTGTAAAATTCCGTTCATATTTGCAATGCCTTTCAGAATAAAAATAGCTTAATGAACTTAAGTCCAGATTTTTGGGTTGAAAATAGTTTAAACGCTAACATAGATAAATATCAGATACTGGTTATGTACCTATAAGTAGTAAACCACTCGTCTCCTCTAGCATAACAAATTTACAGAGTGTTTCTTGTATGCATGAGTATTTATAAAAAAAACTTGTTTCATTACACAACAAAAATTTCATTTTGATATATGACATTCAATAGGACGATCATTTTATTTGTTCGATTTATCGATATCGGTTATTAAAAAAATCGGTTGAATTTAGTTTGTATTAATTATTTAGAACACGAACTATGTAATCTTTCGCATCTCTTAATAAAGTTTGTTATAATATAGAAAAGTTTAGCCTCTTAAAATCAGTAAACACTTAAGCGTTGTCTAACGTATATTTGAGTTGAATAGAGAGTTTATTAATATATTTTAGCTATGCTAATTATATATTTAATTTTTGTTCTACAATTTAATCTATATTTTACGTTTTTGGTAAATCTATAATTAATTACATCTTAGACAAATTTTTAAGCGTAGTTTGACTTTACGGGTTAGAATAATCGTGTTTCACTAATTTTTTAAAATGTTTTTAATTTCATTACATATTTTGGCCCGTACATATTTTTGGTGATGTTGAAAAAATTGTGTAAATTTTAGTCGTAAGATATTTACATTTACGGTTATTTGTTGATTAATTAATTTATGATCAACCATAACCTCGGCGGTAGCTAGTCCATAGTATGGGATTAGTACTTACCAGATATTTGGTTTATTACATTTGATGTATAACATATTGCAAATAACACTCTAATTGGTTTTGCAAAGGCGATCCAATGGATGTGTCGTTGCGAGTAATCGCAATTAATTGCATTCACTTTCAATAATTCTTCCTTTGTGGCTCTACTACATTTTGACGTATAATGGTTCCTACGGCTTCGAAGTAGTAGTAATATTACAATAAATTCGGCCAATTAGTCAGTATAATATTTGAGTGATTCTGGTTTGTTTATTTGGAGCTAGCTATAGTTGAAATGAGTTTCAACTATAGTTAGCTCAAAATAAACAAACCAAAATCACTGAGAAATATTGCACTGACTAATAGGCAGAATTTTTTGTATTAATATTACTACTACTCTTTATCTTCCTCTAATCAACCTTGTCTGAAACATATCGAAAATAATTTAACTATATAGACTTGTATATTTTGCGGGTATTAGACTAACTTTCTGTTCACATCAAGTTTTATTGATTACAAAAATTGATTTTCTGCTTTATTCTATACAGACTCAAAAATTGGCTTGTGAAGTTTATAATATTAAAATGATAGAATTAAATAGCAAATATTTTGTCGTTCATCATCTTCGAACCCGACATCACAACCGTACCATACAAATTATCGAGGCTGAATTCGACGTACTTCAAACAGTAGACACTGCAGATATACAAATTGTAGTGTTGGGAAAATATGGAAATGAATTTCGTCAAATAATGGATTGGAAATTTAATAGTATTTCTGAAATGATGAATTCAAACTTGGTGAAGGCTGCATACGATGATATTCTTTTGGTTTCAAATTTCCCACCTCGTGACAACTGTATATTTGAACCAGTAAGTTTAAAATAATTAAATTATGTTATATGTTACAATGTTTTATGTTAAAATATTATTTTTTGAAAATTGTATTTATAGAAACTCTATAAAGTGTATAATGGTGTAATTTCATCGGACAGTATTCCTCAGTTTTTTTTACGGAATGGAGATTTAATGATTAAGGGTATATTAAAAATTAATAAAAAACTAATTAGCTCTTTTGAAATTTATTTTAAAATTATAAGATATTAGTTTGCTGCTTTAATTTATATTTATTTGTTGAATTAAAAATACTTTTTACCAAACCTCTATTATATATGCCTAAAAAATTAAGGGAAAATATAAATTATATCTTTAGTCCAATTAAAGTAATATTGCTCGTAGTGTGTGTAATATAGGTTAAACCATATCAAATAGTTTATAAAATACACCAGTTGACGCAGTATGCTGGGAGGGAGGTTGCTGAGAGATTGAACCTCCCCATGTTGCATCAAATCGGTTAATATACACTTACATGGAATTTACATTTCAAATTACTATAGTAAAAACCTAATTGTCTCTATCAGATCCCTTATTTCATATTTCAAATTAACGGTAGTTATATTTTGTATGTTTATGTTATGTAATCTGGAATTCAATTTGAAAAATAATTCGTAATCATATATTTATATTATATTTTTATGTGTTAAATACCGATTTTTTATTTTAATCTTTAATATAAAAATAAAATAAAACATAAAAATCAAATTGAATATTTGAAGCGAAACCTCCCCACCTCCCATAGCTCGATCCGGCGTACGCCACTGAGTTGAGATAATATATAACCTAGTTTTTAAACCACTAGACTATGTATTTATCCTAGCAACAACGATGAAATTCCAGTCAAGTTCAATGGATTTGTCTGAGATTTGAACTACAGAGCCGTTTAAGATATTTAGTTCAGTTCTTAAGTATGTCTGTGGGTAAATTGCACAATTGATCTTTGACGTTACAGTGCTGTAAGTAATCAATCAAACTAAAACAGTTTGTTTAGTTATTGAATATTTCCGTTTTGTTAATAATTGATTATTGATAACAGTTATTTGTATATTAAGTTGTGTAACAATAACAACATTTTAACTGCAACTACAAAACGATGTATATCAAACAATTAATTATTTAATTAAAACATGAATGATACGAATAAATAAAACATCGTTCATGATTAGTTTATTTTAGTCGAGATATGGAGAACATTGGGTTCGATCACTCCAGTTATAACACTCCAATTTTAACAGTTACCATAATGGAGTTACAGGCTAACATCGTAGCAAATTTAACACTAATGGTGAAAATTGTTCAACAGTAGTACTAAGGGAGAGATCATTTTTCGGAGGGATCCATAGTTATTGTGGAGGAATCAAAGTGAAGAGATCAGTTTTTGTTCATTTATACATTTTGAAATTTTTGACATTGCTTGTTCGAAGAAACAAGGTAGTGTAACACATGTTCAAGGCATATGCCATGGCCTGGAATTTTGGCAACTCAATTTTAGTTTTTAGGACAGCAAATTTTAAAAACATTTCTCTTTTATGTCTTATTTTATATGTATTTCCCATCAAATCATGAAATATTGCCTTTTATAATATTTTATCATCACAAAAATTGTCACTATCTACTTAATTATCCAAAAACAAAAATCTTTTAACCTTTTCCTATGCAAAATAAAAACATTTTACGTTCATGAAATTGCCCACTCGACCCTAACGCGTCTCGTGAGTAAATTTTCACTCACAAAAAAGTAGCGTTTTCATCTCTTGTTACTTCTGTGTAAGTATTTGCTATGGCAAAGTTCTATTTTCTGTGATAGCAGACCTAATACCCTGTGCAGGCTCATGCAGTCTTAATCCCTGTGAAAATGGTTTTTTTAAATGAAAACTTCTTTAGGCGCGTTATGCGATTTTGTATGGGGAAAATTTTATATATTCGCGAGATCGTCACCCGAGATCGTTACACTGTAGCTACATATATCAAAAATAAATATTAAAAGAGAGATTGAGATAAATTGTCATCATTTTTTATTTTTATTCTAGTTCTCTTAATTCATATTTTTGGGAGTTCAGTGGATGTCGAGTTTAATGAACGTAAAAAAATTTCTGCTCGCAATTAATCTTGATTAACATAATTAAATTCATTAAATTAATTATATAAATTGTGTTTGTTTAATAGCTCGTGTTGTGGGTCATAATTTTATGCATTTTTATTTACGAAAAACACACGGATTGCGTAAATAATTGAAAATCAATTTTTAATTACTGAACACGGTGGCGTTAACACCGGCTTTTTTTTTGTTTTATTAAATATTCCAGAAATACGTTGGAGTTCAGTGGATGTCGAGTCTAGTGAACGTAAAAATAAAAAAAAAAAAAAAAATTTTTGCTCGCAAATTAATCTTGATTAATATCATTAAATTAATAATATAAATTGTGTTTGTTTAATAGCTCGTGTTGTGGGTCATAATTTCATGCATTTTATTTACGAAAAACACACGGATTGCGTAAATAATTGAAAATCAAATTTAATTACTGAACATGGTGGCGTTAACACCGGCTTTTTTTGTTTTATTAAATATTTCAGAAAATACGTCGATTTTGAAAATGTCAAAATAAATTTAGTCTATTATTATTTAAAATTATTTAAAATTATTTATGGAATAATTGGAACACATAAGAAATTATTGTTTAGTGATTTTGGTGGGTTTTTTGAAGTGCAGTTACATATGTATAAATTGCATAGCAAATAGAAAATTTGATTATTGATTAAAACGAAAAATTTCTCTCATTTTGCTGGTCTGATATTTGCATATGCGTTTTTATTTTTATTGTTTGTATTGTAGGCGTTGAAATTTAATTAATTTTTAATTAATCAAATTAGATAAGTTAATCATTTGAATTCAGTAATTTGAGGATGTATCAACTTAACCCAACTTTCTCTCCGTTGATTTTTTTTTTTGACGTTTTAAATTGGATATGTTTACTATGATATTGGAAAACAATCAATTTTTGATATAATTTTTGATAGTTGTGTAAATTTATAAAATAAATACTACTTAAGGTAAACAAAAATTCTTATATACATTCTTACAATTTATAATTCGTTTTTGGTTTCTATCCGTATATTTATTTCAGTTTAAAAATCTTTTAAATTTTAGCCAAGAAAATCAGATTAAGGTTTACCCAACTTAATTAATAAGATGAGATTTGTTGTAAAGTATTCTTTCGTCTGCCTTGGATCATTTATTTGTATTGCGCAAGATAGACGGATGTCGATTTTTTTAGGAATATGCACTTATGAAAATAATATTATTCGCATACTGAAAATTCCAACATACATCCTTACACAGATAAACATTTTACACGACAAAAATTAGGATTGGTAAATAATTTACCTAGCAGTTAAAATATTCAAGAAAACAAAACTAAATACATATTACTACTTTACTTTGTTACTAATAGTAATAGTAAGTAATATTATAATAAGTAATAGTAATAGTATAAGTACTAGTAATTAATAGTAATACAATAAGTAATAGTAAGTAATATAATAATAAGCCGATTCATAAATACTGTTATAATATTTTTAATTAATTTTTGGTGAATTAATAGTGCATTTTTATGTGAAGTTATTGTGTTTTGAGTGATCGTGTTTGCACATAAGTTAAATTTGGAGATGATAACGCTGAAACGCTTTATTTAGTTGTACGCTCCTAATTTATTTTCGGTCCATTTTGTCTAGTTATGGAAGTGTATAAGATACCCCGTGATGGCAATTGCCTTTTTAATGCCATTCGTCATCAGTTGACATTAAAAGAACCCCAGCTATCGGTTTCTATTTCGGAAATGCGCCTGGAAATGGTTGAGCATATTAAAAGCAATCTTTCTGGTTATTTTCCAACACTGTTAGATTCTTGTCGGTCCATTTATCCATCAGACCTGTCCCTGTCTGAGAACAGCCTAGTGACGAAATATTTATCCGATTTGCGGCAAGATGGTTTTTGGGGAGGAGCTGAATGTCTATCTGCCTTTTCTAATTTGAGAAATATAAAAATTACTATATATATGTCTAATTCTCAGCATCCAATAATCTTTGTCCCAAAAACAGGAAATTGGGTGTCTGAAATCAATTTATTGTATTCAGTTAATCATTATGATAGTTTAGTATCAACACCCATTCAGGCCTCTTCATTAGGTTTGAATCCACAGCAATCCGGTTTTCAGAGCATCACCGGCCCTGTAAACCGTACCATACTCCCCGCAACAAATCCATATACTCTTATTGATCTTACCCAATTCACTTCTTCTCCTAATCCTATAAGGACCACCACGTATTGTTTCGGCACATGGAATATTCGTGGTCTCAATAATTCTCAAAAACGTGATAGGATCGATTCCATTTTGTGTAAGAATAGTGTGGACATATGTAGCGTTCAGGAAATCAATATGTGTTCCGGTGTTTGCTTAACAGAGAATTATACCTGGTATCTTTCTAATGGTAGTAATACCAATAGACGAGGTGTAGGCATTTTAATTCGTCGGAATTCTTCTTTGCAAGCCAAACGAGTTAAACATTATTATGGTTCTGTAATCACTATGTTAGCGACCTTGGGAAATTTGGGAGATGTTCTCTTTGTATCCGTTTATGTTCCCCCCCAAACTTCATCGTCTAATCGACATCTTTCCTCCAAAATATTTCAAACTTTGTATACAATAATTGACCGTTGTCCTAAGTCTCGCGACATTGTATTATTGGGTGATTTTAATGCTCATCTTGGTTATAACGATATGTTAGATTGTAATACAGTCGGCCCAAATTTATATCATCGTGATTCCAATGAAAATGGGTTTGCCTTAGGGCTTCTTGCAAGTTCAGCCCAACTTTATGTTCAAAGCACAAGTGGCCGAAGGCAAAAACGTTATTACACCTGGACTGATGGATATACTCGCTCTCAAGTTGATCATATTTTGACTCGCCAAAGAAGGCATTTAATTTACGTTAAGTCATTTAACTTAAAACCGTTTTGTCATGAAATAAGCGATCATTGTCTTATTTCAATTATTTGCTCACCACGGAGAATAACTGCCGCAACTTCATTATGTCATTCTTCATTTACCCCCAGGACCACAATAAGTCCATCCACCTATTCCTTTAAGAATATAAATCTCCTGCTTCTGCAGGATGACAGTGTTAAAGTAGAGTATCAAAAGGTACTAGCGTCAGTTTATGAAGACATTGTCCAGAGAGAGGGAGGTCAAGATCATTGGAAATTAATAGTTGATTGTATTAAGATCGCAGCTCAACAAGTCTTATCTAAGAGATCTCCTTTAACCCGTAACCAGCGGCTTGCCTTAGCTAAATTCAAAAGCGCCCGACATTATAAGAATAAACATCCTCAGGACCCAATTGCTTTAGCTCGATTCAAGAATGCAAGGCAGTCCCTGCGGGCGGTGTATAGTGAACATCGGAGATCCGAATGTGAGGAATTTTTTAATAATTTATCCAATTATAAGCCCTCTGATCGGATTCGCAAAACTTTTAACTTTTTTAAACATCATAAAAGGGAGACCCATTCAGCTTCCGCCCGTTATATTCCCATTTCCTCGTGGTTTCAAGAATTACGTAGATCCGAAGGTGATTGGCCAGCTCTCGTTATTGAAAATGATTATTGTCCGTTAGGTCCACCTCCTAGAAATGCGGAGATTAAGGAGATCATTAAGTTCATTCGGTCAGGCACTGCTCCAGGAAGCGATGGGATTCCTATTGAGTTATTTAAATGTGCTTCCGATAACGTGATTCAAGGTATCCAAGAGGTGTTTGAGAATATTTGGGTATGTAATAATCCTCCCTCTGATTGGCTCGAGACTATACAGGTTCCTATACCCAAGATAAAGAACCCAAGAAGTGTTAACGATTACCGTAGAATTACGTTGTGTAACACTGGGTACAAAATTTATTCGAAGATATTGTTGGATCGATTAGATGATCATTTAAGTTTACCCCCTTCATATCAGGCAGCTTTTCTGGCCAACCGATCCACTGAAGATCATATGTTTACCATACGTCGTATTCTTGAAGAAGAATGGCGAGCTGGTAATCAAGTTTATGTTTTTTCTATAGATTTATCCAAAGCATTTGACACTGTTGACTTAAATGTAGTCTCTGAATGTCTGCAATGTCATGCGCCGCATTATTTGGTTAACCGCATAATTAAGACTTGTTTTTGGGAGCTTGCTACCGTTAAGTGGTTCAATGTTTGTACCAATAGGATTAGAAAAAACAAGGGGGTTAAACAAGGCTGTCCTCTTTCTCCACGTATTTTCAACTGTATACTTAATGAGGTTTTAGTTACCTTAACTGATTTGTTTCCTGAGTTAAAGTTAGAGCAGCGTGAAAAGTTACAATTGCCCCTCATTCTCGCATATGCTGATGACATCATTTTAGTCACCCGAAATCCTGTTTCTCTACAACCGGTATTGAAGGAATTAGTTGATTTGTTAAAGGAAGTTGGTTTAGGAATAAATCTCCAGAAATGTACTATGCTTGTTCGAGATCCAGATCCCACATTCAATCCTCCTCCAAATCTTACCCTAGCCGGCATAACTTTTAAGCGTGTTGAGATAATGCGATATTTAGGTACGTATTTATCTTCAACTTTGAATCGACCTAATACCATCCGAACCCGTTGTCACCAGTCATTAGGTATTTCAAGGCAATTACAGAGCTATGTTCGACGAAACAGAATTCCGTTTGCCATCGTTATTCAGATGTACAACACTGTGGTATTTCCTTTAATAACGTATGGGTTAAAGACTTCAGCTCTTACCTATGCTAATCGTCGTCGCTTGAGGAAATATGAGCTATTTATCTTAAGGAAAATAACAGAGTTCAGCACCCAGAAACCTGCTGCTCGTAAAATAAAGGAAATATTAAATGGGAAAACTATAACCAAACGAATTAAGGTGTTGCGAATAAATTTTTGGGGACATATAGGTCGAAGAAATTCATCTCATATTCTAAATGCCGCACTGGACTATTGTGCCGGTTCGAAAAAAATTGGGCGACCATGTTATACCTGGAATGAATCACTCCGTCAAGATTTAGGATATTATCACCGGTCAATTTCCGAATGGGAAGCGCTATTGCCTGATCGCCTTGAATTACGACGAGCTGCCAATGAGATTTATTTAACCGACGAGTCCGATTCCAGCGAATACTTAGATGAGGATGATGCTGAAGGTGTGAATATACAGCAATAGAATATCCATGGCTAATGGTTGTGATAGCTATGCTATTACAGCATTTGACATTCCACAGTTATCTTCTTTATTTTCCTCCATGTCACGTCTGTTTGTATTTTAGTTGCATTTATTAACACCGCCTCACCCGTCCATTTACTTGCATTTCCTACTTTATTTCACTCCCCCAAGGTTATTGGTTATACATTTCAATTCCATTTCAACCCGAGGACTAGGCCTGATTCGCGATCGGGGAATCCTCATCTAAAAACGCATTGAAGCCTATCTCATGGGTAATGGTGGAAACGGCTTAGTGATAACTGGTAGAACCTCTCTGTTAATAAGAATTAACTACACACACTTTTATCCAATGCTATGTTCATTACTTCGTGTTAAGATTTACGAGTAATAAGCACGGGCAACATTGTCACCATGTAACATTTCCAGTATCTAGAAGAGAGCTAGGAACTGAGTGACTGCAAATCCTTATTTAAATCGGAATTGTTGACTAATTTCACTCACATCTTTCCCATTTTACGAGACAAGTTAAGTTTGTTACCTACTGGAAATAATGTGAAAATATCATCTACATTCAGGTGACCTTACGTTTGTTTGTTAACAAGCAAGGAATGTACACAAAACCACATAGATCCAGTTCAAGGTCCAGTCAATATTATTTTGCCGCTTTCTTTGACAGAGATATCAGGATAAAGAGACTAGCTCTGTTATCCGCGTTTTATATTAAGGCGCTGTGCCCACACAAATACGTTTCAATCAGCTGTCTCAATTTCCACACAACACCTAACTTGCGCGATAATAGGTAGATTTTTACCACGCTTTACCACCACACATTCACTCACCATCCTCAAGATTAATTTGTTCGTAAATTCACACTCGATTCAACGTTCATTGTTAATAGCAAAACGTGCTATTCTTTTGATTATTACATTTGAAAATAAATAGCCAGTAATTTAATTGACTCACACTTTGTTTCACGCCCCCGTATATACTTAATATATATTAAAAGAAATCGTTAGTACCCCTTAATCGAGATTAAATCCCGTTATGAAACCTTTATATGGTGTACTGTATGTTGTACAAACAAGAAACCAATCTGACATTTATTCATTTCCCACTTCAAATAGTTCTAATATAAAATGGATTCGTGCTATACATTCCTGTAAACAGTAATGTGACGATATACCAATGAAATATTTGTCGACGAGAAACAAAACAAAAACGACAAGCAAAATTTACCGTGAAACCACTTAGATACATTTTTCTTTTAACCAAAATATTATGAAATTTCAAAAATATTATAAATCAAATAACATAATGGAAATAAACTATCGTTATTATTATTTCTAACTTATTTGAATTACAACTCAACGCAACTTAACATATCATGGAAACGCCCGACTCCACCTTTATCGTTCAGGTCCAGATCTTGTATCAAATATGCTATGGACAAACTTTTGTTGTTAAAAAAAAAAAAAACAAAGCAATTGGATCACGGAAGTGGGAAACCGGAAGTTGGGATGTAGATCTTCTTTAATAGTTAGCAAAAATTTGTGTACCGAGTTTCATCAAAACAATTATTCAGGACATGAAGTTATTGAAATTTTGAACAAGCAGGAGCTTGAAAAACCACTCACCACTCTGCCAATATCTATCGATCATTCAAATTTATAGGCATATAAATCTTCATCTAGGGACAAACTTTTAGTTATTTGATTCCTGAAAAAGCTACAATTAAAAAAAAACAAAAGCGAAAAACAGCAGTTGCATTTTTGTGGTTTTCGTTTCCCGCATTTGTGAACGGGAATGCAGCCAAAAATTAGTAGAAATATAGTGAAGGGACAATCCTATTCCACTATCAGCGTAAATTCAAAATACAAGCCTAATTACATTCAAACTAGAAGAGCTATAAAAATTTAGTATGAAGAAGTGCTGCTGGAGATTGAGCAAATGATTGTTGCTTCTGGTTCTGGATTTTGCTATAAATAGTCCATCAACATAATCCAACATTAAAAGTTAGTGCCTAGCGGTAAAACAAAAATGTACGAACATCCCAAAAGCTTATCGGCTCTCCGGATTAAACCTCTCTCATCATTTGTTAATGTGGTTAGAATTAAATCTAGAAATTGAAGTGTGTCATTGAGTTACCAAATAAAAATAGTGCCGTGCTCTGCTATTAAACTGCGATGTGGAGAAAGGTTTACGTTAAGGCAAAATAAAATTATTCCTCTTAAATTGAATTACTGAGTACGTCAACATCTCAGATTTTAATTTTAAAATACAAAATTTGATCAGTTCTGTCTTTTAGCATATCATTGACCGCTAAACTGCATTTTAATTATCATTAAAAAGTACGGCTGATATATTTGACAACTGATACAGGATGTCGGCAGATATTATTTTTATACCACCAAATATGCACTCATCATATCGAATTCCTAAAATTTAAAACAACAAGAAACGGTTAAAGATGATTTTCGAGAATGTTTTTGATACTAGGTCGATGAATTTTATGATGTATTGGTTGTTTTTTCGATAGTTGCTTCGATTCAGGTGTGAAACAATTTGTTTAACCGGAAGAGATAAGTCAGAAGGTTGGAAAGCAAAATTGTTCCGGCCCCGAAAACTTACATAGCTATTTCTACAAATTTGCTTATCATAACTTGTATATTTATTAAGGTTTCAAATAAATGATTTTCGGTACTCTCCGAATCTTTGTTCAATATCGTCCAAAAACTAATCGATATTCTTTACCGCAAAGTATAATGAAATTCAGACATTCGTCAGCCATTCTCCTCATCCGAACAGTAGGTCTAGACAAAGATCGTTTACTCGAACCAATTGGAATTTGTTTTAGTTATAAACCAACTTTACACTGCTGAACACCGTCTTACCGATGGCAATCGTATTGCTATGCTTCAATTCTAATCTAATACACACTCTGAATTGATCGATAGTTTCTTCGTTATGCATGTAGGAATGAGGAAACACACGTCAGAATAAAGTTCCTGTATTCTGTAACATTACATTGAATTGAATTTATAACATTTAATTGTTAACATTTAATTTAATTGTTTTTCCCGACCCATTTTGTTTTCTCCCTTCTTAGCATAAACCTTAAAATTGCCTTAGTGATGTGACAGTTAACAGTAAACAGTTATTTTGGATTTTTGAGATCAATTAAACTCAAGTAAGTAAAGAAGTAATTGGAATATTTTCAATTCAAAGTTATGGTTTTGAAGTTTCTCAGAAAAAAACCTACAATTCACATTTTACGTGTTTCGGATCGGATTCGAACCTACCCTCGTCAGTGCCCGGCTCGAATCTTTGGGCAGACACGCTATCGATTACGCCGTTGAGGCGATGACAATTTCAAAGTTGAAACTTCTTCATCACTTATTTATTTTTCTTAAGTTGAATTTTTCCACTGTCATTAGACTCCATATTATGGAAATGCTTTTACATTATATGGGATTTTTTGCATTAAATTTCTAGACAATACTTTGTGTGAATTCATAGAATGGGGAACATTTCTATTCTAATTAACATCCTAAGTCACGATTGTATAGTCATTATTGATTGTTTCCAATCAATGTGAGAGAGTGGTAAGTAAACAGTTATATTAGTTGACATATGTTAAGATCTTTGGTGAAAGTAGAGATTTTGGTAAAAAATAAAATTATTTTGCCGTAATTTAGATAAATTTACCGAAAATTTTGAACGATTTTCGTATCACGATTTTATCGATTCTCAACAATCGGCAATAGTACAACACAATTTTCTTTAAATATAACATTCTTTTACAGCTTTAGACACCTCTACAGTTGATTGCAGAAGAAAACGAGTTAATAGAAATTTTGTTATATATCTAGAATATTCAAGATCGAGGTAACACAAATTTTAAATAGGAGTTTGTTTCATGCGAATGCTGGCCAAGCTGAAATTATCCGTACAGCGCAAAAAGATGTATCAATATCACAACAATTATCAAATAACTTTTCAGGTTTATTACGTATAACTGGCAATAGAAATTGGATACGTTATAATCATTTATGTCGATTTCTTTCTGAGTTTTATTATCATGGATTTTCATCTTTGAACAATTTACAAACATTAGGGGAAGAATATACAGGAATAATACAAGTTGATCAAAATTATATAACAATACCACATAAATTAGTATGTTGGACGTAAGGTGAAAACTTCTTAATATGCATGTTTGCTGTTAATAAATATATGTAATATATATATGTATACATGTATGTGCGTATATATGTGTATGTATGTGTGTGTATGTATGTATGTGTATGCATGTGTATGTATGTGTATGTATGTGTATGTATGAGTATGTATGTGTATGTATGTGTATGTATGTGTATGTGTATGTGTATGTGTATGTGTATGTGTATGTGTATGTGTATGTGTATGTGTATGTGTATGTGTATGTGTATGTGTATGTGTATGTGTATGTGTATGTGTATGTGTATGTGTATGTGTATGTGCATGTGTATGTGTATATGTATGTATATATGTATATGTATGTATACATGTGTGTATGTGTGTATATGTGTGTATGTGTGTATATATGTATATATGTATGTATATATATATATATATATATATATATATATATATATATATATATATATATATATATATATATATATATATATATATATATATATATATATATATATATATATATATATATATATATATATATATATATATATATATATATATATATATATATATGAGCAATTTCACGAAGATTCAACAACGTTTTGAGTTGACCCCTTTTAATTTTGATTATTTTTTGTTTATAGATAGTCTTTGATAAATAAAAAATACAAGTTCTCTTAGAATTTTTTTTTTCGACCAGGGGTCTTCACAGGGTGCCCCTCAATTTTTTGTTATTTTGTGATGTGACTGCATTTTGACGAGCGATTGTAGAAAAACTACTGAATCGATTTTCATAAATGATATGTCGTTGAATAGGTATTAGAACAAAGTTTTTAAAAATGTTCACTGTTAATTTTTTGAAATAATTTTTAACGGTGTAACATAAGAAAAAAACGGTGTAATTGAAAAAAAGATGGCATAGCCTCTTTTTTTTTTTTTTTTTTTAAACTAAATTGAAGCTTATTTTATATCTAACCACTTGTGAAAGTTGAGCACACGCGTTATCTTTTGTTTTAAAGATAAAATTCGTTGTGCATATGACTGTCGAGAATCAGTTTTTTTTGTTCTGAAGGAAAATTATAAAAATGGCGTTATAAACTAAGAGATATTTTTTTTATGTTAAATATCAAATATTTTATTATTAGATGAACTTTTTAAAATATTATAAAAATTATATATGTAGTACAATAAATAAAATAAATACAATTGTTAAAAATGATTTACTTATTTTACAAACAGAAGTATCTTTTGAATAGGAAAGCACTTCTGCAATTATTTTCTTTGTATTAGATGGCATAGAAAATGAAATGTTTATTTATCACTTTTAGTAATCACTTGTCACTCTTATAAAAAATAATTTGACAGTCTTGACTGCAAACAAAAAAGCCGTATAAACAACTAAATCTATTTAGGAACTTTTGACTGGAGAAGTATTATGTTCGTATTATGTTATTATGGAATCATAAAGTAAAAGATTGTTTTTCAACATTAAACTACAAATATTTTATTATTGAATAAACTTTTTAAAATATCATACAAATTATATATGTGAAAATAAATATAGTTATTAAAAATTATTTACTTATTTTACATTCAAAAGTTTCTTTTGAGTTGGAAAACATTTTTGCATTTATTGTCTTAGTATCTACTGGTACAAAAGAATGAAATTTTTGAGTTCCACTTATAGTAATCGCATTTTTATATCGATTTTGGAATTTTTCTTTTGTTAATTGATATTCATTTTTATCGGCGTATCCAAAGTTCATGGTAGATTCCCATTTTAAAGCCCATTCGAAAAGTTTTTTTGGTGTATCAATAATATTATCTTCGCTCGCCATACTATAACGGTGTGCAGCACGCTTCAGTGTACCACCAATTCCATCACAAGGTCCCTTTCCATGGCTGGTAGCATGAAAATGCGATTCAGCGTCAACCTTAAATTAACTAATTAACTTATGCCACCATAAAGAAGACTTTAAGGTTGACGCTGAATGGCATTTTCATGCTACCAGCCATGGAAAGGGACCTTGTGATGGAATTGGTGGTACACTGAAGCGTGCTGCACACCGTTATAGTATGGCGAGCGAAGATAATATTATTGATACACCAAAAAAACTTTTCGAATGGGCTTTAAAATGGGAATCTACCATGAACTTTGGATACGCCGATAAAAATGAATATCAATTAACAAAAGAAAAATTCCAAAATCGATATAAAAATGCGATTACTATAAGTGGAACTCAAAAATTTCATTCTTTTGTACCAGTAGATACTAAGACAATAAATGCAAAAATGTTTTCCAACTCAAAAGAAACTTTTGAATGTAAAATAAGTAAATAATTTTTAATAACTATATTTATTTTCACATATATAATTTGTATGATATTTTAAAAAGTTTATTCAATAATAAAATATTTGTAATTTAATGTTGAAAAACAATCTTTTACTTTATGATTCCATAATAACAAAATACGAACATAATACTTCTCCAGTCAAAAGTTCCTAAATAGATTTAGTTGTTTATACGGCTTTTTTGTTTGCAGTCAAGACTGTCAAATTATTTTTTATAAGAGTGACAAGTGATTACTAAAAGTGATAAATAAACATTTCATTTTTTATGCCATCTAATACAAAGAAAATAATTGCAGAAGTGCTTTCCTATTCAAAAGAAACTTCTGTTTGTAAAATAAGTAAATCATTTTTAACAATTGTATTTATTTTATTTATTGTACTACATATATAATTTTTATAATATTTTAAAAAGTTCATCTAATAATAAAATATTTGATATTTAACATAAAAAAAATATCTCTTATTTTATAACGCCATTTTTATAATTTTCCTTCAGAACAAAAAAAACTGATTCCCGACAGTCATATGCACAACGAATTTTATCTTTAAAACAAAAAATAACGCGTGTGCTCAACTTTCACAAGTGGTTAGATATAAAATAAGCTTCAATTTAGTTTAAAAAAAAAAAAAAAAAAGAGGCTATGCCATCTTTTTTTCAATTACACCGTTTTTTTCTTATGTTACACCGTTAAAAATTATTTCAAAAAATTAACAGTGTACATTTTTAAAAACTTTGTTCTAATACCTATTCAACGACATATCATTTATGAAAATCGATTCAGTAGTTTTTCTACAATCGCTCGCTCGTCAAAATGCAGTCACATCACAAAATAACAAAAAATTGAGGGGCACCCTGTGAAGACCCCTGGTCGAAAAAAAAAATTCTAAGAGAACTTGTATTTTTTATTTATCAAAGACTATCTATAAACAAAAAATAACCAAAATTAAAAGGGGTCAAGTCAAAATTTCCCAAAAATTTGCTGAACTTGCGTGAAATTGCTCATATATATATATATATATATATATATATATATATATATATATATATATATATATATATATATATATATATATATATATATATATATATATATATATATATATATATATATATATATATATATATATATATATATATATATATATATATATATATATATATATATATATATATATATATATATATATATATATATATATATATATATATATATATATATATATATATATATATATATATATATATATATATATATATATATATATATATATATATATATATATATATATATATATATATATATATATATATATATATATATATATATATATATGTGTATATATATGCATGTATGTGTGTATGTGTATGTATGTATGTATGTATGTATATGTATATGTATGTTTGCGTATATGTGTGTATGTGTGTATATATGTATGTATGTATGTGTATATGTATGTGTATATGTATGTATATATGTATATATATGTGTGTACATGTGTATATATGTGTGTATGTACGTGTATATATGTGTGTATGTGTATGTATGTGCAAGTGTATATATGAGTATATATATATATATGACAATGGTGAATGATCGTCTTATCAACACTTGTTATAAGTGACAGTGTGAATTTTAAACTAAATTAATCTCTTAAATGATAAATATATAAGTATAACTAAATGTAGTGAAAACATTAATTGTAATAATCAGTTTTATATCTAATATAATAAGCTTTAAAGTGTTGGTTTTAATAATTAAACTCTAAGGTAAGATTGCTTTCAAAAATGGAAAGATGTGGGCGACCAAGATGTAATCTTCCCTAAATGTAAAATTTATTAACTCTGATTTTTACTAGAAAACTAAATAAAGGGGTTATTGTGCTATTCGATTTTGTGTAAAATTTAAACCTACTTAGAGCTTTAACTAGCGAAATTTAGTTATTATTTCAAATTCAGTTTAAAATTTCATTTGTTGACATAATTTTATGTGATAGATTTATCTCTTTCTATTTATCCAAACATTATCCATAAAATCCAATAAGAGTTTTGAACGATATCAACGAGCAGGGTTAATTGTTTTTGTTAAATTAATTCTTGTGTTTCAAGAAAAATTCAAAACATTCTTGCGTTAATTATATTATATAAAATAATGTTTTATAAAATTTAAATAAATACATTTCAAATAAAAACATCAAGTGAAATATATTATTTTATCCAATTCAATCCCAATACTTTTTATATGAAATTCACTCAATTTTCAAAGGGGTTTTTTGTTTTTTTATATATATGTACATAATATAAATGTTTTTAACCATAAATAACCATAAATAATTTTAACCATAAATATAATAACATGAATTCAGATTGGAGAGTGCAGAGGACTACAATTTAGTCATCATCCTATTATACTAATAAATTACATGAATAACAGGTTTCCGACTGGAGATTGCAGGCGAGAAATTTTAGATACGGGATTGCTGATTGGCGATTGCAGATTATATGTATAAGTGATTGTCCTTGTGATTGTCTCGTAACAGTAGTAGCTAGATACGATTTGCCAGGTGTCTGTAACCGGGTCGTTCACTCCTAACTTACAATTACCTACCTATCCTTACCTATTGTTATCCGGGAGTCTCGCCTAGTGCTTGGTCCTACAGTCCAGTCAATCAATCAATCAATCAATCAATCAGTTCTCTTAATTCATATTTTGGTTTTATCTTTTTTATTAAATTAATGTTTTTCTCTGTTAATAACAGTTGGTAAGCGTGGTAAAATAAGTATAGATTTTGTTGTATTTTTAAGCAAAATAAATTGTCATATTTGTTTTGTGTGTTTGTCCTTATACTTTTAAATAAATAAAACGCAATTGATAGTACGAATAACCTAAGTATTGTTGAAATTAATGATAATATATTATAAATAATAATAAAATTATATATGTAAAAATCAAAATACGGAGGAGCTCTGAGATATCAAGACTTCGGTTTTGGTTAAGGATTTTGATATAGTTTTCGGCAAAAACTTATATGAGGACATGGTTTTTAGTTTTGGGCAGTGATGTATATCAAACATAACTCTTTGTTAAAGTAAATGTATTTTTTATTTCTGTTTAGAAATTTATTACAAAACGAACACGAAACGTCAAAACGTTACTGGAAAATCTTAACAGATCATAAATTAACATAATTTAGTGAAAGGATGATGCAATAAGCAGCAAACTACTCAAAAACCTCTCCATTTAGCGTTTCGAGAAAATATTACAAAATCACAAATTCGTATTTCTTTCAAAATTCCAAAAATATTGTAAAAGTTAAATAAAAGCAAACTTTTTTCAAAATTCTAAAAATATTCCAAAAATTATTACAAAATCAAAGATTAAACGTTTTTCAAAAATTTATAATAATAATATCATCAATCGATGATAATATCAATAATAATAATATCATGATCATCACATTTCATTCCATCCAAATAAATAATTTTATTATTTTCTAAAAAAAGAAATGAAAATCATTCTTTTGACACACTTGACATTATTTCTTTCACAAACTTATAATGCCATAATTCTCTATAATAATAATAAAATTTCATGTCACACAAATAATTAATTTTATTTTTGGTTAATCTAGTAATAATCTACTACTACTAATCTAGTAATAATCTAAATCTACTAATAATCTAGTTTTTGGTCTCACATACCAATCCCGACCATCAACATTTCTTCGAAATCAATGTTTCTATTCGTAATCACTTAAAATGAACGTTTTTTAAGCAAAAAATATGTAAATTTCCTTGTTTTGACAAACTTGACGATTTTTTTGCCACACTTCCGGTACAGTTATCGAACACATCGTCCTTTCGGCTATTCCTATTGAGTAAAAAATTTTTGAAATCCGTCCAGTGGTTTTCTAGATTTCGGTTGTGAAAACGGCCGGCCGGCAGAGAGACATACATTTTTTTTTGCTTATTTAGAATCAGTGGGTCATAAAACGTCGAGAAATGCCAAAAAAGTGGGGGTAAGAATTTCACTTTTGGCTCATGAATGCAATACGGGATTGGTATGTAGGGTAGGGATTGGTATGTGAGATCAAAAACTAGATTATTGCATTATAAGTTTGTCAAAAAAATGTTGTCAAGTGTGTCAAAAGAAAGATTTTTATTTATTTTTTTACCCAATTTTTTGGAAAAAAATAAAATTAATTATTTTACATTTTTGAGATCAATTAAACTCAAGTAAGTAAAGAAGTAATTGGAATTTTTTCAATTCAAAGGTATGGTTTGAAGTTTTTCAGAAAAAAACTCCAATTCACATTTTTCGTGTTTCGGATCGGATTCGAACCTACCCTCGTCAGTGCTCGGCTCGAATCCTTGGGCAGACACGCTATCGATTACGCCGTTGAGGCTATGACAATTTCAAAGTTGAAACTTCTTAAAAATAAAATTAATTATTTGTTTGGCATGAAATTTTATTATTATTATTGAGAATTATGGCATTATAAGTTTGTCAAAAAAATAATGTCAAGTGTGTCAAAAAATGATTTCATTTATTTTTTTAGCCAATTTTTGGAGAAAAAAAATGTAGCTGTTTTTATGACGTAAATGTAATTGAAAATGAAATTGGACATGGAAATTTTTGAATTTGTTATTGTTTTTGAAATATTTTTGGAATTTTGAAAAAAGTTTGTATATTTGATTTTGTAATAATTTTTGCAATTTATTTAGAATTTTGGAAAAAGTTTTAATTTTTGATTTTATAAGAATTTATGGAATATTTTTAGAATTAGAATTGAAAAATTTTAAATTTCTAATTTTATCATAATTTTTGGAATTTTGACAATTGGAATATTATTGGAATTTAGAAAAGTTTAAATATTTGATTTTATTCTATTTTTTGAAATTTTGAAAGAAGTTTGATTTTATTTAATTTTTAAAATATTTTTGGAAGAAATATCTACTAATAGATGATTATATATGAATTATATACGATTATATATGAATTTGTGATTTTGTAATATTTTCTATTTCTATTTTCTATTGTAATATTGCTATTGACATACGAGTTAACGTGAGATATCACATACCACTGGCAATAGCAGTGAGATATCAATAGCCAAGGTGACATCTTAGGGTTGGTGGCGGATGAACTGTATTCAGTCAACGGCAGCACTCTCAATCTTAGCTGTGAAATAATCCTTGATGATGAGATGCTACTGCTTCCTCGAAGAAACAAGCCTTCATAGTTCATAAAACCATGTGTGGGCTTTAATTATTAACAAAGACAGTGCGTCACAGGATCAAGGAATATGCCAATGGCTGGATTATTGGCACTACATTTTTGTTTTGTTTCAGCAAATTTTTGTAAACATTTGCTATTTACTTTTTAATTTACTTTTATTTTCTTTTCTATCATAAAATATTGGCCTATGTCATATTTTGTCAGTGATAAGATTTATTGTTTAGTTATTCATTCTTTAACAACAAATATAAAAAAAAATCAAAAAAAGAAAGATTTACGTCCATCAACACCTTTGAACGTATGTTGTTGTGGGACCTTGGTCTTAAAAGGTTTTTATGTGTTGTTGTGACACATATTGTAATTCCTACTACACAACACATTTTATTAAAAAAAAAAAAAAATGGAGAGGTTTTCGAGCCGTTTGCTGAGTGTATCATCTTTTCACTAAATTATGTTAATTTATGATCTGTTATAATTTTCCGGCAACGTATTGATGTTTCGTGTTAGTATTGTAATAAATTTCTAAACAGAGATAAAAACATAGTTGTACTTTAACAAAAAGTTATGATTGATATACATCGCTGCCCAAAACTAAAACCATGTCCTCATAAAAGTTTTTTGGCGAAAACTATATCAAAATCCTTAACCCAGACCGAAGTCTTGATATCTCACAGCCGTGAGATTTCAGCCTCTCCATATTTTTCTATTAAACTTATTAAATAAGTTATTTGCGTAAAGTAACAAGAGATTGACATTATGTTATTTGAAAACTTACGCCAAGTGCCACCCTCATTTCATTTTTTTTACTCAATTTATTGGAAAAAAATGAAATTAATTATTTGTTTGACATGAAATGTTAGCAAACATGAAATTGAACATGGAAATTTTTGATTTTGTAATAATTTTTGAAATATTTTGGGAATTTTAAAAATCGTTTGTAGTTTTGATTTTGTTATAATTTTTGCAATATTTTTAGAATTTTAAAAAATATTTTTAGAACTTTAAAAAAAACTTTAAATTTTTAATTTTATTTTGATTTTTAAAATATTTTTGAAATTTTGAAAGAAATATGAATTTTTGATTTTGTAATGTGTATCATCTTCCCACTAAGTTATATAAATTTTATAATTTTCCGGCAACGTATTAATAGTCCCTGGGCCTTCACCTACATAATTTTGTGATTACCACATATTTTATACTTCGTGATGCGCCTGTCCTTGACGAGCCTGAAAACATTTGTTCTATGATTTTTCTCAAATCGGCCGCTTTTGCGTTCGGCAAACTCCGAAAAATGCCGATTGCCCGCGATCTTGTAAATTTGCTACCACATTTATTTTTTTTGACTGTAGAGGTTGGAAATTTGTTTTAGAATACGAGGGTAAGCTTGTCCGACCAAAATGTGTTTGCTATTGTCGAGTCCGACAACTGACATTTTCGATGTTTGGGTTGTCGGACTAGACAATAGCAGACAAATTTTTGTCGGACAAGGTTGCCCTTGTGTTCTAAATCAAATTTCCAACCCTCATAGTTAAAAGAAACAAAAATTTACAAGATCCCGGGCAATCGGCATTTTTCGGAGCTTGCCGAAAGCAAAAGCGGCCGATTAGAAAAAAATCGCAGAACAAATGTTTTCAGGCTAGTCAAAGACAGGCGCATCACGAAGTATAAAGTATGTGGTAATCACAAAATTATGCAGGCGAAGGCCCAGAGACTATAATATTTTGTGTTTGTTTTGTAATAAATTTCTTAAAAGAGATAAAAAAATACTTGTACTTTAACAAAGAGTTTTATGTTTAATATACATCGCTGCTAGTAAATATAAATGATAATATTTACAAATTCATCTACTAAAAACTTACAAAACGACATATCTAAATTTAACTGTGTAAAAAATAAACAATTATGTATCGCATTTTTACCAGTGTTAAATAATGTTATTATTGTGTTCGCCTACAGATGGAATAATAACAGGCGAACACAATAACAACATTATTTTACACTGGTAAAAATGCGATATGTAATTGTTTATTTTTTACACAGTCAAATTTAGATATGTCGTTTTGTAAGTTTTTAGTAGATGAATTTGACAATATGAATAATGAATATAGTTCATATATTTTCTCTAAAAACTTTTACAGATATTACAGAAATTTTTTTACCGACTGGAAGTCATCGTTTAAAGTATAAATTTAAAAAATTGTAGGTAAAGTTTCAATTAAAAGCAAATAAAAATAAATTTTTTAATAAAATTTATTTATTTATTTAATAAATTTTTTTTTTTTTTCGGAAAGAACTCAGAGAATATATTTTATATCTGACAGTTAATTATCGGAGGAAAAAATTATACGATATATCTGATACAAATTTTATTTTATCGCTCCGATTTTTCCGATATAGCAAAAACAGACTCATTATTAGTTTAATTAATTAATTACACAAAATTGATATAATGATTAGTTTCGATTCGATCAAAATATTCAATCCCTTCAAAATACTGCGATATTGACAGAAATAAACACAACAACAGAAACAATAAATCAAATTCAGTCTCAAATATTCAATTATTTATTCAATCCTTTAAATAACCACCACCTGTAGGCGACCACTAAAACTTATTTACTTTCAGTCCTAGTGACTGAAAACATTTCAGTCACTACTTAGAAAAAGTTTCCCTTTTATATATATATTTCCCTTTTATATATATTAAAATTACATTTTCGTAGCTTGAAGTAGAAAAAAAATATTATTTTTATACGATTATAACATAAATAAAAACAACTAATCAAAGTAGGCTATTTTTCCAACATTAAAATAACAAATTTCAAAATTTCTGTTGACTGAATTCTATCAACAGAATTCTGTGGACAGAATTTAAGTGAATGAAACCTTTGAAAAACTCTGTCGAAAATTTAAATCAATCGACAGAAATTTCGATCAAAATTGTGTTGGATGATGTTGATTCTGACAACAGAAAAGATTCTTTCGACAGAAAAACAACCTATAGCAAATCCAGGCTTGAGCTAAAACTAAATAAACTAGATTTCAACAAAAATATTTATATGGAGAAAAAAACTTAACGATCGACTTAAATTTTCTTTGCGATCGACCAGCCGATCGCGATCGACGCGTTGGGCACACCTGGTTTATACATTTCCTTTGAAGTTTAGAGAATATAGTTTATGAATTGATTTAGGGGTCGATAGACGTAATATTTTTCTTTGTTTTTTTATTATAGGACGGCTATTGTTTTAAAACGTACAATTTTTTGTTGATTTTTAAAAAATCTGAAATTTTGATATTTTGTTGGTATTGACGAAAGGAAAAAAGTTATTTCTGCTTTTATTTTTTGTGTACTCTGAATCGGAGTTATGCGCGGTTGAATTTTTGAGGCTTTTTCACGTAGTTTTGGTAATGGTGTCAATGTTTTGTGAATAGGTGCCACAAATTTCATCCGACTTAAGTATATTTTTGCAAGGAAAAAGAAAAATAATATAAAAAATTAGCGATCAAATAAGTTAGAGATCAAATAAGCTTACTTGAAAACTTATTTGATCGCTAATTTTTCATATATCCGAACTGATCAGCTAGGGTTTTGATTATTTTTCATTCATATATTTAAAAAGAAAAATTAAAAATTATATGCTAGCATTTCTCATTACCACTTTTTGAAATCATTGCTTCTACGTCAACAAAATGTCTACGCAAAAACTTTATTTAAAAGCGTAGCGAAGCACGCCGGGCCCTCCTAGTAATCACTAATTCGTTTATAATAACGCGACACATATTATAAATACACAGTAATAAAAATCGAAAAATATATAATTTTTATAAAACATAAATTTAGTATAGTTAATAACTAATACTACTTGCACAACAATCTATTTTATGTACAATGTTATGACCACGTTTAGAAAAACGAGTATTATATTGTGATATATGACGGTCAAAAGGACGATCATTTTAGTCGTTAGATTTATCGATATCGGTTATTAAAAAAATCGGTTGAATTTAGTTTGTATTAATTATTTAAAACACGAACTATGTAATCTTTTGCATCTCTTAATAATGTTTGTTATAATATAGAAAAGTTTAACCTCTAAAAATCAGTAAACACTTGCACGCGTTGTCTAACGCATATTTGAGTTGAATAGAGAATTTATTAATATATTTTAGCTATGCTAATTAAACATTTAATTTTTGTTCTACAATTTAATCTATATTTTACGTTTTTGGTAAATCTATAATTAATTACATCTTAGACAAATTTTTAAGCGTAGTTTGACTTTACGGGTTAGAATAATCGTGTTTCACTAATTTTTTAAAATGTTTTTAATTTCATTACATATTTTGGCCCGTACATATTTTTGGTGATGTTGAAAAAATTGTGTTAAATTTTGTCGTAAGATATTTACATTTACTGTTATTTGTTGATTAATTAATTTATGATCAAGCATAGCCTCGGCTAGTCCATAGTATGGAATTAGTAGTTTACCAGATATTTGGTTTATTACAATTGATGTATAACATATTGCAAATAACATTCTAATTGGTTTTGCAAAGGCGATCCAATGGATGTGTCTTTGTGAGTAATCGCAATTAATTGCGTGCACTTTCAATAATTCTTCCGTTGTAGCTCTACTACATTTTGACGTATACTGGTTCCTACGGCTTCGGAGGAGTAATAATAGTAATACAAAAAATAATACGGCCAATTTCTCATTGATTTTGGTTTGTTTATTTTGAGATAACTATAGTTGAAACGTATCACTCTCTCAATCCTCCTCTAATCAACTTTGTCTAAAACATATCGAAAATAATTTTACTATCGAGACATGTATATTTTGCGGGTATTGGACTAACTTTCTGTTCACATCAAGTTTTATTGATTACAAAAATAAATTTTCTTCTTTATTCTATACAGACTGAAAAATTGGCTTGTGAAGTTTATAATATTAAAATGATAGAACTAAATAGCGAATATTTTGTCGTTCATCATCTTCGAACCCGACATCACAACCGTACCACACAAATTATCGAGATTGAAATCGACGTAGTTCAAACATTAGACACTGCAGATATACAAATTGTAGTGTTTGGAATGTATGGAAATGAATTTCGTCAAATTATGGATTGGAAATTTAATAGTATTTGTGAAATGGTGAATTCAAACTTGATGAAGTCTGTATACGATGATTTACTTTTGGTTTCAAATTTCCCACCTCGTGACAACTGTATATTTGAACCAGTAAGTTTAAAATAATTAAATTATGTTATATGTTACAATGTTTTATGTTAAAATATTATTTGTTTGAAAATTGTATTTATAGAAACTCTATAAAGTGTATAATGGCGTAATTTCATCGGACAGTATTCCTGAGTTTTTGTTACGGAATGGAGATTTAATGGCTAATATTATGTATAAAATTGATAAAAAACTAATTATCTCTTATGAAATTTATTTTAAAACTATAAGATATTAGTTTGCTGCTTTAATTTATATTTATTTGTTAAATTAAAAATACTTTTTACCAAACCTCTATTATATATGCCTAAAAAATTAAGGGAAAATATAAATTGTACCTTTAGTCCAATTAAAGTAATATTGCTCCAATTTAAAGAACATTTACAAGTTTAGTAGTGTGTGTAATATAGGTTAAACCATATCAAATAGTTTATGAAATAAACCAGTAGAGGCAGTATGCTGGGAGTTTGAACCCCCCCATGTTGCATCAAATCGGTTAATATACACTTACATGGAATTTACATTTCAAATTACTATAGTAAAAACCTAATTGTCTCTATCAGATCCCTTATTTCATATTTCATAATAACAGCAGTTATATTTTTGTATGTACTTATTATTTAATCTGGAATTCAATTTGAACAATAATTCATAATCATATATTTATATTATATTTTTATGTGTTAAATATCGATTTTTTATTTTAATCTTTAATGTACATATAAGTAATTAAAAAAAAAATAATTTTTGGATGTAAAAATAAAAAAAAACATAAAAATGTAAAAGCATTTCCATAATATGGAGTCTAATGACAGTGGAAAAATTCAACTTAAGTAAAAAATAATTAAGTGATGAAGAAGTTTCAACTTTGAAATTATCATCGCCTCAACGGCGTAATCGATAGCGTGTCTGCCCAAAGATTCGAGCCGGGCACTGACGAGGGTAGGTTCGAATCCGATCCGAAACACGTAAAATGTGAATTGTAGTTTTTTTCTGAGAACCTTCAAACCATACCTTTGAATTGAAAATATTCCAATTACTTCTTTACTTACTTGAGTTTAATTGATCTCAAAAATCCAAAATAAATAAAAATCAATATAATTAACACTGTTTGCCGTTGGCACTTGGCGTAAGTTTTCAAATAACATAATGTCAATCTCTTGTTACTTTACGCAAATAACTTCTATAAGTTATTTGGAAAATGGCGTTACCTTAATGTCAACTTGTTGTTACGCTAAAATAATAAAATAAAATTAAAATATAAATAATAGAAATAATTTAATTTCATAATAAAAATAGTGCATACAAACAATTATTCTTCAAAATAAATAAAAAAGTTTGGTGAAATTTTCAACATTGTCGCTCAAAAACCTTTAAAAAGAAAATGCCATATTACAGTCGTGAGTCCCGCCCAATTAATCAATCAAATTTGACCTGTCAAACTTGTCAAGGAAATATAAATGGGCCTCAAGCATATTTTGAATGTGATAAATGCCATCTGAAATTTCACCCACATTGTAAAAAAATTTTTGGGGCACATATTAACCGAGTGGCAGTACAACAAAATTGGTTTTGGTCTGACTTGTGCGGCCATAATTCAACTGACTTGGAAAACTCTCCTGCAAGGGAAATATTAAACACAAATTCAGTACCAACTGTAACTCCTGCAACTATGAAAGAATCTACAAATCTATCTGGCAATAGCGAAGAAAATTTTATTCCAAATGTTAGTTTGGATATAAAGGAAATAAAATTAATGATAAAAACATCTCAAGAAAAAAAATAGAAGCGACTTCAGAAAAAACAAAAGAGGCACAAAAAAGTCAAAAATAACTTGTTGGAAATCGGTGCCAAGCCCGAGACATGTTAGTTGGTTTTTCGTCAATGTGGGCCCGACTTCGAACAGTTTTGTACTACAAATAACTTTTAAAATATAATAACTATTATAACAACTATAATAATTATAATAAGAAGTAACAATTTTAATAAAGTAACTTTGTATAATAGCGTAATTTTTTTGTCTATAGTTAGGCATAATTAAATTAAATTAATCAAAATGTAACGTATTTTTGTCTCTAAAAGCCACAATTGAGTATTTTTCACTTTTTTCTGACTCTTTTGTTTTTTCTGAAGTCGGTTCTATTTTTTTTCAAAAAGTTTTTTTATTTTTTGATTTTTAGTATGACTACACTATTGTCATTATTGCATTATAAGTTTGTCAAAAAAATGTTGTCAAGTGTGTCAAAAGACAGATTTTTATTTATTTTTTTACCCAATTTTTTGGAAAAAAATAAAATTAATTATTTGTTTGAAATGAAATTTTATTATTATTATTGAGACTTATGGCATTATAAGTTTGTCAAAAAAATAATGTCAAGTGTGTCAAAAAATGACTTCATTTATTGTTTTAGCAAATTTTTTGGAAAAAAATGTAGCTGTTTTTATGACGTAAATGTAATTGAAAATGAAATTGGACATGGACATTTTTGAATTTGTTATAGTTTTTCAAATATTTTTGGAATTTTGAAAAAAGATTGTATATTTGATTTTGTAATAATTTTTGCAATATTTTTAGAATTTTGGAAAAAGTTTTAATTTTTGATTTTGTAAGAATTTTTGGAATATTTTTAGAATTTTGAAAAATTTAAAATTTTTGATTTTATTATAATTTTTGGAATTTTGAAAAAAATTTCAATTTTTGATTTTGTAGTAATTTTTGCAATATTTTTAGAATTTTGGAAAAAGTTTGAATTTTTGATTTTGTTATAATTTTTGCAATATTTTTAGAATTTTGAAAAAAATAGAGTTTTTGAATTTTATATACAATTTTAGAATTTTGAAAAAAGTTTCAATTTTCGATTTTGTAAGAATTTTTGGAATATTTTTAGAATTTTGAAAAATTTAAGTTTTTGATTTTATTATAATTTTTGGAATTTTGAAAAAAGCTTGAATTTTTGATTTTGAACTAATTTTTGCAATATTTTTAGAATTTTGGAAAAGTTTGAATTTTTAAGAATTTTTGGAATATTATTGGAATTTAGAAAAGATTAAATATTTGATTTTATTCTATTTTTTGGAATATTTTTGGAATTTTGAAAAAAGTTTTATTTTATTTAATTTTTAAAATATTTTTGGAATTTTGAAAGAAATATGAATTTGTGATTTTGTAATATTTTTTCTCGAAGTGCTAAATGGAGAGGTTTTTGAGCAGTTTGCTGGGTGTATCATCTTTTCACTAAATTATGTTAATTTATGATCTGTTATAATTTTCCGGCAACGTATTGATGTTTCGTGTTAGTTTTGTAATAAATTTTTAAACACAGTTTATCTCTGAATACTTGTACTTTAACAAAGAGTTATGTTTGATATACATCGCTGCCCAAAACTAACCATGTCCCCATAAAAGTTTTTTGCCGAAAACTATATCAAAATCCTTAACCCAGACCGAAGTCTTGATATCTCAGAGCCGTGAGATTTCAGCCCCTCCATATTTTTCTATTAAACTTATTAAATAAGTTATTTGCGTAAAGTAACAAGAGATTGACATTATGTTATTTGAAAACTTACGCCAAGTGCCACCCTCATTTCATTTTTTTAACTCAATTTTTTGGAAACAAATGAAATTAGTTATTTGTTTGACATGAAATGTTAGCAAACATGAAATTGAACATGGAAATTTTTGATTTTGTTATAATTTTTGAAATATTTTTGGAATTTTGAAAAAGTTTGAAAATTTTTTGATTTTGTAAGAATTTTCGGAAAATTTTTAGAGTTTTGAAAAAGTTTAAATTTTTCGTTTTATTATAATTTTTGGAATATTTTAGAATATTTTTGAAATTTTGAAAGAAATATGAATTTTTGATTTTGTAATGTGTATCATCTTTCCACTAAGTTATATTAATATATGATCTGTTATAATTTTCCGGCAACGTATTAATATTTTGTGTTTGTTTTGTAATAAATTTCTTAGAAGAGATAAAAAAATACTTCTACTTTAACAAAGAGTTTTATGTTTAATATACATCGCTGCTAGAACTAAAAGCAATGTCCTCATAAAGGTTTTTTGAGGAAAAATATATCAAAATCCTTAACTCAGCTCAGACCGAAGTCTTGATATCTCAGAGCTGTGAGATTATAGTTACTATTTCAAACACACAATTAATGTAAGTCAAAATTTATTTTACCCAAAATAGTAAAATAAAACTGAGGAAGTATTTTATTAATTATTTTATAAAAATATTATTTTTGTAACACATGCACAAAAACTATATAATTTTGTTTTAAAATAAAATAAATGAAAATAGTACATTATGATGCTAGGACGTAAAGCTAAAGATTTTGGACGTATGTGGAGTTTGCAAATCGAGGCGCTAGCCGAGATTTGCACCCACATTAGGTCCAAAATAGCTTACGTCCGTGCATCATATACTATTTTTTATTCGCCGCAAGCAAAATATTTTTTAAAAAAATGTTTATTCTAAATTAAAATTATAAATTGGCATAAATTTTGAAATAAAAATATGTGGAACAAGTAACCTTTGACAAAGTATTTGTTATTGTTTCCAAATTATTGTATAACCATGACAACAAATGATAACAGCTATTTTAATTGGATTATGAAATTTTGAATTTAAGGATTGCTTTGATAAAAATTTCTTTTTTTTATAGAATTTAAACAAATACAAACGTTTTTTACTTTTTAGGACGTAGCTATGACAACAAAATATATGATTAAAAAGTGACACTTTAAGGCCGCAAATCACAGTAATAAAGTAAAACTTTAATATATAGGCCAATAAAAATATATTTATCGCACATAATGTAACAATTTTGTTTTAAATATGCTTTAAGAGCGCTCTTAGAGCTGATTTATAGAGCTACGTGTTTTAATGTTTGCTCTAGAAACGCTCTTAGAACTTTTATAGAGCTAAGAGCAAAAAATTACGGTTTATAGAGCAACTTTATTGTTTTTTGGCTCTTTAAGTATAATTCTGGGTTCCATTATGAAGCGCATAGCTCTATATGAAATTAAATGAAACGTTTGAACCAATCATTATTAACATTTTGCTGCATTAAACACGAATTGATTACACTACTTTATACATGCTCTCAGTACAGTAATTTTATACATGCTCTCACTTGATGTAGAATGTGACGCAGTCGTTACAATCTACAATAGTTCTATAGTTTATTAAATATCCCCTCCTTTTTATATATTATTTATTTAATAAAATAAAAACAGCATTTGTTGGTATAGAAACGGAAGGATAAGCAAGAAGCCGTATATCAGTATCCTTTTATTTTCATAAGAGGAATAAGCTGAATTACAAAATAATAAACAAACATAGTAGAGCCAGGGCTGGAAACCGGTTTTTGAAAACCAAAATCAAAACCGCAAAACCAGAAAACCACACCAAATCAGAAAAACCAAAAGAAACCATAACCACATTCTAAAAATGATCAAAACCAGAACTAAAACCAACCACGTTTTGAAAATTATCAAAACCAAAACCATAACCGAAACTAAATTTTAAAATAAACGAAACCAAAATCAAATCTAAAAATTTAGTCAAGTTCAATAATATTGTTAAAAAATTAAGACAACAATAAAATGCAACAACAAATACTGCCGTGCTAAACACAGAGGTGGTAACTTACTCTTTTGTCAAAAATCAGTTACGAATCTAACATGATATAAAAATAGTCGATGGATATTTTTTTCATATAATTAAAACATTTATTTTCTTTTTTCATTAAAAATTACTCTATAAAGATGTCGTATCTTAATATTTGCCAATTACTATAACAATTAGCTGTATCTATCAATTCCTAAGCTATTTCAGTCGTAACTTTACTGTCTTACAGTTATTATACTGTCTTTCCAGGGCGCACACAGAAAAACTTTGAGGGGGGGGGGAGGTGTCCAACGAAATTTTTTTTTAATAAAAAATGCTGTGTAGGAATTACAACAACACATATAGATAACTTTTAAGACCTAGGTCTCACAGCAACATGCGTGTTGAGGTGTTGATGAACGCCTTTTAAACCTTTGTGGATTGTACTCCCCCGGGACTGTTGATTCGGACTAAGCATTTCATTTGTACGATGTAGATCGGTGTGTTTCGATCGGTTGTTGATCTTTTGTTTCAAAAACGTATTGGCTGTCAGATTTCTCTTCCAAAAATATTTATATGCGTGCATCAGTGATGCTAGACTTTAAAAAATAAATTTCTCGTTGCCGTATCAAAACTTCCCGATTTTAACCCTTTCTTTAAGGAAAAACTTCCCAGCAAGATTTCAATTAAAAAATATTGCGACGCTGATGCATAGGCTGACTTCACCACAGCTCTGGAAACATAGTGTTCTGGATATATAGTGAGCTAATATCCATCAAATACTTTAATTAAAAGCTAACCAATGTTATAGATTTCGCGTAGTTCTAATTATAAAAATATTAAAGAAAGCAGTAATATCCCATCAAATATAAATTCTGTTGTACGAGAAAAAGTAAAAAAAAGTTTTAACCGGAAGTAGCAAACAGGAAGTTGGGATGCAGAACTGTTGTGAACCGTACTAAATACTTATGTATCAAGTTTCATCAAATTCGATTATCAAGTACAGATGTTATTGAGCTTTCAAAAAAAAACAGGTATATGGGACAGCCTTCACTACTTTGTTCACTATCGCTCAAAAACTAATCAGTTCCTTGCCATACATAGTTGCATCTTTTTTTAAAGTGTCATCAAAATTTATTCACGAACGAATGTTGTGTGCTCCCAACAAACATTGAAAAAATTGTGACACAGTAAACATGTGTTCGGGAGGCCACCCGCCTTTTACTTTGTTATGCCCGCCTAATCACGTGATGTCAAGCATGTTTCGCCTTAACAGTAGCTTATCATCTAAAAAGAACCATTGAGTTTTGAATAAAGGTGCTAGATTGCAAATTTGGATCTTTGTAGTTCAAACGGCCTAGCTAACAGTAAAGACTAAATTTGTAATCAACCACTATTCATTCCAATCTTTCAATTTATAATATGGTGTGGATATTTTATTGTCCAGTTGAACTTACTTTGCAATATGGTGCTATTTATCGCATCAGATGGTTTCCGTTTATTGTTGTTGTTGATTGTAGACACCTCCATATCTTGGAAACTTTTCGGTACATTTTCTTTGTCACGCTCCAATAATTTAAGAATGACATTCTCCTGAACAGATTCAAGTAGACTGGTTGAAGTAATGGCTTTCGATATGCAAATATTTGGCGATAAACAAATTGGAGAACTTAGAAGTAAAATAATTATTAAATTTACAATAATATTCACATTTCCTTTATTGTTAGATTTAAACATTTTTAATTTGCCAGAACAGTTTTTAAACACAACAAATTCAATAGCTCTCTTAATGTTGCTGTCACAATATAATTTGATTTTACACAATTATAATAGTAACTTAAAGTAAATTCTTGTTCATGTATTACAAGAATTATAATTAAAAATTTGACGCGCTGGGCGCACGTCTAAATTGATTGAAAACCATGCGACGATTGAAAAATCAAAAACGCAAAAAAACAAAGCATAGAACAAAAAAAGTATTCTAGAACAAATTTATTTTTGGTTAAATAAATGTAAAGGCGAGTTCACACCTTTGAAACGGCATGTGCGTTCGTTCGCCACAACACTCCCCACCTAGTGCCATCGAAGATGGAACGATATGAAGAAAAGAAATTAGGTAGAGTTGGAGAAGAAAGAAGAAGTAGTTGTAGCGAAAAAGAAGGAGTTTGGAGGTGTCCGAAGAAGTAGAGTTGACAGTTGTCTATACAAGATAGTTTTAGTTTGCGCGAACGAGAAATAGTGGCAAAAGGGGAGTCGAGCCCTCTTCAGATGTGACCTAAAGTAAGGATTATCTGTCGACGTTCGATCAAAGGTTGGAAGAGATTGTGTTAGGCGAGAGAGTTGTTTAGTAATCGATACCATTTGGTGGAGAAAAAAATTATAGGTCTTACGAAATTGGAGTTCTGCAAAAAAGAAACGAACAATTATGGAGTTATGGTTACACGAGTGGAGATAAAGGTCTGACAGAGCTGAATTTTCTGAGACCAATATTTGTGGAGGTGTGTACCATGAGTTAAAAGGTTTGTTTTTTAAAAATAGGAGGAGCAGAAGATAATATCTGTGAAGTTGATGGTCTGACAGAACTAAGTTGTCTGAGACGAATACTAACATCAGCAGACGTGACTGTAAGTTAATTTTTCGAAAACTAGCTGTTAAAAGCAAGAAGCAGAAATTAAGCGTAAGCGAAAGGAGTGCATATGGTAACGTAAGTGATGGTAAAGTCTAACAGTACAAAGTTGACTGAGACCAATGTTTACCTTGGAGACGTGTACCATAGAGAGAGATCGATTTGAGAAGTAATATCTGATTTACGACAAGATGTCATTTTAATTATCCGTAAGAACCATACCTGTTCGTCAACATATAAATGGTTAACGTCAGAAGATGTTCATGTTGTGGAAACATATGGGTAAAGTTAGGGATATTCCTTTGAGATCAGATATTTTGAAGTTCTGCTTAATTAGATGATTTTTGTATCGATAAGGACCGTACCTGTTTTGTCAACAGACAGATGGTTAACGTTAGAAGATGTTCATGTTATGGTAACATATGGGTAACGTTAGGGATAGAAATTTAAAAAAAAAATCAGAAAATTCGAAAAATTTGTTTCGGCCCATGGTATCAATTTATAATTTCCAATAGTGGATGATCAGCGGCTGGCACAAAATATGATTCACAATTGATTCAAAATTATTTTTAAGAAAACACTGGTTATATTTTTTCACAATTTATTTATAGATAAATTAAATATAGCAATTATAATTTGCACGAATGAAAGTTTATTATTCTTGGAAATATTAAATTGATTTAACTTTAATATAAAATATTTTAATGTGGTTATTACTCGACGGCTGATGCGAGAAGAGAATTTCTTTTTAGTCAATATTAATTAATTTAAATCGAATATGGCGACCAAACCGGAATTGTAAAAATATTGAGGTTATTGAAGTATTGTGAAGCATTGATAACTGAACGAAAGTAAGCAGTTTATTGTAGTGGAGGTTAATATGGTAATAATCCGCCACAAATTATTAAACAAAAAGAAATTTAAAAAAAATTAATCGTACTAGAAGGAGCTGGCGTGGCTTGAAAGCCGAAACGATTTGAAGATTTGGAGAAAAAAAGAGTATAACAAGAAAAAAGATTATAGCTTGTCAGCCGAAACGACTAGAAGGAAAAATAGGTGGCTGCTACGGGAAGAGTGTTGTGTGATACAAAAAAAATGTTTGATTTAATATTGCTATTGCCCGATTATTGTTTTTTACTTACGAAAACATTACTGAAAGCATACTATGTTAAACAACTGTTATAAACAAAACAAAATAGTTTATATATGTTTGTGAATAAAATTTTGAAAAGAATTATGTTTTAGAACAAAAACTATGAAATTGAAATCAAAGTGTGCAGTTTTTGTTTCACAAAATAAAAGAAAGAAAAATGAATAAAAAAATTTGTATGTAATGGGTTTTTAAACCAAATTGTGCTAATTATTAAATTATATTAAATTGATTGAACTCAAATTATCTATTTTTGTTTTTAACAAGTGTTAAGGTTCTTTCCTGGTATCTTCCATTAAGTTTTATGTGTTAAGAAGTTTGTGGTAATTCTTAGAATCAAACAAATAAACCAGGCAAAGTCTATCCTTACCGATTTATTGATAAAATCATATGTTTATATTATTAAATATGAAGAAATTTGTATTATAAAACTTTGGTCTATGATGGCTGAAAAGAAAAAAAAATGGAATTCAACTGACAAATATGAATCGGATGTCCGAAATTGTGTACTAAAGGGTGAAAATAACTTATAAAGTTCTTTGCATGAAAGTAATGAAGAGTTGCATGGAACTAGTATTAAGCTTGATTTGGTACAACAAAGTATTTGAGGAATTAGGTATTGCAATATACAAAGCGTCAATGGATAACGCTTCAGATTTTTTGACACGACTAATATTAGAGGACAACCTTCATCATCTATAATAAATGCAAGCACTTTTTTTTAGGTAGATTTCATATAAAAATCTACCTATTGCAATGGGCTTCATCTCGAAATTTCGGAAAAATTTTTTGTGCCAAACGACTATATATGATAAGCGGAGACGAAAAAACAAAAAAAAAAAATTTATATATATATATATATATATATATATATATATATATATATATATATATATATATATATATATATATATATATATATAAATATATATATATATATATATATATATATATATATATATATATATATATATATATATATATATATATATATATATATATATATATAAAAACGATATGAGATATAACGAAAACGACCGGCACTCTCACGGTCGCATTTGTTGAGCTAGATCAAAAAAATTTTCTGTACTTGTGTGTTCTAATAATATCTTGGACAAGTTCGTGAATCAGCAAAATCCGACACGTGGTTAAGAAACTAGAGGCTTTTTCTGAAAAAAATCGATTTTTTAAAACCGTTATAACGGCCGTTTGGATACTAATATTTATAAAAATTTAACAAATTTACAATCTTTGGAATCTTTTTTATCAACTTGTTTTAAAAATAGACCTCTGCAGTTAGAGGTTTCTGAGTCAGCGGCTCCAACAAAAAAGTTTGCAAAAAAAATTTTTTTTTTAAACAACCGGCACTCTCACGGTCGCATTTATAAGACCAGAAAATGTGCGTTTTATTAATATCTTGGACTAGTTCGTAAATCAGCCCAATCCAACACATGGTTAAGAAACTAGAGGCTTTATACTAGAAAAAACTCTGTTTTTTAGATCCGTTATAACGGCCGTTTGGATTCTAATATTTTTAAAAACTTCATAAATTTAGAATTTTTGAAACCTTTTTAATCAGTTTCTTTCAAAAAAGTGACCTCTGCAGTTGGAGGTTTCTGAGTGAGCGGCTCCAACAACAAAGCTTGTAAAACACAAAATGCGTTTGAATCAACCGGCGCTCTCACGGTTGCATTTGTGGAGCCAGATCAAAAAACCTTTCTTAAAAATGTGTGTTTTATTAATATCTTGGACGAGTTCGTAAATCAGAAAAATCTGACTCATGGTTAAGGAACTATAGACTTTATACTAGAAAAAAAAGTAGTTTTTTTAATCCGTTATAACGGCCGTTTGGATACTAATATTTTTACAATCTTCATAAATTTAGAATCTGTGGAAACATTTTAATCCGTTTCTTATAAATATAAACCTCTGCAGTTAGAGGTTTTTGACTTGTCGGCTTCAACAAAAAAGTTTGCAACAGTCCCCAACTACAATTTTCAAAAACCTTATAACAGTCAATGTCAACCTTATAACAGTCAAAAAAATAAAAGATTTGAATAGAAGAAATTAATTTTTTTTTCTTAGAAATAAACTATTTTGATATTTTGCAGCAATATCAAAATGTTGAAAATCACCAGCAACCCAATAAATAGTTTTGCAGATGATAGTACTCTGCACAAGTCGTTCGAGCCCCTTCCTTCAAAAGGTAAAATGCACGAACGAATTAATCCTGCCCGGAGAGACGCTGCCATATACGTGAACAAAGACCTGAATAAAGTCGCCGACTGGGGTGACCAAAACCTTGTCAATTTCAACTCCACCAAAACACAGCTGTTGATTGTTTCCAGATTAAAGACCGAGTTCCTCAAAGATATTTTATTTAGTATGTGTGATGAACCAATGGGTGAATGTAAAAACATTCGTTTATTGGGTGTCACAGTTTCAAATGACCTACTCTGGAACGATCATGTAACGGCGATAGGAAAAAAGCGCGTCTAAAAAACTCGGCCTCCTAAATAGATGCAAAAAATTTTTCACTCCATACCAATTGCTCCATGTTTATAAGTCCTATATTCGTCCCTGTATGGAGAACTGCTGTCAAGTTTGGGGTGCTGCTTCTGTTTCCATCTTGGCCCTCTTGGACTCTGTTCAAAAGCGAGCTATACGAATTGTAGGTGATCGAACTTTGACATCAAAACTTGATTCCCTACAACATCGTCGCACTGTTGCTGACCTCGTTGTTTTTTACAAATATCGTCATCAGCAGTGCTCAGATGAAATCAGCGGCATCATGCCTCAAACTTATTCTTACCCCCGTTCCACTCGGCAATCGGCTACCGCAACCAGTGAAACGGTAAAGATCCCGCGCTGTCATATTGGCAGATCGCAGAGAGACTTCTTTGTCCGAACTGCGTACAAATGGAATAGTTTGCCGGAACACTTAGTCGCAGGTGGCTTCAACCCACAGATGTTTAAAAAAAGCGTTAATCTACACCTCAGAACGCCAGTTGTTGTGGGACCCAGGTCTAGACCTAGGTCTTAAAAGGTATTTATGTGTTGTTGTGACACATATTCTAAACCCTATTACACAACACATTTTATTAAAAAAAAAAAAAAAAAAAAAATTGCACGACATATGATATAGAGTAGGTTTGTGTCATAAATTGTCACACACATGTTCTGTGGTAGATTTGATATTTGTTTGTTGCAAAATTGGATAGATATAATTTTGCTTGCAGGTAGCTAATTATCTTTTTAAAATTTGTTCGATATCTGTTTGAAATTAGTTTGTTTTGTTTAAACTAATCTGATACATCAGAGGACTCCCCCCCCCCCCCCAACCCTTTATCCAATGTACTCCAAAAGCTGATAAAATCTTTCTCATGATACTTGAAAGCTTTTACCAACGTTTCATGAAAATCGATCTGTAATTGTAGGCTACAGTAGGGATAAACACTTGAAAAAAAAACTTTTTAACTGGAAGTGACAAACCGGAAGTTGGTATGCAGAAATATTGATAACTGTACTTAAACCTTATATACTAAGTTTCAATAAGATAATAAGCTGGGATTAGAAGTTATTCATGATTTAAACTTAGAGGTGTTCGGGAGACCCCCCCGCCATTTTGTCAAAATTTAAAATGAATCCAGATCTTCCATTTTCAAGTGAATCTGTATCATTTGCCAAATTTTCATCATGATCCTATGCAGTAATGTCACCCACACACCCACCCACGCACATACAGACGTACACCAAAATTTTATTGGCTATTTAGATAGAGGATGGTCGAAAACAAAAGAAAAAACAAAATTTGGGGTATGTAAGATTTTTTTTTTCACGATAGATTGCATTACTTCACACAATTTAAAATTGTGGTGAAGTAAAAAGAAAAAAATGGTTACGGTACGAAATTTAAATACCCGTTTTCCGTTTTTGCGCAACGTTACAATAACTTTTCACAACACTGTTTGAAAATCAAAGTATTTGAAATGAATTGAATTATATTTTATTTTCACATAAACATTTCGTGCGGTTGTCTCAAATATACATCGTTCTGTAGCTGTACAGTTGTTGAATCAATTTCGGAGTTCGATTCGCCATATCTGCCCTCGCGGTGAGGTTGAGACAACTCCATTTAGGTTGGAAATAGAACATGTTTATTAGTGTAGTTATAATAATATCAATATTGAAAACGTACAATCAGAATTAGAATCACTAAACTAGGAAGAAATGCAAACAAATGGAAAGTAATGATACTTTCAAAGCGACTAATGTTTAACCACCAACGACTAACGTATATTGAGTACTCATATTTGCCATAGGATTTGGTATTTGTTACTCCAACTTCAACTCCGAAACGAAAAATTATAAATAATTTTGGTATTGTTACTAGATTTTATAGATATTTTTTCTGGAGACTGGAGTATTGACTCACTTGTTTTGAGTTTAAAACGAACCAAGGCCAATACATAATATCTGATCATAGCGAAAAATAGTTTTTGTGTCCAACATTTTGATTATGTGTTATGATAATCTAATTTTTTACGTTTTTAAGCAATGAACAAGCAACTATAATAAGCCTGTGTTTTTGGTGAGGTAACATATAAGGGAAGTGTTACTTAGAAGAACATGAAAAGATAATAACAATATTTTACATTAACATATACAATTTATATCTACATTTGTCAATCGAAATGCAACGAGATGTCGAAGCCGTATATAATATATAAATATGTGATTTTATGAGCTATTCTGGTCAGTTCAAAAAGATTTAGATTGATGAAACGATTGTATTTGTGTAAAGTGTTTGTTGTGTTTTAAAGTAGTTCCAATTAACTGTCACAAATTTATTATAGTTTAACAAGTTAAAGTAGCTAAGTGCTGTTTTTATCAAAAGTTTGAAAATGTTTTTATATTTGATTTTGATCAGTTTCATTCAATGGAATTTAAGCTCGGGCTTTATGGTAACGTAACGGTTTAATTTTATTGATTGTTATAAAATAATTTTGTCAAAAAAAAACAATTTTACTCTTGCATGAATATTTCTTGAAATAACGTTTTACGTGTTGGTAATTTTCTTGCAATTTAAAGATTTAAAATTCTTATTGCAACTCACTGGCTTTGTTATTGCACCAAAACATCTTATGAATATAAATAATAAATAAAATTATAATTGAATAAAAATTATAATAAAACATCGTAGATTTTGTGTTGTATTTAAGAGAGTTTGGATCCTTAGCAATTTATTTATTTATATTTTCCAATACATACTTCCATACACATACGAAAAAGTTGAAAAAGTTTGGCAATTAAAAAATTATAGTTTGCAATAAAAAAGAATGACGAAAAAAAATTTATTAAAAATTAAGAACTCTAAAATTCAAAAAAGTTTGTTCACTAATTTTCATTACTAGCTCACTCAGTAACCCAAAACTCTAAATTTTACACAGGTTGCTATAGTTATCAGTAAATTTGTGCTAACTTCATATACTTTTGTAAACATGATCATTTTTTCGTTAGATAAGTTAAGCTGGTTGAGAGCAAAGTAAAAACGGTTGTTAAAGAACAAATATTTGTCGAGAATTACAAACATTAAAATCATAACCTGTTTTTCTTTAGTGTAGTGCCATAGAAATCATGAAATTTCCAAATTCAATGTAAACGACGATTTAAAAAAACAACAAAAACTTGTGGGAGAAATAAGTTATTATGTTTAAGGAATGGTCATGACTCGTTGATAACGTTACCATTGTGGGGACGACATACATGATCCGAAAGAACTCCGGGCTGTTAACAAAAATAAGACTAGCGAATGTGTTTGGTGTTAAAATACCATTTGAATATCACCAAGATTTCATATTGATCATTATTCTCTTTAGAAAGAATTCTAGCTTTATAAATATAATCGCGTGCTTGACGATAAATTTTTGGAAATGCCACGGATAAAATTTTTCTCAAAAGATGTTTTTATAGAAAAGAAACATTAACGCTTAATGACGAGATTTTATGGGAAGTTTTCTAAATTAATTATATGATAGGCTATGTTTTAAATCACAGCGTGTTCCATTTCAAGATATTTTTCAACCAGATTTTCAGTAAAAGGGCTGATTTTGGCTAGTAAAATATTTGAGGCACAATTAAGACTGGTCATTAAAAATTAAATTTTCCGAGACGCCCCCTAACAAAATTTCTTTGTGGTCAAAAATCCCCGAAGGCATTATTTTTTTTTTTTAATTAAAAGAACACTTGCCCCAAAATCATCGAAGTTGATGTTTTGAAAAATTCGTAGATTTCTTCAAATATTTCATAAAATATGCAGATTTTAAAAAAGTCATATATACATTTTTATAGGAAATTTAATTTTCTACAAAAAAAACACACAATTTTTTCTCTAAAACGTATAATTCTCATAACATTTTGAAAATAAACTTGTAAGTTTTCGTAATTTATAAAAAGTCCCAATTTTCTTTTTGTGTTATAGAATAAAATGTTTAAAAAAATATTCGTGACGAAAAAATCAAAATTAGCACTTTTTCGTCAAAATTTCCATCATTTGTTTTTACGAGTTTTGAAAAATTTCGATTTATTTCAAAATATCATCTGAAATATAGGTTTTAGAAAAAATATTTCTTGGATGAGAATTAAATTTCCTACAAAAATGTCCAACCAACCGACTTTTTTGTAAATCTGTATATTTTATGAGATATTAATGATTTTATCAAAAAATGAACTTCGATGATGGGTGTCTCAGAAAAATAATTTTTTAACTACCAGTCTAAGTCACATGTAAGGTAATTCTCTTTTTAATGGGTCAGTGTAGATAAATTCCAGTACTGTGGCATGGTTTTAGTGGTTCAAACTATTTGAACTAGTTCAAAAAATGTGAAAGATACAGTTTCACCACCTTGTTTAATCATATCGAATGTTGTATCGTTTTATTACATTTACTTAGCACCGCATCGAGCTTCGTTCTTATATGCTTTTGTGGGTTTGTCTACAAGTACATTGGACGCATTGATATGCTTTGATATTCATCCCACTTGCTGGTTGTCAGAAAAAACGATTCTCAAAATAAGTTGCTTAAGTATCTAAAATAGTTTACGGTCTACTTATGGCTCGCCATCTTCGTTTTGAGTAGCAGTCGTTTATGGAGTTTGAGGTATTGAAAAATTTGAAGTGATTAATTTTTTATTGAGTTTTCAATATCTTTACACTTTCTCGTCCACAATTTCCTCTCTGTTTGTTTGCCTAACTTTGTAATGTCTTGCCTGGTCAGTTAACAGTTTATAGTTCTTGTTTGTGGTCTTAGTGTTCAGCCCTTGTAAAATTTGTGGCTTGATCCATCCAGGGTTTCTGAATGTGGTTTTCTGGGCGTTTGAGGATTCACTTGCTTAAAATAGCATTTTTGAGTACATATAAAAGCGTATCGAAGTTTTCATAGTTTCTGACCTCCAAAATGTTTCGGCAATATGGTTTTGCTATCTCCCTTCGATTCTTTAATAATGAGATGTAAAAACGTTTCGGGTGATTAAATTTTTAAATAGGTTTTGAAAATAGAAATATATATTTTCACAACAGTATGAATAAAGTGAGGTACAATACAAAAAATATGTTTTCGGCAAACGGATGTAAAGTTTAACTTTTGCTACTGGGGAGTTAGCTAAAGTCTTACTTTTTAGCCAGCGGCAGCAAAAGTAACGCCCTTTTTATTTTATCTGCCGGCGGCTGTAAAGTGACTTTCATATTTTTACGGCGGCTGTAAAGTAATTTTTATATTTTTACTGCGGCAGTAAAGTAATTTTCATATTTTTACGGAGGCAGTAAAGTAAAATAACATGATATTATTAATTTGTTCAAAAAAGAATGCATTTCAGTTCATTTTAATGAATTAAAATCAATAAAAACTAATTTCAGAAAATTTATTACCTAAAACATATTTATAAAAAATTTGATGCTTTGATTTCATATTTTTAAACAAATTTAAACGTTTGCCGAAAAAATAGTGTATTGAATTCGGAGCTAAAGTGACCTTTTGTGTTTCGTCTATAATTTGCCAAACTATAGACTCAACACAAAAAGTACAACTTTAGCTCCTAATTCAATAATATACTATTGGTCGTTATTCTGTTGCACAAAAAACAACAGGTGGGTGGTCGTTTAAATCAAATAGCTTTTTTTGGCCGAGTCAGAAAAAGATTGGTGGATGTTTTGAGTTGGTTTTCGTAACAATACAAACGTATTTAACAATCGTTATCGTTTAGACAAACATATTACTACCAACATACAAACAAACAAAATTATGCGAGTGTTATGTAAACGGAACCTTGAAAAACTTGCTTTTTTTATAAATAAAGTTGGACAGTTTTTATAAAGAATATTTCAGTGGAAAAGTGAATGTGAAAATGTCCCAAACGTGTTCTACTTGAACATCAATTTGCAAGTAAATATTCTAGTAAGAATTAAATCAAAATATAACTGAATAATCATGTCTTATTTTTCAGAAATGTCAAATTTTACAGGTGTGTTAATTGAATTGGTTGAGTTAGCTAAGGTTCTAGAGCCATAAATAGTTTTTATTCATATCAAATTTGTTTTGAATTATAACACGAAGTCAAAAGTGCAGCTTAGCTGGGCGATTGCTTGGGCGAAAGTTACAAGCCCGTTGCTAGCACTTTAATGTAGATGCAATACAATTATAAAGGTAATGTTAATTTATATTATTTTATTGAAACTTACTCTGTCTTAGTTGACTTAAAACGATAAAAATAAAAACGATATCTTTTGATAACTTAAAGCTGCCTGTAGACGATCAAACTTGCTTGACAAACAATTTCGTGTTGTTTACCAAACATTTATAAAACGAGCCGATCAAACTTTTCATCAAACCTTTACTAGTTTTTTCTCCGATATCCTACATTACGTCATACGTGTTACCTTATTACTTTAAATTGCAGTCGTAAAGTGTTACTTTTTAACCACATATTTTGTTGTCATCGTTACGTTCAAAAAAGCAAAAAAACATTTAAGTTTGTATAAATCATATAAAAATAAAATATTTATCAAAGCAACCTTTCAGCTCAAAAATTTATATTCCAATCAAAATATTGGTTATTTTTTGTTGTCATGGTGATACAATTTGTTTAAAAAAATAACAAATATTTTGGTCAAAGGTTACAAGGTCAACATTTTTTGAAATTTTATTAAGACTAAAAAAATGTTTTTCTTGCTGGCGCTCTGATTTGCTAACTCCAAAAACCTTAGCTTTACGTCCTTCCATCATAATCTACTCTTTCTCAAAAATTCTTTATTATTTATTTAAAAATAAATCAACATACAAATTTTGCTCTACATAAAATTAATTTTATAGTTTTTTCCATAATAATATAAAATGAAGAATATTAATAAAAATAATTCAAATAATAAAAAAATAAACTAAATAATTAGTATATAATTTTTTTTTGTAATTCCATAGATATTTTGAATATAATAATAAATAATTGCTTGACAAACATCCCCCTACACGATCAAACGTGCTTGTCAAACTACCTTCAACACAATCCGACAATCCAAATTTTGTCAAGTGCGTCAAACACGCAATTTGTTTGACAAGCACGTCAACCAAGCTCGTAGACGATCAAACATTTCGTCAAACACGCAATGATAGACAAAATATTTGATCATCTACAGGCCGCTTAATCAACAAATTTTCAGCACTTGCATCCTCAACCTCAATTTCCCCTATAAAATATTTCAAAACTGAAATCATTGTCATATTAATTCCAAGAAAAAAGGTCAACCAAAAAACATTAAATAAAAAAAATGCAAAATAATGACGTCTATTGACGATTATTTAGGATTCTCCAACTTTTATTTGTAAAGACATTTTGGATTCACCTCGAATTATCGAGAAATTAAACAGATTTATATTTAAGGAATTCCTTTTGCAAAATAAAAATTTAATTTAAGTTATACCTACTGCAATAGTGTAATGATGTATAAATCTCAATAGATTTATACAATATTAGTCATAGCCTTAGATTAGTCATAGAATTAAGAAATCATCAATTATCCCAAATCAACAAAATTACTAAATTAATGTAAATTGTAAGTTATGAAATAAATTAAATTGTTAATTATGCTAAAATTGTATAAATCGAAATATTAAAATAAGTTTATTTGACCCACTCCAATAAACTTGTTTTACTTCGGTTTTGAAAAAACCTAAGTATTGCATTCATGAGCCAAAAGTGAAATTCTTACCCCCACTTTTTTGGCATTTCTCGACGTTTTAGGACCTACTGATTCTAAAAAAGCAAAAAAAATGTATGTCTGTCTGCCGGCCTGCCGGCCGGCCGTCACAACCGACGAAATCTAGAAAACCGCTGGACGGATTTCAAAAATTCTAAATTTTTCTAGAAATAGGTTTACTCAATAGGAAAAGCCGAAAGGACGATGTGTTCGATAACTGTACCGGAAGTGTGTCAAAAAAATCGTCAAGTGTATCAAAACAAAGAAATTTTATTTTTTTAGCCAATATTTTGGAAAAAAACATGTGACATGTAAATTTTTGAATTTGTTATAGTTTTTTATAGTTTTGAATTTTAAATATTTGATTTTATTATAATTTTAGGAATTTTGAAAAAGTTTCAATTTTTGATATTTTTATAATTTTTGGAATATTTTTGGAATTTTGAAAAAAGTTTGAATTTTTGAATTTTTGGAATATTATTAGAATTTAGAAAAAGTTTAAATATTTGATTTAATTCTAATTTTTGGAATTTTGGAAAAAGTTTCAATTTTCTTATACTTTTTGCACTATTTTCAGAATTTTTGAAAAAAGTTTAATCTTTGATTTTGTAATAATTTTTGGAATATATTTAGAATTTTGAAAAAAGTTTGATTTTATTTAATTTTACAATATTTTTGGAGGAGCCGTAATTACTTCGGTCTGAAAGACCTAAGTATTACATTCATGAGCTCAAAGTGAAATTCTTACCCCCACTTTTTTTGTTATTTCTCGACGGTTTAGGACCTACTGATTCTAAATAAGCAAAAAAAATGTATGTCTGTCTGTCGGCCGAAAGCCGCTGGAAGGATTTCAAAAATTTTTTTTCCTAAAAATAGGTATACTCAAGGGACAGGTCCGAAAGGATGCTGCGTTCGATAACTGTACCGATAACTGTACCAGTGTGTCAAAAAAATCATTAAGTGTGTCAAAAACAGAAAATTTTCAAATTTTTGGCTTAAAAAACGTTCATTTTAAGTGATTACGAGTAGGAACATTGAATTTGGAGAAATCTTGATGGTAGGGATTGGTATATGAGATCAAAAACTAGATTATTGCATTATAGTGTGTCAAAAGAAAGGTTTTTATTTATTTTTTGCCCAATTTTTTTTAGAAAAAAATAAAATTAATAGTTTGTATGACATGCAATTTTATTATAATTACAGAGAATTATGGCATTATAAGTTTGTCAAAAAAATGTTGTCAAGTGTGTCAAAAATGATTTCATTTATTTTTTTAACCACTTTTTTGGAAAAAAATTGTAGCTGTTTTTATGACGTAAATGCAATTCAAAATGAAATTGGACATGGAAATTTTTGAATTTGTTATAGTTTTTGAAATATTTTTGGAATTTTGAAAAAAGTTTGAATTCTTGATTTTGTAATAATTTTTGCAATATTTTTAGAATTTTGGAAAAGTAATTTTTAAGAATTTTTGGAATTTTATCGGAATTTAGGAAAAGATTAAATATTTGATTTCATTCTAATTTTTGGAATATTTTTGGAATTTTGAAAAAGATTGATTTTATTTAATTTAACAATATTTTTGGAATTTTGATTATAATTTTCCGGCAAAGTATTGAGGTTTCGTGTTTGTTTTGTAATAAATTTTTAAACACAGTTTATCTCTGAATACTTGTGCTTTAACAAAGAGTTATGTTTGATATACATCGCTGCCCAAAACTAAAAACCATGTCCTCATAAAAGTTTTTTGCCGAAAACTATATCAAAATCCTTTACCCAGACCGAAGTCTTGATATCTCAGAGCTGTGAGATTTCAGCCCCTCCATATTTTTTCATTTCAAATTGTATTGCAGGGGTATTGTGATTCGTTGCTATGGCTTTATGTAAATAATGTTGTTTATAAATAAACAAAACAAAAATTTATAAGGAAAACTAGATCTTCAATGAATCCATAACTCCCTCTTAATTAGGAATTAAGAATGTCATTATTATTTCGGAAACTAAGGGACTTATAATAAATCAGTAAAACATAAATAAAATAAAGTTTTGAGTTCAATCAAAAACATTTTTAAAAAATTTAAAGAAATGTATAAAATCCCAAATTTTGAAAATCTCGGATTGTAAAGTTTTTGACAATTTACTATCTGATATCGACAGGTGTAATGACAGAATCATGGCACCTGACGATATCCTAAGGAGACGAAAGGATTTAAGTTCTTAAAATATCTTAATTAACAATTTAACAATTAGAGCGACACTTAAGAAATCATTCTACAAAATGTTACCAAAAGATCTGGAACAGTAAAAAGTGTATTTGAGCAATTTCACGCAAGTTCAGCAAATTTTTGGGAAATTTTGACTTGACTCCTTTTAATTTTGATTATTTTTTGTTTATAGATAGTCTTTCATAAATAAAAAATACAAGCTCTCTTAGAATTTTTTTTTCGACCAGAGGTCTTCACAGGGTACCCCTCAATTTTTTGTTATTTTGTGATGTGAGTGCATTTTGACGAGCGATTGTAGAAAAACCACTTAATCGATTTTCATAAATGATATGTCGTTCATCGTCGAATAGGTATTAGAACAAAGTTTTTAAAAATGTACACTGTTAATTTTCTGAAATAATTTTTAACAGCGTAACATAAGAAATAAACGGTGTAACATAAGAAAAGATGGCACAGCCTCTTCTTTTTTAATCAAAATTGAAGCTTATTTTATATCTAATAGCTTGTGAAAGTTTAGCACACGCGTTAATTTTTATTTTAAAGATAAAATTCGTTGTGCATATGACTGTCGGGAATCAGGTTTTTTTGTTCTGATGGAAAATTATAAAAATGGCGTTATAAAATAAGAGATTTTTTTTATGTTATAAATGTGCGGATAAGTGTTAGTTTTTCAAAGTCAAGTTGACGTCTTACTATATGGATGATTATCCCATGGTGTACTTGTCTTGTTTATCTATTTTTAAATAATTGGTGTTGACGGTTGTTATGGTTGCATTTGACGGGAAGTTTAAAGTTTTTCTTTCGAGTCGGTGGCGAATAAGCTGGTAAATTCTTTAAAACTATTCAACATAATAAAAAAATTTATACATTTTTGAGATAGTTTGTAAATTAACTAATTAATGTTAAAGGTGTCTGATTATTATGTTTGGTATATTGAATAACACCACAAGTAACTTTTTCATTTTAGCTGTCTCTATTGATTAAAGTAACAAATTAATTAATAAATATTTAAGTACATTGTTCCTTGAGTTTATAATACACACATAAAACTTATAAATCAACAATGCTTTGTATATAAGGTATATAAGGTAGGTTTAGTGGTTCATAAGTTAAAAGATAAGTATTTAGATTTTGGTTTCACCTTTTAAGCTATTGATTATGTCATAAAAACAAGACAACAAGGAACTAAAACCTCCACGGGTTCTTAGTATAGATATCGTTCAATTGGTTATTGGAGAATAAAAACCCGCGGCGTGCTGTTAAATTAGTGAGTGCATTTTTGAAATCAGGTGCAACTACACCTGTTTCCGTTTTTTCAATATATCTGGAAAACGAAGCAAAATATCGATATCTTTTGAGACTAAGATCCCACAACAACAACCATTCTAAGGTACTGATGAACGCAACAACAGTTTGTTTTTCTTATTTTAAAGAACGGATTGCTAAATAATAAATCAATCATACCACACAATAAAATACGACATATAGAGCAATATTTCACGATAGGATAAAGGAGATAAAAGTAAAACAAAAGAAGAAACTGGAAAATTTTCAGACAAATTGGCACGAACAAAACTAAAATTAGATTTTCAATAATCCAGTTAATGCCATATTCCTTATTTATATGACGCACTGTCTTCAACGATGATTAAAGCTCAGCACGAAACAGGCAATGCAATTAATTATCCATAACTAAGAGTGAGGGCAGTTGCCTGTATGTGATATCTGAAGTTAACTCATGCGTCATACAATTTAAAAAACTGGCCCCTCCCTGCGGGATAATTTAACTTAAATTTTTATATTGACTTAAATAATAGTTTTCCCGTTAATTTTAATTTGGGTTAATTCAGAAAAATAATAATTTCAATCAAATGAAAGCGAAAATAATATGCGTATATGAGGTATGAAAATCGAAAAAATTACTATGTTCGAGTGGTCATATATCAGTCGATTTTCAGTTGTAATTTCCCAAGGGCGGTGATAATTTGAAATAATTTTTGCCAAAAATTTCGAAAGTAAGTACTCATATTGATAAAAGCACGAGGCCGTAGGCCGAGGGCTTTTATCAATACCACTTGCTTGAGGAATTTTTAAAAAAATTATGAGAATTTATCAACGAACGAGGGGAATTCGTTTAGAAAATTTTTTGCCATTTTTCATTTCTTTATATATTTTTTATGAATTATACGTTGGCCTACTGTGATATCAGTTAATTATATCAAAATTAGATTGCAAATTTTTTGCCTTAGTTTTATTTTAATTTAAACCAATGAAACTCTCTAAAATGTAATGACATCATTCAATTTCACCAATATCATTTGAATTATACTAATAACAAATATTTATGCGTCTGGCCTACTGGGATATTAAAAATTATCAATCTAATTTTGAAATAATTAACTGATATCACAGTAGACCAACGTATAATTCATAAAATATATATAAAGAAATGAAAAATGGCAAAACATTTTTTAAACGAATTCCCCTCGTTCGTTGATAAATTCTCATAATTTTTTGAAAAATTCTTCAAGCAAGTGGTATTGATAAAAGCCGTCGGCCTACGGCCTCGTGCTTTTATCAATATACTTGCTTTCGAAAGTTTTGGCAAAAAATTATTTCGAATTATCGCAGTGATGGGAAATTACAACTGATAATTTTTAATATCCCAGTAGGCCAGACGTATAAATATCTGTTATTAGTATAATTCAAATTTTATTGGTGAAATTGAATGATGTCATTACATTTTAGAGAATTTCATTGGTTTAAATTTAAATAAAACTATGGCAAAAAATTTTCAGTTGTAATTTCTCAAGGGCGGTGATAACTCGAAATAATTTTTTGCCAAAGTATATTGCTAATAGCACGAGGCCGTAGGCCGAGGGCTATTATCAATACCATTTGCTTGAGGAATTTTCCAAAAAATTATGAGAATTTATCACCGAACGAGGGGAAAGCGTTTAGAAAATTTTTTGCCATTTTTCATTTCTTTATATATTGTAATAAACTTCGTCCAGAATGAGTTAATTTAATTTACTAATAAATAACCAATACATTCTGCATTCATTAATTAAAAAAAAAGGAGTTACCTAATACATTTTGCATAAATTAAATTTGAGTTTGCTAATACAAATGTTTACATTTATGCAAGTATGAATGAAAATAGGTGTGGCCTATTCAAGATGTACATACTACGTAATATTGATTTCTAGAAACTACAGTGAGTTACCAGACGTTTTTGCTTAGTTGTTTTTGAATATAAATAAGCGAACAAAATATCAGATAGTCAGTTTTAATTTTGCAATTAAAAGTATTTTACAAATATTCGCAAGTATAAGGAATAATCGGTGGTACTTGAGCCTGGGTACTAATAGTAAAAGAATTTGAACTTAGTGGAATAGTAAATACAGATTTTACGATTCCGAATATTATTGATTCAAATTGTGGAAAAACGGTGATATTTATCGTACACAAATATGAGACCCTAGATTTTATTGTAATTAAAATCGGAAGCTGCTGTAATTTGTAGACAAATAAAGTTTGAGATTTTGTTAACCAAAGATCCGTCTTTTTACTGTCGTTTTTGCTCAATAATCGAAAAGAACCAACGAAGAATCGTTACAATATTTTTTATGAATTATACGTTGGCCTACTGCGATATCAGTGAATTTTTAAAAAAATATTTGATAATTTTTAATATAGCAGTATGCCAGACGTATAATTCAAATTAGTATAATTCAAATTTTATTGGTGAAATTGAATGATGTCATTACATTTCGTTTTCGAGATACTGAGTATATTGAAAAAAACGGAAAGTAAGAATTTCAAAAATTGACCGATTTCCGTAATAAAACGCGTGACCGTTTTAGTTCTTTTTTATATGACATAATCAATAGACTATTAGGCTTTTATGATTAAATACGTTAAGTGTGATTGTTTTTGGTTCTGGTTTTATTGATTTAAAGAATTTGGATTTGGTTTTGGTGTTTTAATCTTTGAAGTTTCTTGGTTGTTAAGTTCGGATTTGAAAAACAAACATTGTTTGATATCTTATTTAGATTTCTTTAGGTGTCGCCCCAATTCGAGTTAGAATCAATAACCGTGACCGAAGCAAATGCCGATTATATAATTTTTCAAAGTTTACGAACAAAACATTTAAACCGTACATTGATAGTTATATACGGTGAAATGGATGTGTTTAAAACCATAGGAAAAAATTCTGTAGTTGAAGTAGTAGTTTCTGGAAAACATGGGAATGAATATCGTGAATTATTTTCATATTTGTAATGAAGAGCTTTCTCATTGGCGAACCAATGAGAATGGCATAGCAGGATGCGTACCTAGAGTTATTTAACGCCGTAACGACTAAAGCTCAGTCATCGTGGATTTGATAGATTGTTAGCTGCTGCTTCATCACAAATACAGAAATGTACGCAAATTACGTGAATAAACAGAAGTGGAAACAAAACGAAAGAAAAAAGGAAACTCTGGCGACCCCTTTGGCGAAAGAACCTCTATCAGCGCGTCCAACCCCTACAATCATTCCCATACGCCCACACACTCACGCTTCATACATGCTAACATTCACCCACACACTCAAACTGCAAAGCAAGACAATTAAGCTCAAAGACCCACCGCAAATGCCGCAAATGGTAGTAATCCAACATAAGTTGTATTGCTGTCATCTGTGTAATGAAGAGCTTTCTCATTGGCGAACCAATGAGAATGGCATAGCAGGATGCGTACCTAGAGTAATTTAACGCCGCAACGTTTAAAGTTCAGTCAGATTTTTACCTGCTGCTTCAACACAAATGCAGAAATGTACGCAGTTTACGAAAATACACAGAAATGAAAAATAAATACAAGTGAAAAAGGAGACTCTGGTGACCCCTTTTGCGAAACAACCACGATCAGCGCGTCCAACCCACACAATCATTCCCAGACGCCCACACACTCACGCTTTATACATGCTAACATTCACCCACACATTCAGACCGCGACGCAAGACAATTAAGCTTTAAGACCCACAGCAAGTACCGCAAGGGGTAGTAATCAAAATTACGTTGTATGGCTGTCATCTGACCCATATGATACAGCTCGTAAACCACTGCCATTGCTGGTACACCGTGAATCAAACCTTAGAGCACTGGAGAACGTCACACGCTATATTGAAAGTCTTTATTGATTATTTCCCTTTTTCTTTATTAATATCATTTTTAAAAAGTTATAAAACCATACGTAATTCCCAAAAAAAAATATTTACAACTCAAAAAAAAATTATAAGTTTATTCGTAAGTTAAACAACCATGTCCCAAACCAGTTTGTTTCAATACTTGTAGTTTACAGTTGGTTAATGTATTATAGAATTAATAAACCTAAAACATGACCAGAATTTGTCTTTTTTTTTGCAATGCAGGTTATTTGAGAATGATTTTGGATTTACTTAAAAATATAAATTCATAAATTTAGGTAATATAATAAAAGAAAAGGTCTTTGGAAAACGAGACGTTACCTCAGAGCAAAAAAATATTTTGATTAGAATCATTTCCAATTCAGACTACGGCATCTCGCTACACGCATTGCCAGCTCACACACACACGCATCGATAGGTAAGCTCCCATTCAATCACTTGTACACCCTTTCACACGCATTCACACCTCTATGAAAAAAAGTAATTAAAATAAATCAAGTTCGCTCACCCCATGTTTAAATCCTCCCGGCTTCCAAGACTTCCGGCCTTAGCCCTCCATCAGCAATGAATAATCCAACAGGTAAAGTACTCCGGTTGAAATTGCATAAATAAAACTTGAATGCTGAGTTGCAATTCGGTGGTGATAACACAAGAAAATTGTATATCAATGTTGAGTTGAACCTCAGTTGTAATCACCCCAAAATTGGAAATCAGTTGTAATATGTAAAATAAACGATAGCAACAGCAAAAATTTGATACAAATGTTGAGTTGAAATATGTCAAATATACGGTGGTAACAGCAAAAATGTTATATAAATGTTGAGTTGTAATAATATACGGCAATAACAGTAAAACTTGGATACAAATGTTGCGTTGAAATAATATACAGTAGCCACAGCAAAACTCTGATACAAATGATGCGTTGAAACAATACACGGTAGCACTGCACAAATTTTACTTTCAATGATATTCCAATCCAATAAGTCAAAACTCGCTTGGTGTATTTTTATAATTTTTGGTTTTTAATTTATAACACGGCTCAAACATAACAATAAATGATCTAAGTAGTACTTAATATCTACGGTACTGGTTACTTTTTTTGATACGACTTAACAATAATACTACAGTGTAAATGAATCATCGCACACTCAATTGATACACAGGTTGTCTTAATTTTACAATAAATATTCTCTATGGCACATATAATTTATTTTACTACGTTTATATGACATATATAATATTTTCATCCAGAGAGATTACCTCACATTCGATTGCTATTTAAATGGGCTTAATTTGTATTAAGTATTTTCCACGGCATATGTAATTGATGACGTTATGAGTATTCACATACTAATTTGGGAATACGTTCAGATATTCTATGAAGTGAAATGCTGCTAGTTGTGTTAGGAACTGCTCCAAATAAATTATTCCCTATTTTGGTTTTATAACAGCACTCAATTGGTAATGCGATCGACCCGTTATTTTCTACACAATCACTAGACGTAATATTCCGGACCTTTTATCACATTTATTTTTCTATCCAAAAGGTAAGAAATATATCTATATCTATCTATACAAAAGAAATCTCAACATCGGATTTTTCCGAATAACCGCAAAACTACTTATGCCCCGTAATCCTTAGATATTGAATTACAATTAGATGAAAAGAAATATATCACAAAACTTCGACCTTCAAGGTCCACCTGGTATTGACCTCAATCACAGCACAAACATATATTATATATTTTGATTTCTTTAAATTGCACTAGCGACCCGCACTAACAAAATTAAAATAACTTAGGGACATTAACACTTGTGAATTTCTTCACACAAATTATAAAAATTTAATAATTTCCATTTATTTGAATTTTTATGCACGAGTTTAACCAAAAAAACTGCGATGACAACTCATCAAATCAATGTCACAATTTCCAATTTGAAAAATGAAATGATAATCCAAGACTAAGAGGCAGAGATAGTATAGTCATCTCTTTTTATAGCAACCTTTAGTATCGAAAAATTCGAAAAAGTGTTTCTGATGAAAGGAAATTTATATTATGCTAATAAATGTTAGGACCTTTTTCCGTTAAAATTGTACGATAATTTAACGAAATAAGTTATTTCCAACACATATGTAAGAAATATTAAAAGGAATCAAACGCAAGTTTAACCGATCTTATGATGTTTATGTGTTACGAAATAATAGCTTACTATAGTATTACAGTAAATGTAGATCTATAACGGAAAGAGAAACTGATAAAAATAACCATATAAGAAAATCGAATACAAAACTGATTGTAGGGTAATAATTTTTTTGCTATTGCGACGATTGGACAAATATGCACAGCCGTTTGAGGTTTGAAAATTTTGTTGAGCAACTACGGTTAGTGTCCGGAGAATTCAAATTTTAGTAGTATGGTAAAGTAATGCGGGTGAAAACGTATTGTGAGTCAATAATAGGGGATTGCAAAGGAAATATTATTGTTACTTGTTTCATGCTAAGAACAAATTTATGTAACGGAAACTATATGAAAATATGACTTTAGATTGTGGATGAATGAGAAACTATTATGAACTACGTATGGTAAGCAAAATTATGAAGTATGAGAAAACAGACATTGAATAAATCGGGAACTTTACCGCTCTACATTATCATACTCCAGTCTACATAACATCGGATCAATATGATACAGCTCGTAAACCACTGCTATTGCTGGTAAACCGAGAATCAAATCTTAGAGCACGGGAGAACGTCACACGCTATATTGAAACCCGTTTTCTTTATTAATAGCATTTTCCAAAATTTTTGAAACCATACGAAAGTACCAAAAAAAACTTTTTACAGCTCTAAAAAAAAACTATAATTTTGTTTGTAAGTTAAATAAATATTTCAAAACCAATTTAATTAAATACCTGTAGTTTACAGTTGGTTAATGTATAATACGGTTAATAAATATAAAACATGACAAGAATTTGGTTTTTTTTTTGTTTGTTTGGTTTTCATATTGTTTGGGATTGATTTTTAATAAAAATATGAATTAATAAATTTAGGTAATACAACTTAATATAACAAAAAAAAAGTCATTTGGAAAACGAGATGTCACCTCGGAGCAAATATATTTCGAGTATAATCATTTGAATCACTTGTACACTCTTGATTGAATCACTTGTACACTCTTTCACACACATTCACACACAGGCTTCAAAGTCTTAAGGTCTTAGCCCTCCATCCGCAGCGAGAAATCCCAGCAGGTAAGCAGAAATGTTGCGTAGAAATACGGCAGTAATATCAAAAATTCTTATATGAAAGTTGCGTTGCAATACGGTAATAATAGCACAAATCTTATATTATTGTTGCGTTGAAATTCGGTGGTAATAACAAAAAATTCTTATATGAGAGTTGCGTTGCAATACGGTAATAATAGCACAAATCTTATATTAATGTTGCGTTGAAATTCGGTGGTAGTAACAAAAAAATTGTATATCAATGTTGAGTTGAAATATGTTTGAAATGCGGTAGTAATAGATATTTATAGAAAATGTTACGTTGAAATTCGGTGGTAATAGCAGAAATTTTATTCAAATGTTGCGCTGAAATATATTCGACCTACGATAGTAACAGCAAAAATTTTATTTAAATGTTGCGTTGAAATACTGTAGACAATACGGTAGTAACAGCAAAAATTTTATTTAGCTGTTGCGTTGAAATATTGTAGTAGTGATGTGTCGAAATAACTCAGGCAATTGTTGTAACAAATAACTTAAATTTTGAATAAAGGTTGCGTTGCAATACGGTATTTGAAATAATGAAACAAATATTGATTTATTTAATGATGAGCCGACATGCTGTATCACAATTGATAGGTGAACTAATTGAACTAATATTGATATATCCAAGGTGGATCCGAAATGAGTTGGCATTTGAATTAATTGAATTAATAATGTAAAATTTAATGATGATCCGAAAAGAAACAGTATCACAGTTTGTAATTGAACCAGTTAAGCAAATACTGTTCCATGCAATAATGAACCGTAATTGTATCGCCACTAATATTTGGAAATACCTAAACAAATATTGGTTTAGTTAATAAGGAGTCGAAATAACACAGTTGGTTTTTATCCCAGTTAACGAATTTCGGTTATATGCGCTGAGGCGCAGATATATCCCCGTTGGTGGTTGAAAGAATTAAACCATTGATTCTCAAAATAATGATGAACAGATGTACCTCCGCCTCCAATCCAAATGGTTGCTATCGTTAAATATTCATGAATAACAACCTCATCGACACCCACGGTCAAACGGTTCACCCTATGAGTAATTATTTTCGCTCTACTCAAACTTGATGATAGGAAAAATGTATCACCACAAAGGGCAACGACACGGATACATAATAATGCTTGGTTAAATGGAAATTTAATCAATAAGGCTAACGACTCCTAATCTCATTTAATTAAATTTTTAATTTCTTTTCCTTTTTATTAATATAGACACATTTATTGCTAGCTTACAATTATATGATTGATCGAGTTAATAAATAAAATAAATATAACACCTTACCAAAGTCCTTGGCTAACTATTAACACAAAAAAATCGAATAAACTAGATTTTTTTAATTGCAACCATGTTGCTAAAATAACATTAATTAATTTAAGTTGATTTGCACTTAAGACAAACACACACACATAGCAATTTTTTTTGGATATTTAATTTAGATTTATTTTTAATTGAACTAATAATAAGAGATTAACTTCTAAATAAATTCACTAGGACACATCACAGACAACTATACTTTTTTTTTATTAATTTATTTCTAAACATTTGTGGAAACTTTTTTATAATTACTTTTAATAAACAGAAACATGAAAAAATTTTCTATCATGTATAAAACCATACGCTCATGTGGTTTTCTTTCAAAATTCTTTTTTTGACATTTACCCATGAGGTAAGTGTTATCCACATCAAAAAAAATAAGAATCGATGATAGACTGTGTGATAAGACGAGATAGATCGTATAGTCATCTTTTATATAGTAATTTTAATATCGAAAATACGACAAAGTTTTTTTTTTGAAGGGAAATTTATGTTAATTTATGTTATGTTAATAAATGTTAGTACATTTTCCGTTTCACAAAAAAACTGTTTGTTATTTTGTAATACATAATATTGTAAGATGATTTCACGAAATAAGTTATTTCCAACGCATTGGGAAAAAATATGATTATATTAGAATGGATTAAACGTAAGTTCAACCGATTTTATGATGTTTATGTGTTATGAATTAATAGCTTACAACAGTATTACAGTAAAATTTAGATCTATAACGGAAAGATTAATTGATAAAAATAACCATATAAGAAATATAATACGTTTCGAAGACAATTACCAAAACTGATAGTAGGATAATAATTTGTTTGCTATTACAACGATTGGACAAATATGCACAGCCGTTTGAGGTTTGAAAGTTTTGTTGAGCAAGTACGGTTAGTGTCCGGAGAATTCAAATTTATGTAGTATGGCGAAGTAATGCCGGTGAAAACGCAGTGTGAACCAATAATAGGATATTGCAAAAGAAATATTATTGTAAATTGTTTTATGTTAAGGACAAATTTGTGTAACGGAAACTATATGAAAATATGACTATAGATTGTGAATGAACGAGAAACTATTATGAACTATGCGTGGTAAGCAAAATTGTGTTTTATGAGAAGACAAACATTACATAAATCTGAAACCCTACCGCTCTACGTTATCATACTCCAGTCTACATAACATATTCAAATACTCTTTGTGATGCTATGAGTCAAGGACTATCGGTCAAAACTTACGATGGTTTTCAAAAACAGTCGAATTTTCCAACTCGTGCCGTATGTGAATTCGTACCAGTAAGAAATTTTTATATTATTGTATGTCAACAATTATGCAAAGTTATTCTTATTTTAGAAACACTATTCAATAAAAGATGCTCCGATTATTGATGCCGAAATTCCTCCGATTATGCAATCGACTGAATTTTGGAAATTTTCAGTTAAAGCTACGGTTGAAGACGTCACGGTGGTGGTGTTTAATATATTTGTTAAAATATTGAAATATTAGTTGTAATAATAAAGATTTCTGTAAAAAATTGAACAAATAAACTTTAATCTTAGCTTTTTTATTGGACTAACACGTAGATTGTTGCTGTGCTGTTAAACAGAAGTTCCTTTCTTATCTTTATAATTTTATTGAAAATCTTGGAGGGAGCTCGTTATATTGTCAAAATTTCGTATTTCGAAAAGTTTTTTAGCTTTAATCAAAAGTTGAGTGTTGAGCAATTTGAGTCGTGATACATTTAACAATTTGGACAGGGGACGACTTGAGAGTTCCACTTATAATGCGAAGAGTGTTATTGTGCTGGACATCAATTTTATTGTAATGTGAGCTCACATGGCGAAAAGGCGAACCATGCTGCAGGATATACTATCGAAAGAGTTTTTGTCTCAAACAATTACCATTTGTTTCCCAAGAAGTATCTAATCTTTGTACCAAGAAATTCGTTTTAACCTAATATTTGTGCTAAATTATTTCTTGTTCGAACTTTCATTGCTTTCTCTTCCAAATGTTGTTTATATGTTAATGACTTATCTAACTTAACTTTTATAAATGTTATGATTGTGATTATGATTGTGATTCAAGAATACTCCATCAATAGTAGTATTGAGGTTACGTTTCGCTTCCCCGTTTTTTAAGTTCCGATAACTTGTTAAAAATTCTTTATTTTACCATTCCTAACTAAATCTGTAAGCGTCAAGCACGACGTGGACGTAGAATTTCGTACTTTCACTGCTCACAACTTAATTCAATATTTGTTGAACATTTTCTCTTACTGTGGTGAAATTTTCAACCAGCCGTTACAGGAGAAATGTTTTGTTCTAAAACATAGATTTATTTTTGAATTACGAAGGCTTCAGTTATAAATTAAATAAATGGTAGAATAATTTTCGAAAGAAAAAAAATGACTACGAAAATATGACGACGAACTAATGTCGACGAGATAATGTTGTTTTCACTGATCCGATATCAGTAAAGAAAGGAGTAAACAATGGATTAGTTTTAATTTAATTTATATTTTTCGGCTTATGTTTTGTCAATATGAATTAATAAAGGAAATTTAATATAAGATATAATATTTATATAATAATATTAATATTAATACAAGTTGATTAGAAAAATAAATAAATAAAATTTTTCGTTCCCAACCCAACGCTGCTATAAACATTGTTAGATATCTTAATTGTATTTTTCTTTTCAGATGCCTACCCCATTCTCATTAGAATCGGTATCCGTGAGCGAATCAAATTCCGATTATGTTATTTTTCATAGTTTACGGGCAAAGCATTTTAACCGTACATTGGTAACAGTTTCCGCTGAACTTGATGTGTTTAAACCTGCTGGTAAAAATTCGACACTTATAGTCACAGTATCTGGAAAACATGGCAATCAATATCGTGAATTATTTTCATTCGCAAATACTATTTGTGATGCTATGAATAAAGAAATATCAGCAAAATCATACGATAATTTTCAAAAAGAATCAAATTTTCCAACTCGTTCTGAATGTGAGTTCGTACCAGTAAGAAAAATTGCTATTATAATGTATCAACAACGAACGGTACAAAGTTATTTTTATTTTAGAAACACTATTCTGTAAAAGATGCCCCGATTACTGATGTCGATATTCCTCGGATGATGCAAGCGACTGAATTTTGGAAAACTGAAATTACACTTATTGTTGATAATATAACTGCTGTAGTGCTTAATATTTTTATTAAAATATTAAAATATTAGTTGTTAAGAGAAACATCAAACCATTTTTCAATATAAATAAAAAAACTTATATGAGAAAATAAATTTAATTGGTTTTTTAGCGAATACACATTTCTGTTGTATTTGGAGCTTATGCATTATCTGAATTTTAACTGGTTTAATACTTATATTTATTTTATCGGTGTGTTCTATTTACTGAAGTTTTAACATAGTTTGATGGCAATGATATACAATATTTGAATGCCCACTAGTTTTTGGTTTCTAGAACATCACTCAAATTGAACTCACCAATTACATTTCTGCTTGAAAACTTAACGAATACTTTTATTGAAACATACATAACTACACATGAAACGCCACTGCATTCCAATATGCAAGTTTTTTTTAAAATATTGTGGAAAAATTTAGTTATTTTTTTAGGAGAATAAAAGTTTTGAAAAAAAAGATTATTCAAATTTTGGTAGTCACTTGATGACATTGTAAACCGTATTTGAAAAATGAAATTAATAATTTTTTTTTTTGAATTAGTTCTTTTTCTTGTTTTTTTTTGACTATTTATAAAATAAAAATATACAAAAAAAATACAAGATAATAGTTTTTGTAAATTAAGACTCTTGATAATTAAAGCTAAACTAAGGATGGTTCTAGCATATCAAATCAAATCAAAATTTATCACATCAAAAACCAAATTCAGTTATATTTTCCTCATTTCCGGCATTAGTTTGCCACATTTGAATCAAGAAAACATAAATAAAATATGGAGGGGCTGAAATCTCACAGCTCTGAGATATCAAGTCTTCGGTCTGGGTTAAGGATTTTGATATAGTTTATGGCAAAAAACTTTTATGAGGACATGGTTTTTAGTTTTGGGCAGCGATGTATATTGTAATGAAGAGCTTTCTCATTGGCGAACCAATGAGAATGGCATAGCAGGATGCGTACCTAGAGTAATTTAACGCCGTAACGGCTAAGGCTCAGTCCTCGTGGATTTGATGGAGTAATACCTGCTGCTTCAACACAAATGCAGAAATGTACGCAATTTACGAAAATATACAGAAATGGAAAAAAAAAATACAAGTGAAAAAAGGAGACTCTGGCGACCCCTTTTGCGAAAGAACCACGATCAGCACGTCCAACCCCCACAATCATTCCCAGACGCCCACACACTCACGCTTCATACATGCTAACATTCACCCACACACTCAGACTGCGAAGCAAGACAATTAAGCTCTAAAAATATTTACAGCTCAAAAAAAGTTATAATTTTATTCGAAAGTTAAATAAACATGTCCAAACCAGTTTGTTTCAATACCTGTAGTTTACAGTTGGTTAATGTATAATATGGTTAATAAACACAAAACATGACAAGGATTTGTTTTTTTTTTGTTTGTATTACAGGTTATTTGAGAATGATTTTTGATTTACTTAAAAATATAAATTCATAAATTTAGGTAATATAATTTAACATAATAAAAAAATGTATTTGGAAAACGAGATATTGCCTCAGAGCAAAAATATTTCGATTATAATCATTTCCAATTTAGACTGAATGTGTCTCACTACACGCATCGTCCGTTCACACACACATGCACATCGACAAGCAAGCTCTCATTCAATCACTTGTACACCCTTTCACGCGCATTCACACTTCTACGTTAAAAAAGTAATTAAAAATAAACCAAGTTCACTCACCCCATGATTAATCCTCCAGGCTTCAAAGTCTTACGGCCTTAGCCCTCCATCAGCGATGAATAATCCAACAGGTACAGTGTTACGGATAAAATTGTATAAATAATACTTGAATGCTGCGTTGAAAGTCGGTAGACAACCAGAAAGTTACCAAAATGTTGAGTTAAAATTCGGAAATAATAGCAAGAAATTTTATATAACTGTTGCGTTAAAATACGATAGTAATATCCAAAGGTTTGTATAAATGTTGCGTTGAAATAAATCCGGCAGTTGTTGTAACAAATAACATAAATTTTGAATAAATGTTTCGTTGCAATACGGTATTAATAGCACCAATCTTATATCAATGTTGCGTTGAAATACGGTAGTACTAGTAAAAGTTTGATATAAATGTTGCGTTGAAATTCGGTTGTAATCGCACAAAAGTTGTATATCAATGTTGCCTGGAACTTCGGTAGTAATAGCAAAAAAAAATTTTATATAACTGATGTGTTGAACTACGGTGGAAATGCGGCAGTAATAGCACAAAAAAAAATTCTATACAAATGTTGCGTTAAATTCGGTTGTAATAGCCCAAATATTGTATATAAATGTTGCGTTGGAATTCGGTTGTAATATCATAACAATTGTATATAACTGTTGTGTTGAAATTCGGTAGCAATAGCAAAAAATTTGATATAAATGTTGAGTTGAAATACGGTCGTAATGGTAAAAATTTGATAAAAATATGGCGTTGAAATGACTAAGGCGATTGTTGAGATTTGTAGATCGATAATCTTGGATCCAAATAACAACCGGTAAACATTTAATCGTCGATAATACCAACAACAGGTTTCAGCGGTTGCGAAATATATCGCCTTGTGATGAACGTTATGAGAAGACCTTGCAAACGACGACAATTGTTGCAATCAACAATTAAAATCCCCAACAAAACAGCCTCAAGGAAACTTGTATATTCTCGTAACTGGTTGTCGAATTTGGTTATACTTTTAATATATGACGTACCCAAACCTTGAAACAAAACAGCAATTGCTGAAACCAACAACAAGTTCCCGCGGTTGTTGAAATATATCACTCTGTGATATATGCTATAGTCAGAATTTGAATACAGCAGTAACAATTAGAACCACCAACAAAACAGCTTCCAGGACAAATATAGATAATTTTTTTTTCTTTGGTTTTTGTTTATAATTTCTGATTTAGTTTAACTAATACAATGAGTGATTATATTATATGTACATATATTTTTTTTTATTGAAAACTGAACAAACATATGAAATTTTTCTAGTCACTGACCTTAATTGGAAATTGAACTACTAAATTTGAACTAAAATAAATATGTAACGTCACAAACATATAGTAATTCTTTTTTTATTCTCTGACACTAATTTGCTTTTTACATTCACATAAATTTATTAAATTAGAACTACATAAATTTAACTAATAATTTTTAAGAACAATATCGGAATTCAAAGCAAAAATTCAATAAGATCGATATTCACAATGAACAACTAAAAACACAATTGACAACTCATCAATCAATCCAAATAGACCGGAGGAGCAAAAATGGCCCTCACAAAATGCATAAACATATAATAATTTTACCTTGTTCACTGGCACTAAATGGAGAAACTCGAACTTGATAATTTGGTTGAATTTTACAAACATTAAATCGGTCTAATTAATTTAAAGAAATAAATGGCGTGAGTTAAACAAAATAAATTCAATAATTTCACCAACTCGACAGCACAATCGAGATAAAAGTCAATGACAGACTGATTTAATAATATTCGTACATTCATCTCTTTTATAGCAATTTTAATATCGAAAAATTCGACAAAGTGTTTCTTTTGAAGGGAAATTTATGTTAATTTATGTTATGTTAATAAATGTTAGTACATTTTCCGTTTCACAAAAAAACTGTTTCTTATTTTGTAATACATAACATTGTAAGATGATTTCACGAAATAAGTTATTTCCAACGCATTGGGGAGAAATATCAATGTATTAGAATGGATTAAACGTAAGTTTAATCGATTTTATGATGTTTATGTATTATGAAATAATAGCTTACAACAGTATTACAGTAAAATTTTGATCTATAACGGAAAGAGAAATTGATACAAATAACCATATAAGAAATATAATACGTTTCGAAGACAATTACCAAAACTGATTGGAGGATAATAATTTTTAGCTATTGAGACGATTACACAAATATGCACAGCTGTTTGAGGTTCGAAAACATTTTAGAGCAACTACGGTTAAGGTCCGGAGAATTCAAATTTTGGTAGTACGGTGAAATAACGCTGGTGAAAACGCAGTGTGAACCAATAATAGGATATTGTAAAGGAAATATTATTGTTAATGGTTTTATGCTAAGAACAAATTTATGTAACGGAGACTATATGAAAATATGACTATAGATTGTGGACGAATGAGAAACTATTATGAACTACGTGTGGTAAGCAAAATTGTGAATTATGAGAAAACAGACATTATGTAAATCGGGAACTCTACTGCTCTACGGTTTCATACTCCAGTCTACATAACAATATCAAACATAACTCTTTGTTAAAGTACAAGTATTTTTTATCTCTGCTTAAAAATTAATTACAAAACTAACACGAAACATCAATACGTTGCCGAAAATTATAACAGATCATATATTAACATAATTTAGTGAAAAGATGATACACTCAGCAAACTACTCAAAAACATCTCCATTTAGCGTTTCAAGAAAATATACAAAATCACAAATTCATATTTCTTTCAAAATTCCAAAAATATTGTAAAATTAAATAAAATCAAACTTTTTTCAAAATTCCAAAAATATTCCAAAAATTAGAATGAAATCAAATATTTAAACTTTTTCTAAATTCCAATAATATTCTAAAAATTCTTAAAAATTCAAACTTTTCCAAAATTCTAAAAATATAGCGAAAATCATTACAAAATCAAAAATTCAAACTTTTTTCAAAATTCCAAAAATTATAATAAAATCAAAAATTTAAAGTTTTTCAAAATTTTCTATTTTGTTAAAGTTGTTTTTAAATTGGCTGGTGGTACAATAAATAATTCTAAGATTTGAAAATTAAAAAATGCACCTATTTCTCAGCCGGTTTATTTTATTTTATTTTTTAATTTTTATTTAATAAAATATTTTAAAATTGTTTACACAATATTTCGCCAAATTGTGGCATTATCAAGTGTATGTATTAAAAATATTTCACAATTGGTTTTTTAGACAAAAATATATATATACAAACTGACATAACTGTTTAAATTTAAATAAAATTTTTGAAAAAAAAAAAAAAAAAAAAATGATTGCTTCTTGATTGCTTCTCTGCTCGTACCAGCATTAGCGACCGAAGTGCTTGATGAACCAACCGTTGACATTATCCTCGCGACTGAAGTAGAAGTATAATGGTCCAAAATTCTGTGGCCTGTTTCTTTAGTCGTATTATCATTAGCAATCGAAGCTGAAGTCGTAGCTGTTTTAGTTGCGATTGAACCATCATCGCCCAAAATTCGTTTTGTGATTTTGCCTTTGTTGGGACTGGAGCTGTCCACATAACCCTCAGCAACGTTACCAGATTTCCATACGCCAAATCTCTTCAATAACGACAAATGCGCACCCGAATCTGCCAGCAACGGGGCACCACTTCTACGGAAGCAGTGTCCCGTGTACAATTCAGGACTTGATAATCCCAAAAATTCCGCAATCTTCTTCGGAATAGTTTCGAAGATATTTATACCAACAGGTTATCGGCTTCGCCTCGGTTGCCAATTTCACATCTCGTGCTTACAACAACCTAGTTTAGTAACTTGTTTCATAAATAGCTATATTAGGATTTTCGTCAATATATTTTTAAATAAAATACTAGAAACTTATTTTTGTATATGTATTTTGTTGTTTTTAGCATTGATTGCAAATAATAATTTATACAAATACAAAAATAAGTAAATAAAATAAATAATAAGAATATTTTAAAATTTTTCTTGTTGATTGCCAAACAAAAAAAATATTTTTATTGTGAAAAGGGAAAATATTCAAAAAATTTAAATTCTGGTTAACTAAATATTCGGTTAATTGAATGTCGGATAATCGGGCTTTTACATGTAGTATGTATTGTATTGTTTTCTAACCTATAGCCTAATGAACTTAACCTATTGTCTAATGAAAATTTTCCTATAAAAAAGTTATCATTATTCAATTGGTATGATTCCAATTGGTCAAATTGTTTTGATTTCATTAAAATTATTTTCAAATTATAATAACAATTGCTTTGATTCAAAACTTTTGTTCAAAAATCAAATTTTAAGTTAAATTGTCTTATTTCGTTTAGTTGAACTTGGTTGATTGTATGAGATGGGCGTTTTTGAAGTTGTACTTCTAATAGTTGTACTTTCTTAACATTTTGATGGGGTGTTAGTCGAGAAACCGCGTCACGCTTTTTGAAGTTATATTTTAACCTTTATGCTGTATGGTAATAAAGACGAAATTTGTAAATCAACCTTATGCTGTATGGTAATAAAGACGAAATTACTAAATCAATCATATTCTATAATAATAAAACATTATTCGCTTAGTTATCTTTGATCAATTTTTTTTTCAGTTTTCGGAATTATCATTAAAATGAATAGTTAATGTATAATGCGACAAACAAATATGTACATTTATATGAAAATTATGTGCATTGAAATCCAACACATTATTTTTTAACAAATAAATATTTCTAATTTACAACAAATATGTACATATTTCTATGCATTAGCACCAATACCGATACATATAAGCATTGCTTATATATGATTAAACAAACCTGCTTGCATTAGCAGAACTGCCCTCACATGTTCAAAAAATTGGAAATTGACGTTTCTTTTCCTCTTTTTAGAAACATTAATGAAAAAAGAATTAGCATTGGAACCTTAGTACCGAAGAAAAATATCTCCATTACTTTCAAAACTTTTTATATAAGTCTGAATTTACAAATGAAATTAGTCTTATTATTATTTTTTCCAATTTTTGTTTTAAGATGTGGGAAGGAATGTCGAAATAAGACGATGACCATAGAGCGATAAAACCCTTTAAACGAAAATATTCACTAAAAATGGTGGTATTCTTTAACCGGCCGGCGTATGCATCAATGTAGTAGAGTATTGCCAGTGGCATAGCTAGCATGGGTGGCACCCGAGGCGGATATTGTGGTGTCACCCCAAAAATAAAAACTGTCAATAATAATAAAAAGCCGATAAACGTAATTTATAATTATTTTTAATTAATACATCTTATATATTAATAAGCTAAAAAAAAACTTTGTACAGCCTAAGGCTTTTTCATTCGAATTTTAATTCATTTCAAATTTTCACTGCAAACTGATATTAGTGTAAATTTAAAAGATTTTTGGGATTTTTCGGATCATAAATAAAACAGTTATAGACGAATTAAAATGTATTTTTGAATTTAACGGCCTCCCACATACAATATGAAATGGACTTGCCCAAATCATATATTTTTTCTCACAAAAATTTGTTATTCTTTTATAGAGTTTTTTCTTTAAACTTCAAATCGTTGTATTGCTGCATGGATTGCTGCATGGAATCTGTCAAATGATAATTAGAAATCAGTAATTATGTATTAAAATTTACTGCAAAAATAATAATAACCCAAATATAGTAAAAACCAACTTAAAGACAACGCAAAACAATCTTGATTTGCAAGAAATAACAATTTTTTAAAGTTTTCGAAATCCAAATCAGCTGATCACAAATGTCAAGTTTTTTTCGGGAAAAAGGTCTATACATTTTATTTTAGTCTTCTTATGTACATTGATGTGAATGCATGTGAAAATTTTTTTCTGTTTTTATATTTTTTTTTCACAAAAACGATACGATTTATTCTTTTATACATTGTAATTTGTATTTTATTTTAGTCTTCTTATAATTACTAGGAGGGCCGGATATATGAAAAATTAGCGATCAAATAAGTTTTCAAGTAAGCTTATTTGATCTCTAATTTTTCATATATCCGAACTGATCAGCTAGAGTTCTGATTATTTTTCATTCATATATTTAAAAAGAAAAATTAAAAATTATATGCTAGCATTTCTCATTACCACTTTTTGAAATCATTGCTTCTACGTCAACAAAATGTCTACGCAAAAACTTTATTTATAAGCGTAGCGAAGCAAGCACGCCGGGCCCTCCTAGTTATTATTAATAAGCTACATTTGGTCATTGTTGCCCGCAAGTAATTTTTAAATAATTTTAATTTGCTGAAACTCCTCTCACACGAAGCCACTAATACGCAAATAATCATAAATAACTTTAGTGCGACCGTAAGATTCAGAAGAAATTTTGAAAAATCCCATTCTACGATGAATTTTAAAAAGTCTAGGTACACCCAGTTAGAAACTGTAACATTGACCGCTTTTAAATGCCTCCTCAACCTTGGTATCATAAAAACTGGTAAATTTTGATACAGATAATTTCAACTCTTCGCTGTTCACCAAAAACTAAGTACTTGTCTGCACAACCTCGAACAATGAAGCTAAATCTTGAACTGACTTAAGTCTAGTTCGGAGCTCAACACTGAATTGGTCAAGACATTCCAACATGAATGACGAAAAAAAAAGGCTTGCAACAACACAAAGAAAAATGGAGAGAAGTTTTCTAAATAAGAGAAGTGACGAAATAAGCAACATTAAGCTAAGAAAGAAAACAAAGATAATTGATGATATAAAATTCGCAAAACAACAAAAATGGAACTACACTGGATATATGTTGAGAGAAACAGATGGAGGATGGACAAAAAATATTGAAAAATGAGTACCAATCAAACAAAGACGAAAAGGCCGCCCAAGAATGAAGTGGATCGATGAAATTTTTGAATTCGACAACAATTTTAGAAGAAATGCTATGTTCAGAGATAGATGGAAGAAAATGGGAGAATCTTTTGTTCTTTGAGAACTGTATATGCTATATAGATTAACTTAACTTAACTTAACTTTAGTTAGTTTGCAGCACGAGCGTAGCGAATCTACTATTTCTAAATTTCTTTAGCAACCAATTTGTATATGTATGTTTTTTTGGAAATAGTAATAATGTATTTTGTTCTTTTGAGTTCGTTTGATGTTTGTTGTCAAAACTCTCTACGCTTTAGGGCGTAAAATAGTAATTTTAGACATTATTTTTTCAATTTTAGGCTTTTTTTATTTCAATAGGAAAAAAGGCCTTACGCACAATTTTTGAATCGTAAAAGCGCATTTTACGTTTTACTCGTACAAAAAATAATTTTTTGAAATTTTTGACAAAATTATGTAGTTTTCTTATATCCGTTTCCTTCTTGCCAGGATGACCAGATTTATGGTTGATATTGTTTAAAATTCTGCCCCGTTTATTGTACTATTTACTATTAGTATATTTCTATCCAAACACTTTAATTTTTTTAAACTCAGTTTTATTTCATATTTTTCTCTTTCTGTGAAATTTACAAAGTAGTTAAATCTTTTAACAAATGTGTTACGCGTTTAGAATTTCACTTCCCTAAAGACTGGCAGGGTTTTTATCAGTTGTACATCGACGTATAGTTGGTTGTTACCGTAGGAAAAATTTTACGCTATCGTTCTTACCGTCATAACCAATTTTCTAACCGAGGTCGGGCCACATACCTTCACAGTTCTGAATTTAAAAATCAGTATATAATTGCGTCGGGTATTTTCAAAATATAGAAATATGTCAACAGTTATTTTTCAATCAATCGAAATTATACACTTTAATAACCGATTAAGAAAAGATATCAACTCAGAACATCTATTCCTGTTTAAATGGAGGGAAATTGTCTAATTAAAATAGAAAGAAAGGATTAATTGTACAAATGATTTATTTAAATATTGTTACGATTACAGAAAAATCCAGACGATTACAGTCACTTCCAGAAAAATCTAATCAACAAAACACAACAACAAATGAATGAAATGAATAGTGGTGTTGTTGTATTTCTTAGAACTTGGGTCAACAATAAATAAAATTACTTTATGAATAAAATCATCATAACGTAAAATAATCGAATATTCTAGTGTTTTCTCAAGGTTTCTAAAAAGTGACCTCGAATGATCGAGATTATGCAAAATCGTTTATAAAGAGGGATGTCTTGCAAGACAAGCTAGTTTTATTTTAAACGTGTGACGGTAAAGTTAAAATTATAAAAGTGATATTTAAAATTAGTTTTTGTAAATAAAGTTATAAGTGTTATTGAGTTGAAATATTTGTGTATTATTTTGAACCTGGCGTACTGGAAATTTCTACAATAAACCGTTGGAGTTTCTGAAGCTGTTGAAAGAATATTCTAGCTAGGAATATTGTTTGCTGTATTGTTTCCTGTTGTTGTGGAACAATAAAGAAGTTGAATACTTAATAAAACCTGGTGTGTTTGCTTTTATCGAATTTTGCTTTCATTGCGTTTATCGAATTGTGAGTTAGGCCAATTCGAAGGAAGTTTGGAAAAACGTAACAATATATTGTCACGTTTTTCACCTTTTCAATTAGTATAATTTTAATTCTTCGATTACGGTGACAAAAATTTGTTCAATTTTAATTCCACCAAAACAAAGCTTTTGATTGTGTCCAGATCAAAGAACGAGTTCCACAACGACATTTCAATTGGCATGTTTTACGAACAAATAGATGAATATGAAAGCATTCGTGTATTGGGAGTCACAGTTTTCAATGAACGGTCATATAATGGCGATGGTAAAGATCACGTCAAGAGAACTCGGTCTCCTCAATAGATGTAAAAAATATTTCACTCCGCATCAATTACTCTATCCTAGCTCTTTTGGACTCTGTTAAAAAGGGCCCTAAAAACAAATTGTGGGTGATCGAAATTTAACATCAATTCTCTACAACACCGTCTCACTGTTGTTGATCTCGTTGTTTTTCATAATTATCGTCATCAGTGCCCGGGTAAAATCTAATCAATCATGCCCCAACCATATTCTTTTCCCCGTTTTACTAGTCAATATGGTTGTGCAAACAGACAAACTGTTGAGATCACTCACTGTCATAGTAACAAAATTCGGAGGGATTTCTTTGTCTGTGCATCGTACGAATGGAAGGCTTCGCCTGAATCAATAGTTCACTTTTTGTAATAAGAAATCGATAAAATATCTCCTTCGGAATTCGTTCTCTTATTAGTATGCAACAACAACAGTTTTTTTTAAGTATTCACCATTTTTGTTATTTTCCACCAACGGGTAAACAATTCAGCAAACAATAGTCCTTACCCAGGATATTACTTGGATAGCTTCAAAACTCGGTTGATTGTAGAAATTTCCAGTATAAATAAGCGTCGAAAATAAAAGACAAAATATTTCAATTCAATAAAGCTTAAATCGTTTATTGTATTCACAATTAAAATTAACTTGCCTTTCAATTACACATTTTTTTATACACGATACAGCGTTCCGTTTACAATTAACTTATTGATAACAATAACGCTTTCCAACTTAAACGGTCTTTCGTTCTGTAAAGCGATTTTCTTTAATGAAATTTTTTTAATGTTCTAGGCTAATACAAAATTTCTTTACATAAAATATTAAATAAATTCTCACAATCATCGACGTTGTTATTGTTTTGCATGTACTTTATTTGTTGTTACTGTTGTATCGTCAATTTTTCTAAAAACTATTTTATTAACACATATTTGACGACGATCACTTAAATTTTTGTTATAATGATATGTATTTAAAATGTTGTATAGACTATAGGGTAAACTGAGGTTGAATACGATTTCGTTGCGATTTTGTTAGTCATATCATAATATGTAGTAATATAATTTTCTTTATATTTACAGAAATCACGACCATTTATTTTCGGATATTATAATCATCCCTGTATTGGTCGTGAAATTTAATATGTTTGTCACAATCCCACACTCATGGGAAGGAATCACATTTGTTATTTGATTAAACATGATAAATAAAAAAGTTCATGTAATTTCTTGTTTCTTTCTCGTTGACGAATTCTGCATCGTTTGATTCTAAAATAATTTGTGTTGAAATAAAACAATTGAAGTATACCCGGTTAACGGTTTAAATCAGTGTTTTGTAAATGCCAAAAATTAAATAGAGAGAAGTGTTTCTTCGGGGATAAAGTGGGCATACGCATACTAGAATCTTCTTTGAATGCTAGGGAACTCATAATGTGGATTTACCAAAACATAATTAAAAACTCGAATTTAAAATGTCAATTTAAGAAGAACGAAGGACAGTTGTATACAGAACGCGATATAGTGTAAAGCAAATTGTGAATATCAATTTAAATTTTATTATTTTTAAATAGAAATATTGTGTACTAGAAATATTGTGCTACTATATGTATAGTACTTTGTTCGTATTTGAATTTTCTTCAACCAATCGTTGGAGTTTCTAGAGTAGAAGAATTACCATAGCTAAAAAATATTGTTAGTAAGTAAAATATTAATGGTTAATATTGTAAGCGTGTGGCTTAGGAAGTGATACTAAACAACTAAGAATTTGTCTGATGTAAATAAAATACTTAAATTTTTTTTTTTTTTTTCAATAAAAAGTGTTGTGTAGTAGGAATTACAAAATGTGTCACAACAACACATAGATACCTTTTAAGACCTAGGCCCCACAACAACATGCATCTTGAGGTACTGGTGGACGCTTTTTTTAAATGTTTGCGGATTGAAGGCACTCAAGACTATTGATTCGGGCAAAGCATTCCATTTGTACGATGTACCCACAAAGAAATCCCTTTGCATTTTATTACTATGACAGTGACATTAAATATTTTATTATAGTTTCATTGAAACAATAACTTAAAATTAAAATACAATGGAGTTTTAATAAAAAATTTCTCTTCTTTACCGACCGCGCTCACACTGGCACTAGAACGTGTATCGGTAGATATGCTTAATTCTGAATATGGAACTCTAAAAAGCTTACAAGCAAAACATTACAATCGTACATCAATAATAATCAATGCTGAATTTGATGTTTTAAAAGGTTTTGCGAACAATAGTGTCGTTATTGGAACACCATTTGCGAATCATGGAAATGAGCTGCGTAAAATACTATCGTGAACTGTTAATTTATGTGAGGGCATGAACTACAAAGCATCACAAACCACATATTACAACTTTCAAAAGTACACAAATTTGCCAACTCGTAGCGATTGCAATTTTGTACCAGTACGAAACATTTTATTATCCATAATCCACCAACGAAATAAACGAAATATTTCTTTATTTTAGAAACATTATTCTGTCAAAGATGCTCCAATTACTGATATAGAAGTGCTTCTCATATTAAAAACGTCGGAGTTTTGGAAAATTAGTTACGAAATTCTTGTTGAAAATGTTACAATTAAATACTTTAGCTTATATTTTAAAGTTAGCTATTTTAAGAAATAGGTTTAGTATACTAGAAAGAGGTGTTTCTAAGGATCATTCAATAAAACAATCGAATTATATTAAAAGCAATTTGTTTCAATTCTGAATTACCAAAAGCCTTCTTATATTTTTTTTTTTTAATAAAATGTGTTGTGTAGTAGGAATTACAATATGTGTCACAATAACACATAAAAACCTTTTAAGACCAAGGTCCCACAACAACATACGTTCAAAGGTGTTGATGGACGTAAATCTTTCTTTTTTTGTCTTTTTTATATTTTTTGTTAAAGAATGGATAACTAAACAAAAAATTCTATCACTGACAAAATATGACATAGGCCAATATTTTATGATAGAATAGAGAAAATAAAAGTAAATTAAAAAGTAAATAGCAAATTTTTACAAAAATTTGCTGAAACAAAACAAAAATGTATTTGCCAATAATCCAGCCGGTTGCATATTCCTTGATCCTGTGACGCACTGTCTTTCTTGAAGATTAAAGCCCACACATAGTTATATGAAGGCTTGTTTCCTCAAGGAAGCAATATCGTCTCATCATCAAGGATTATTTCACAGCTAAGATTGAGGGTGCTACCGTTGACTGAATACAGTTCATCCGCCACCACCCCTAAGATGTCACCTTGGCTAGTGATATCTCACTGCTATTGCCAGTGATATGTGATATCTCACGTTAACTCATATGCCAATAGCAGGGACTGGAGTACGCGGGGTTGTCACACCCGTAGATCAAAAATAAAAAAAAAATTTCAAAACAATAAAAATGATAAAAATGATTTACACTAAGCTATAACGACGCTGAGTTTTGTGTAGTAATAACCGTCATGTTATCGGATTTACACACACATAACTCTGTTTGTCTATTAAAATGCTTATACCAACATTCAAAATACTATATATGATTTTCTTAACACTAATCTTTAATCTATAAACTAATCAGCAGTAATACATCTTTCTTTTCTTTACAGACCCCATCAGTTACATTAGAACGTCTTGTACGGGACAGAGGAAATGATGAATATGGAGTTTTACAAAGTTTAAAAGCAAGACATTACAATCGAACAATAGTAATAATTAATTCTGAATTTGATGTTTACAAAAAACTTGAAAGAACAGCAATCATAACTGCTAGGGTATATGCACGGCATGGCAATGAATTTCGCGAAATAGTTTCATGGCCTAGACCTTTGTGTGAAAGCATGAATGACCCGCAAGTACAAAAGACATACGATTACTTTCAAAAACATACAAATTTTCCAACTCGTAAGGAGTGTGAATTTTTACCAGTAAGAAATTACACACAATTCTACTCCGCAATTGATACAACTTTTTTTCTTTTAGAAACATTATTCAGTTGTAGATGCTCCGATTACAGAAATAAATCCTCCTCTGGTCATGTTATCATCTCCATTTTGGAAAGTAACGTTAGAAATAAAAAAAAAAAATATAACACTTCTAGAGTTAAGTTTATATTTGAGAGTTGATTTGTATTAGAAAGTGGTTTGTTAATTGAAAGGGGCTAGATTAAATAAAATATCTAAAGCAAATTTAAAACAAATTGTTTTATTTCTATATGTGCTTTTGTTTGTAAAAAGTTTAATTGCAAATCTTTGGTTTTCCTTTTCTTAACAGGATACTCCTATAACGTATACATTAGAACACGTTACGTTTAGTGAATCAAATCCAGATTATATAGCTATTGAGGCTTTACAAATGAAACATTATAACCGCGGTACACTGATTCGAATATTGTGAAATATTAACATATGCATGTGTGCAGATATAAACAAAGATCTAGTAAAAGTAGCCTATGGTAATGTTGTAAAAACATCAAATTTTCCAACCCGTGAAGAATATGAATTTAAACCTGTGACTTGTGAGTCTGAAAGCTTTTTTGTCAACAAGTAGTTTTTCAAATGTAGTTTATTTTTAGAAACATTATTCAATCAAAGATGCTTCAATTACAGATGCCATATATATTACCGCAAATCATGAGATCGAATGAATTTTGAAAAAAATCATTCCGATTGAAAGATGGAGACAAAACAATTACCTTATATACTATATAGTATATTTCTTAAAGTATTGTTGTTTTAGATCGAATTATATTTTCTATGATATTGGTGATTTGACAAATGTGAGCCCATAGTAAATTGTATTAGGTCAAGATGTGTTAAATATAAATCTAATTTATCAATTGAGATATTTACTACGTTAGATGGCTAAGATTTTAATTATGATTGCCTTAATTTTTAATACCTTACCGGGATATTTGAGTAGATTATATGGGACCTTTAACAGCAACTAAAAATAATGTTACGTTTTTCCCACCTTCATTGAAATGCAAAAACTTTATTTATAAGCGTAGCGAAGCATGCACCCCGGGCCCTCTTAGCTATTATTAATAAGCTTTTTTTTTCGTCACTTCTCTTATTTAGAAAACTTCTCTCCATTTTTCTTTGTGTTGTTGCAAGCCTTTTTTTTCGTCATTCATGTTGGAATGTCTTGACCGATTCAGTGTTGAACTCCGAACTAGACTTAAGTCAGTTCAAGATTTAGCTTCATTGTTCGAGGTAGTGCAGACAAGTATTTAGCTTTTGGCGAACAGTGAAGAGTTGAAATTATCTGTATCAAAATTTACCAGTTTTTATGATACCAAGGTTGAGGAGGCATTTAAAAGCGGTCAATGTTACAGTTTCTAACTGGGTGTACCTAGACTTTTTAAAATTCATCGTAGAATGGGATTTTTCAAAATTTCTTCTGAATCTTACGGTCGCACTAAAGTTATTTATGATTATTTGCGTATTAGTGGCTTCGTGTGAGAGGAGTTTCAGCAAATTAAAATTATTTAAAAATTACTTGCGGGTAACAATGACCAAATTATTGTCTATATTTAAAAAAATTCTACTTGAAGCCGTATTTTTCATTTATCAAAGGCTATCTATAAACTAAAAATAAACCAAACTAAAAAGGGTCGAGTCAAAATGTCGCAAAATTTCGCTGAACTTGACCGAAATTGCTTTTTAAAAAGTTCATTTAATAATAAAATATTTGATATTTAACATAAAAAAAAAATCTGAATCTAAAAATCGCCATTTTTATAATTTTCCTTCAGAACAAAAAAAACTGATTCCCGACAGTCATATGCACAACGAATTTTATCTCTATAACAAAAAATATCGCATCTCCCAAACTTTCACACGTGGTTAGATATAAAATAAGTTTCAATTTAGTTTAAAAAAAAAAAAAAAAGGCTATGCCATCTTTTTTTCAATTACACCATTTTTTTCTTATGTTACACCGTTAAAAATTATTTCAAAAAATTAACAGTGTACATTTTTAAAAACTTTGTTCTAATACCTATTCAACGACATATCATTTATGAAAATCGATTGAGGAGTTTTTCTACAATCGCTCGTCAAAATGCACTCACATCACAAAATAACAAAAGTTGAGGGGCACCCTGTGAAGACCCCTGGTCGAAAAAAAAAATTCTAAGAGAACTTGTATTTTTTATTTATCAAAGACTATCTATAAACAAAAAATAACCAAAATTAAAAGGGATCAAGTCAAAACGTTGTTGAATCTTTGTGAAATTGCTCATATGTATGTTTTTTTGGAAATATTAATAATGTGTTTTGTTCTTTTGAGTTTGTTTGATGTTTGTTGTTAAAACTCTCTGCGCTTTAGCGCGTAAAATAGTAATTTTAGACATTGTTATTTCAATTTTAGGCATTGTTATTTCAATAGGAAAAAAGGCCTTACGCACAATTTTTGCATCGTAAAAGCGCATTTTACGTTTTACTCGTACAAAAAATAATTTTTTGAAATTTTTGACAAAATTATGTAGTTTTCTTATATCCGTTTCCTTCTTGCCAGGATGACCAGATTTATGGTTGATATTGTTTAAAATTCTGCCCCGTTTATTGTACTATTTACTATTAGTATATTTCTATCCAAACACTTTAATTTTTTTAAACTCAGTTTTATTTAATATTTTTTATTTCCCGCGTTTATATTGTAAGAAATGCTAGAAGGTTTGTGTTCGATTTGCACTGAAAGAACTGAAAAATTGTATGCAATTGTTGTTGTTTTTTTCAGATGTTTCAGTCAAATCGAACGCACCAGCTGCCACACACTTGATTTTATTTTAAACTATTTTATTCTATTTTAGAATAGAATATAAGTGAGATAATTTGAAAATAATTGCAGATGATTTTCAAGAATTTTTTCTGTGAGAGCCAACACCATTAAGTTACTAAAATATTTTAATAGTTAGGAAAAAGTCAAAGCTTTAAAATTGATCTCTTTCTGTGAAATTTACAAAGTAGTTAAATCTTTTAACAAATGTGTTACGCGTTTAGAATTTCACTTCCCTAAAGACTGGCAGGGTTTTTATCAGTTTTACATCGACGTATAGTTGGTTGTTACCGTAGGAAAAATTTTACGCTATCGTTCTCACCGTCATAACCGATTTTCTATACGAGGTCGGGCCACATACCTTCATAGTTCTGAATTTAAAAATCAGTATATAATTGCGTCGGGTATTTTCAAAATATAGAAATATGTCAACAATTATTTTTCAATCAATCGAAATTATACACTTTAATAACCGATTAAGAAAAGATATCAATTCAGAACATCTATTCCTGTTTAAATGGAGAGAAATTGTCTAATTAAAATAGAAAGAAAGTATTAATTGTACAAATGATTTATTCAAATATATTTTCATGTTTTTCACCTTTTCAATTAGTATAATTCTTAGTTCGTCGATTATGGTGACAAAAATTTGATCAATTTTAATTCCACCAAAACATTTGATTGTGTCCAGATCAAAGGCCGAGTTCCACAACGACATTTCAATTGGCATGTTCTACGAACAAATAGACGAATGTGAAAGAATCCGAGTGTTGGGAGTCACATAACGATAAATATGAAAAACTAGTTCAGCAACAGTGCGACGGTGTTCTAGGGAATCAAGATTTGATATTAAATTTTGATCAGTCACAATTCGTATAAAGCACACTTTTTAACAGAGTCCAAAAGAGCAAGGATAGAGTAATTGATATGGAGTGAAATATTTTTTACATCTATTGAGGAGACCGAGTTTTCTTGACGCGTTTTTTGCCATCGCCATTATATGATCGTCCAGAGTAAGCCATTGGAAACGTACCAATAGTGCTCGGGTGGAATTTGATCAATCATCTTTTCCCCGTTTTACTGTTGAGATCACTCACTATCATAGTGATAAAATGCGACGGGATTTCTTTACTTGAACATCGTACGAATAGAAGGTTTTGCCTGAATCAATAGTTCACTTTTTATAAAAAAAACAATAAAATATCTCCTTCGGAATTCGTTCACTTAGGTAATGGGGTTCTCTTAGGTATGTAACAACACCAGGTTTTATTAAGTATCCAACACTTTTGTTTTATGCCACCAACAGGTTCAGCAGGTTCCAATTCAGCAAACAATAGTCCTTACCCATATTACTTTGATAGCTTCAAAAACTCGGGTGATTGTAAAAATTGTCAGTATAAATACTGCCTCGAAAATAAACGACAAAATATTTCTATTCAATAAAACTTGAATTATTTATTCACAATTAAAATTAACTTGCCTTTCGCTTACACTATTTTATATACACGATACAACATTCCGTTTACAATTAACTTATCGATAACAATATCGTTTGCCGACTTAATCTGTCTTCCATTCTGCAAAGCGATATTCTTTACTAGAATTTTTATCAATTTTGAGACTATTCTTGGCTAATACAAAATTTCCTTACATAAAATATTAAATTAATTCTCACAATCATCGACGTTGTTATAGTTTTGCACGCATTATATTTGTTGTTACTCTTGTATCGTTCATTTTAATAAAAATAATTTTATTAACACCTATTTGAGGACGATCACTTAAATTTTTGTTATAATGATGAATAAAATGTTGTATAGGGTAAACTGAGGTTGAATACGATTTCGTTGCGGTTTTGTTAGTCATATCATAATAATAATATAATTTTCTTTATATTTACAGAAATCACGACCAATTATTTTCGAATTATTTTAAAGTTAGCTATTTTTAGAAATACGTTTAGTATACTAGAAAGAGGTGTTTCTAAGGATCATTCAATAAAACAATCGAATTATATTAAAAGCAATTTGTTTCAATTCTGAATTACCAAAAGCCTTCTTATATACCTATAAACATTTCCACTAATCTATAAGGACGCTGAGTTTTGTGTAGTAATAACCGTCATGTTATCGGATTTACACACACATAATTCTGTTCTTCTATTAAAATGCTTAAACCAACATTCAAAATACTTTATATGATTTTCTTAAAACTAATCTTTAATCTATAAACTAATCAGCAGTAATACATCTTTCTTTTCTTTACAGACCCCATCAGTTACATTAGAACGTCTTGTACGGGACAGAGGAAATGATGATTATGCAGTTTTACAAAGTTTAACAGCAAAACATTACAATCGAACAATGGTAATAATTAATTCTGAATTTGATGTTTACAAAAAACTTGGAAGAACAGCAGTCATACTTGCTAGGGTATATGCACGGCATGGCAATGAATTTCGCCTAATACTTTCATGGCCTAGAACTCTTTGTGAAAGCTTGAATGAGATGCAAATACGAAAGACATACGATACCTTGCTAAAACATACAAATTTTCCAACTCGTGAGGAGTGTGAATTTTTACCAGTAAGAAATTACACACAATCCTACTCCGCAATTGATACAACTTTTTTTATTTTAGAAACATTATTCAATTGTAGATGCTCCGATTACTGATATACCTCCTCCTCTGTTCATGTTATCATCTCCATTTTGGAAAATAACGATGGAATTTAAAGAACAAAATGTAACAGTTCTAGAGCTAAGTTTATATCTGAGAGTTGATTTGTATTAAAAAGTGGTTTGTTAATTGAAAGCTAGCCCCTTTAAAATAAAATATCTACAGCAACTTTAAAACAAATTGTTTTACTTCTATGTGCTTTTGTTTGTCAAAAGTTCAATTAAACTGCAAATCTTTGAAAATTAGTGTTTTCCTTTTCTTTGCAGGATACTCCTATACCGTACACATTAGAACACGTTACGTTTAGTGAATTAAATCCAGATTATATAGCTATTGAAGCTTTTCAAATGAAACATTATAACCGCGGTACACTGATTCGAATTAAAGCAGAAAGTGATGTTTTTAAATCAATTTTTTTTAAAATAAAAAGTGTTGTGTAATAGGGTTAGAATATGTGTCACAACAATATAGAATATGTGTCATAAATACCTTTTAAGACCTAAGTCCCACAACAACTGGCGTTCTAAGGTGTTGATGAACGTAATTTGTAAACCTCTGCGGGTTGAAGCCATCTGAGACTAAGAGTTCCGGCAAACTATTCCATTTGTATGCAGTTCGGACAAAGAAGTCTTTCTGCGATCTGCCAGTATGACAGCGCGGGACCCCGACCGTTTGACTGGTTGCGGTAGTCGATTGACGAGTGGAACGGGGGTAAGAATAAGTTTGAGGCATGATGCCGCTGATTTCATCTGAGCACCGTTGATAACGATATTTGTAAAAAACAACGAGGTCAGCAACAGTGCGACAAAGTTGTAGGGAATTAAGTTTTGGTGTCAAAGCTCGATTACCCACAATTTGTATAGCCCACTTTTGAACAGAGTCCAAGAGGGCTAAGATGGAAACAGAAGCAGCACCCTAAACTTGACAGCAGTACTCCATACAGGGAAGAATATAGGAGTTATAAGCAAGGAGCCATTGGTAAGGAGTGAAAAATTTTTTGCATCTATTTAGGAGGCCGAGTTTTTTAGACGCGCTTTTTGCCATCGCCATTACATGATCGTTCCAGAGTAGGCCATTTGAAACTGTGACACCCAATAAACGAGTGTTTTTACATTCACCTATTGGTTCATCACACATACTGAATAAAATATCTTTGGGGAACTCGGTCTTTGATCTGGAAACAATCAACAGCGGTGTTTTGGTATAGTTGAAATTGACCAGGTTTTGGTCACCCCAATCGGCGACTTTTTTTTAGGTCTTTATTCACGTTTATGACAGCGTCTCTCCGGGCGGGATTAATTTATTCGTGCATTTTACCTTTTGAAGGAAGGGGCACGAATGACTTGTGGAGAGAACTATCATCTGCAAAACTATTTATTGGGTAATTTTCAACAATTCGTTGATATAAATCAAAAATAGGGTTGGGGACAATACTGAGCCTTGAGGTACACCAGCGTTAATTATTTTAGACACAGAAGGAAATCCGTCTAAAGAGACCGAAACGTATGGGTTGGATAGAAAATTTTGAATCAGCTTCACAACATTGGAATGAAGACCATATACGCAACAAACTTGTTGATTAAGTGGGCATGCCAGAAAGAAGAAGGTAATTTAGTGGGGCAGCATGGAACAACAAATTTTCTAACTAATCAAAAGCCAGATCACAAGCTAAATATGGTAGAGCCAAATACTAATTTGCCACCTAACAGTCGACACATGCAGGGGCAAATTACGTCCGCGACCACAAACACTGATTCTTTAGATTCACTAGTTAAAGCGGTTTTAAAACGACTAAATGTAACATCTAATGAAACTGGAATAGACTCACCCATACGAGGAACAGCAGCAACAAATTTCTACCCTGAAAATCAATTACATTCGTCAACTATTATGCCACCAGGAAAAAACGGTTTGCCCCCAAATTTTAATGCAGCAATACCACCACCAATATTGTCTTTTGTTCCGGAAGTAAAGCTAGGACAAGAGGTTAAACTCGTTTATAACTATAATCTACGTAATGATCAAAAATGGAACCGATGCCGAAAACCCAATTAGCAATGCACAGATGGAATATTTTGGTCAGTGGTGAATGTGGAGAAATTCCTATTGAGTGTTTCATGTACAGGGTGGAAAGGTTAGCTGCTGCAAATTTGGAACGAATTCTACATTTCTTGTCAACAATCTTCAGGTTCTGTTAAAAGGAAAGGCAAGGGAGTGGTATTGGCTTTATATAGAATATATAGAAAGCAATATAAATGTGCAATGGGAGCAGTTACGGATGGCCATGATACACAGGTTTCAGGATCGTCGTACAGACGCTGATATCAAGCAAGCATTAGAAAGACGTAAGCAAAGGTATAAAGAATCTTTCATTGAGTTTTACAATGAAATCTTGGCAATGGCAATAAACCTGATTGTTAGAAAGATGAGACCAGGCTTGCAGTCAACATTTGCTGGAACTAGTTTTGTTGACATCTCTACTCTTGTCAATAAAGCAATAGCAGTTGAAGATACGTGGAACCGTATAGGTTGGATGCCTGAGGCTTCTTTCCAAAGTAGACGTCAGGACAATAAAATTACCAGTGGATGGGAGTACAACGATACAAGCTATTTCCAAGATGAGCTTTCGGGAGGTGCGGATGCTAAACAAAATATTTGGGCTATAAATTGGACGAACCAGTCAACATCAAGGGACAAATATGGATATGAACAAAACAAGAACCAATGTTGGAACTGTGGCAACCCGTCACATCTATTCAAAGATTGCACTATGTCAATCGTTAACGTATTTTGTTTTGGATGTGGAGCGAGAAACACGATCAAAGCAAATTGTCAAAAATGTCAAAATAAAAATAAAGCGGGAAACTCACACAGGGGTTTCCAGAGTTTCGGAGCTACGAGACCCCAGAGGCAAACTATGAACTCTCCGAGGTCCAACAGAGAAGAAACTGCAATAAATACCGATCCCGAGGTGTACAGAATACTACAACGGAAACAGGAATGATTGAAGCGCCCAAAATAGACAAATCAACCCAAACAACCGGCAAGTTGAGCTAGAAGGGAGGTTAAGAAAAATATTTGTGAATCAATAATAACTACAAATGCTGACAAAAGACCCTATGCTGAGGTATTAATCAATGGAATTCCATATCGTGGATTATTAGATAGTGGAGCCAGTATTTCTGTTTTAGGTTCAAGAGCTGAAAAATTTCTCGAACAAAATGATTTTAAGTTTCATTCACTAACATCAATGCTCTCTACAGCAAGTGGTGAAAAAGAAAGAGTTTTAGGACACGTATTAGCAAAGGTTTCATATAATGGAAAATCTAAAACAATGAGGTTACACATAGCGCCAAACCTTACACATCCACTATACCTAGGGATAGATTTTTGGGAGTTATTTGGACTAATTCCTCAAGTGATAAACGAGATGGATCATTAGTATCTCAAGTTAACGAAAACCGAAGACAATTAACACGATCTCGACATTTCCCAACAAATTAAACTGTTAAAGGTTATACATGAATTTCCCTCTTTTGAGAAGAATGGGTTAGGAAAAACACATGTGGCTACACATAGAATAGATGTAGGCGACACATTTCCTGTAAAACAACGTTATTTTTCAGTCTCACCAAAGGTTCAGGAGGATATCCACAGTGAGTTGGATCGGATGTTGGAATTGGGGGTCATTGAAGAGAGTGCCAGTTCTTGGTGTTCACCCGTAACTAGAGTACTGAAAGCAAATGGAAGTGTTCGTTTATGTCTTGATGCCAGAAAAATCAACGCAGTTACAGTGAAGGATGCTTATCCTCTCTCAATAATAGGAGGGCTTTTAGGACGTTTGGATAAAACCAGATTTATCAGTACCATCGATCTTAAAGATGCATACTGGCAAATCCCATTAGATCCCGCATCAAGAGGAGATAAGACAGCTTTCACGGTAGCGGGACGTCCACTCTACCAATTTACCGTCATGCCATTTGGGTTATGCAATGCAGCCCAAACGATGTGTCGTTTAATGGTGTGTCGTTTAATGATCGTGGCTGATGGAACAGCGCGATCTCTCAGGTATATTAGCTCGGTGGTCTATTCAATTACAAGCATACGATTTTTAAATTGAATATCGAAAGGGTTCACTTAATGTGGTGTCAGACTCGCTTTCAAGAGTTCATATGGAAGAAATTTCCAAGTCGAGTGAGGTAACATTTCATCTCCAATTAGACTCAACAGCATTTCAGGATTTGGAATACGTGGAACGAATTAAAGCATTAACCGAAAATAATGAAATCAAAACTAACTTTAGGGTATTAGATGGGAAAATATACTTGGAAACAAGGAAGCAAGGTGGCAATGATGTACCAAACTGGAAACTGGTTATACCAGAATCTGCAACAGAAAAACTTATTCAGAGTGCATATAATCCACCAACAGCGGCGCATCAAGGAATCAGGAGAACACTAGAGCTGTTACAAAATACTATTATTGACCATCCATGGTGTCACAAATAAAGAAGTACATTAATAGTTGTGAAATTTGTAAATGTACTAAAGCTGTGAACTACAAGACGCGACCAGAAACCGGTCAACCGTTTTAAGTTGCAAGACCATGGTAAAGGCTATACATGGATTTTCTTGGTCCTTATCCGAGAACAAAGAACGGGTTCACTCATATTTTTGTTGTGTTAGATCAATACAGTAGATTTCCGCTGATGTTTCCACTTCGGTCAGCTTCAGCCATTAAAACGACTGAAATTTTAGAGAATAAAGTATTCCATTTGTTTGGAGTTCCAGAATTCATACTAACAGACAATGGAGTGCAGTTCAAATCGCATCTCTATTCTCTTTACAGATCTAATAAATAAATATGGAGTACGGCATGATTTTACAGCAAAATACTCACCTCAAGCAAATGCGTCTGAAAGGTTGAATAGATCCGTATTAGCTGCTATACGTGGGTATATAAAGGATGAGCATCAGTTATGGGATGCTCATCTTGATGAAATAGCAGGAGCGCTGTGAAACGTAATACATTCAAGCACAGGATTTTCACCGCATTTTTTAGTATTCGGTCAGAATATGACATATGAACTGCTTAGGAAGTTGAAACTATTAGAAGAAAACCATGCCAGCATTGAAAATAGCTCAGATCGTGTGTCAGTCACACAAAAGATGGTAATAAATAATTTGCATAAAGCATCCCAAAAAAATACCAGTAACTACAACTTGCGCGCAAGACCCCGACTATTCTGCATAGGACAGGAGGTGTTTGTGAGGAATTTTGTACAGAGTGATGCTTCTAAGAATTATGCTGGAAAATTAGCTCTGAAGTTTGTGCCAGTTCGTATCCTAAGAAAAATAGGGAATGTATCTTATGAGGTGGAGAATAACTCAGATACATCCCTTGGTATATATCACGCAAAGGACATCCGGTAATCGATAAAGTATATAATATAGTAGAACCATATCTACATAAATTGTATAAGTATTCCTCGGTAAAATATTTTTTTTTGATTAACAAAAGCAATTACTTGAATAGGATTAATAATAAACTAATAATAAGCCCGGCCTAGGAGACTATCTCATGGGTGTGGGTCGTCCTCACGTTTTGTAATAGTACACTGTTTCAGCGTACCGACAGTTTGATGTTTTTTTTTTTTTTTTTTTTATTCATTCTTGTTTCACTGCATATTGTGGAACATTATTTTTTTTGATTACAATAAATTACCTACTGCTCACTGTACAATTTATAAAACAATGAAAACTTAATTGCTACCGGTTTGGCAACTTTGCTCTTAAACAAAGCAAACATTTAGATAAAAAAAACATAGAAAAAAAAAAAGAAAAAAAAAAAAAAACATAGAAAAAACATAGCAAACATTCATAGCAAACATTTAGACCTCAACTCAAAAATTAGAAAAGTATTAAAAATTGTTTGTTGTTAAGATACTTAAAGTAGTATTTTTTCTGTGGTGATTAAAGTGACAAACTAAGTGGGAATCCTAAGTGGGCTTACCAGGTAAACAATTGTTTCATTTCATTCATTGATTCATTTTCATTCATTCATTACCTTTAGCCCCGGGGTCCAAGATACAGGCCTTTGAAAAAAGCAAAATCCATACAAAATCACACTGTTTTGACAAGAATTGGTTCTGTTTTTCTAATTTTTGCTTTATTTCCTATGTGCTTATAAGATAAAAACAGATCAAAACTGTCCCTTTTACTAAATTTTTTTAATTTACGATAAAAATAATAAACAAAAAATCCACTTGCGCCTAAGTTCAAGTAATCTTGCCCTTAAAACATTTAAATAGGCGAGGAAACTACCCTTAAAATTTTTACAAATATTTTTATTGTATTTTCGGTGAAAAATGCTAACGATGTAATATTTTTTAAAAATTTTATTCTAGTTAAATTGCCTACAAATAAAGACGTTTGTCGTTCTAGAAAAAATTTAAAATTTGAGATTGTCACTGATGGCAAAGAAGTTGGCCAGAAAATCTAAAAACATTTTAAAACTGATGGAGTAGTATAAATCCCCAAAATTTGAAGAAAAATTTTTTTTGGGTTGTTCCCGTTCAAGTGCAATGCTATATAACCAAAATAACCAAAACTTTCTATGTTTAATACTTCATTTTCACTTAATTTTTATTTACTCATTATAAGTAAGCAAAAATTCTTTTTATTTATATCGATATTAATTTTATTAAACAAAACAATTTACAATAATTCACAAAAAAGTACTAATAATAGTTTGTGTTAATTTATGGCAAGATAAAGTAATTTGGTAAAGTTTTGACGTATATTTATCTTGAGGGTTTACATTTTATCTTGAAAAAAATTACGGAATTCGAATATTCAAAAACAGCAAGATAATTTAACGTTTACACTTTATCTTATCGCTTAGAGAATCAGGCTACTGGAATGCTGCTGAAAACTTGTGCTGAATGGGGTATAGATAGTGACAAAGATTCAGCTGTAGTCACAGATAACGCAGCTAACATGGCAAAAGCTGTTGATTTAGCTTTTGGAAAAAAGCATATACCATGTTTTGCACATATGTTGAATTTGCTAGCACAAAATGCTATACAGCAGTGTACTAATCTGCGAAACTTGATAACCAAACTAAAAGAGATAGTAACTTGGTTTAAACAAAGCAATGTAGCCAATATCGAATTACGTGAAGCAACCCAGAAAGAAACGAAATTGATACAGGTGATCCCAACGAGATGGAACAGTAATTATTATATGATCGAGCGATTTTTGGAGCTTCGCAGCGTCGTCAATAATATAATCATTCGTCATATAAATGCACCACCGATACTAACTGCGTCAGAATTATCTATTCAGAATGCTAAGCGCGTCAGATATATCTATCTAGTACCTATTGAAGTCGAAGAGTCTCTTGCTCAAGAATTGCAATCATTGATCTTGAAAGAGATTGACAAGGGAATGGGTGTTATCGAGAGAGTAACTCCTCGCGCTATTTTGTTTTATGGAGTTAGTCATTTTGTGCAGTGAACGGCTCAATTATTACCAATTTCTATATCCGTTAATTTATATCACACTTGGATCTTAACAACAGTTGTAAGTTGCAATCACCTTCGCTGAGCTCCGGTCTATATATGACCTGATGGAGATGAGCGGCTGAATTTGAAGGATAGGAGAGTAGAACGGGACAACATCATGGGGTAAGTCATATCTGATTTTTTATTTTTATTTTATGCATGAATGATTATGGTGAAGTATGTAGGTGTACGAATGTGTGTATATGGATGTGTAGAAGGGGATATGTATGAACGGGTGTATGAGGTGCATGTGCCTATGAGTCAGAGGAGAATGTGTTAGATTAAATGAGTTTCTTTCCACACAACACTGATGTCTACGGCTATCACAAGTAGCCAGGATTATCTCTAGTTTTTTTTATTTTAGAAGACAAATCTGTTTTTTTTTATTCGATCACATAAGGCCAAGATCTAACGTTATTTGTGGATTCTGATGTTATATTTTAATTTAATTTAAACAAAGGTAATAATAATTGATGTTGGGATTGTTGACTCTGCGCAGACGCAATAACATCAAACCGACACATGCCATGAACATACTTTAACTCGTAATATATCCTGGGCGTGGTTTTATAAAGGGAAATAATATTGGAATTCTGTATTCTGGTTATTTTGTTTCAAACCAGCAATTGGACCTATTATATAAATATATTGCTTCCTACTGGTTAACAATTCTAACTCCTAAAGGTTAACAATTTACAGTAAAACAAACAAAATGTTATTTTTTTTTTGCTAGTTCTGTTTATGCATTCCAAATTTAAAAAACTTACAAAATTTGTTACCATTTGGTCTATGAAATTATAGATGGATGTAACCGAGTATCACAATAATCGAATAAATAATTCAATCACTAACGGGAACTTTTCAAATTATGTTACCGTTAAGTTGGTGTAAAATTATTTTGAAATGTTGAACTTAGGGGCATGGATTTAAGTATCGGTGATTGTGTGCATGTGTGTGTAAGTGTGTGCCTGTGTGTATGCGGGTGAGTGTCCGTGGGTGTATGAGGAGTGAAAGTGTGAAATAGTGTGTTGAAGTAGAGGGTTGGACGTGGTGATCGTGGTTCTTTTCGCGTATGAGGGTCGCCAGAGTCTCAAGCCTTCACTTTCTTATTTTCTCCTATCTGTTCCTATCATGTTTCACGCGTACTATTGTTTATTTGTGCTTAAGTAGCAGGATTTCTTTCTCGATCCCATAGATTGCAGCTAGTCTGCGGCTATAAATAAATCTCGCTAGGTACGCGACCTGTTGTGCCACTTCGTTGTCATTCAACGAAGAAGCGCTTCATTACAAAGTATCGAAACGATAATCGATTCAGAGTGCAAATATTTTCCAAAGCACTCTAATTCCTCTGCATCTATTCTTCTTCAAAAAACGATTAGACCCATCAAATGTGATGGCGTGTTCAGATCAACATTACTTCTAGAAAGAACTTCCTCGTTGATACAGGTGTCGAAGTTTCAATTTTCCCCCCAAATGTGGAGGAAAATCTCTCCCGGAAATCGGAAGCTCGGTCTTCGAGTTGAAAACAATCAAGAACTGTGTTTTGCTGAAATAAAATTTGACAAAATTTCCGACGCCGCACATCGCCCCTTTTTTAATGTTCTCGTTTATGTTTTTAGCAGCATTTTAACGCTTAATACAGACAAGAAAAATTAAATCGAATTCAATTTAATTTTTTTAACAGAAAAGAAATTGGTGAAGGTAAGTAAATATTATTAAAATGAAATATTAAATTTCCATAACATTTTTATTTTTAAATTTCCATTTCCTTATTATACTTTTTTAATTTCTTCAACGTAAATAGAAGTTATAACCTGAACAAAATCGACGACGAATAAAAACTTTTATTCGTCATTCTATAGTCTTTACTCTATAGTCTATCTATCTATATACGATTGTTTATTTCGATTTTGATATTATATTTCATAACTTCGTCATATTTTTCTTTTATATCATATTATTCCAATGTTTTTGACGAGATATTCGTGTAAAATCGAATATTTTGTTTTTTTTTATTCTACAAGAACGAGCATTTTTTTTTAACTAAAGGAAAATTATTGAATTGATGGAATGGAAAATGATGAAAGGGGGATGAGATAGTAACACACGAAAGTGAAAAACAAAACAAGCAAATGTATACATAATCATTATAATGAAACAAAACAAAAGAAAAACAATTTCATGCTGGTGTGGGAAATTGGTGGTTTAGATTTGGGAGTTTATTTCAATATTGGTTTTTTTCTTTTAGGAAGTCGAGTTTTTCATTTTCACTTCGCTTTTTACAATATAAACATCGTTTTTCTGGATTCGTTTTTTTTTTGTTAGGTTTGCCATACAGCAACAATTTTAAACAATATTGAAAGTAGGTTGTTGTAAAGAAATTAGTGTTTTTGCGTATAATTGAATTGTGATAGAAATTGTTCGAATAATAAAGCCGACTACTTACAATAACCCGATGGCAAGAATGTCAAAAGAAAACTTTTAATCATTAGATCATTAGAAAACTTTTAATCATGAGATCATTAAAATTGTTGTGGAGTTAAGACAAACTTCTCGTTCAAAGGTAAGCAATAAAATTTATTTTAATACGTCTTTAATTAAATGTAGTTCAAGTTGTTGATTTCATGCAATTTTTTTTTAAGAATAGATAACTACAAACAATAAATCCTATCACATATTAAAATAAGACATATGCCAGTATTTGCACAAACAAAACAAAGTGGCTTATGTGACGTACTGTTTTTTCGCACAATGATTAAAGCCCCGATATAGAGTTCGAACAAGCATTTGCGTACCACCATCAAGGAATACTCCATAACTAAGATTGAGAGGGTTACGTTGACCAAAATTAGTTCATATCCCAGCACCCATATGAAATCATTTTGACTGGCTCATGGTGAGATGTCACTGTTATTACCTGTAGTATTCGATCGCACATTTTTAACGGTTACAAAGAACGGTTCGTTCGAAGGTTCAGGTTCAACGAAAAAATAAAACAAAAATCTAAAGGCCAAGCGGGGACATGTTAGACAACCTAAAATAAAAATTAATACCAAACCCAAAAGACAAAACATTTTTATATTACCTTTTTTTCTATGGAAAACACTAATCATACATATATAAAATATAAGGGGTTTGTAAGAAGGATTTACGATGGTGTTAATACAGAGGGTGCAAAAGAGGATATAAGTCGTTTCTCGTTATATATGTGTATGTTTCTACAAATTTTCTTTTCATATATTCATAAAGCCTTACTGTTTTGTTATTTGTGAAACAGTTTGTGCTTTTCTTTTAAAACGATAACATGTTTTCTTAGCTAAATTAAAACGTAGTAAAAATGTTATTTTATTAAATTATCGAAAATTAACTTTATATTTTTATTCTACGTGAAATTGTTTTTTATTCTTATGAAAATTCAGTTAAATCTTGTGTGTCATTAATTATTCTTAATGTGTATTTCTATTAGTTAATTAATTAAGTAATTATAGCAAAGCAACAGTTAAAATTAAAAATACGTATTCAAAATAAACAAAAACAAATACATCTTTAATTTAATTTATAGAAAATCAGCTAATTGATTGTGAAAATTTGTGTATGTTTGTCTTGTGAAAATTTGTGTTTGTTATCGGAAAAATTTAAAATGTTTCACGAAAGGTGAGTGATTTTTTCAAAGAAAAATTATTTCGTTATTTTACTGCCGGTGTTTTGAACAATTATTATTAAAAAATTAATGAAAAATTTTGTCTGTGAATATCGATAATGCATACATTGGTGTATGGTAAAACTTTTGAATATTATAATTTCGTTTGGGATATATGTACATATGTCAAAGTGTTGCTATGAAGCTTTATATGAAAGTGTTTGTATTGTTGTTTTTGTGGTAGTCAAATCAAGGTGAACTAAATAATAAAAGTTTGACAAAGTTTTTCTTTTTTTAAAAAAAAAATTTTATTAGTCATAGTTGAGTTAGGAGCTTTAGGAAAATTGGATTAACAACAAAGTTGGTAGTGTGGTTTGAAAAGTTGTTTTAGGGAGATTGGTTAAGGTGGAATATTTAATGATTTACAATAAATACATTTAAACTTAAATACAAGACTAGATACGCATTACATAGTGTATTTAAACAGAACTCTGGCAAAGCAAATAATCAAATTTTATATAAAAATTTGTATTTTTTGGATTGCACTGCAATCAAGAGAATATACACATTTCTATAATTCTGTGTCGAAACTTGTTCGGTACAGTCGAAAAGAATACGCTATTTTAAACATTTGAGCTTTTAGGGTGGATATTCTAATAATAAAGTTTACTAGGGAAAATCAGTTATATTATTGATTAGTTGAAGGGTAGAGTATGTCAGTGAAGGTTGACAATGAGTTTGGACAATGTAACCGGCTATCAGATATTAGCTAGTTTGAGGTGTGTAACTCTTTTAAACGAGACACTTTGTAGGCGGCGCCGTCATTCTTATTTAAACAAAGTTTATCTTTACTTTTGAATAATAGTTAAGACCAAAGCATGAAAGTCAATTATATCAGCATTGAAACATCTGAGTCATCTGTTATCACAGAAGACAAACAAGAAAATCTTTTATAAAGTTCACTATAGGGGATCGAGAATGATAATATTGTCAGCATTGGTCAAAATAAAGATGTAACCAGAAAGATGTTAAAGGTGCTGGAAGAGGTGCTACTCAAATTGTTCTACAGTAATCAACTGCCGGGTAACAAAAATATAAGGGGCCAAGCCTGGAGCAAGACAGCGCCATAGCTTTTGGGGGTTGGGGACTTAGGCCAAGCTTAACATTTCAAATGGTCTAAGCTTGGGCCAAGTTTGGACTGATATCCAGGGGTCAAGCCTGGCAAACAATTCTGCACTTTGGTATTCCGAGCTAAAATCAAGCAATCCAGCTTAGTCATTAAGCTACTCAGCCCTATAATGAAAGGGAAAAATTCTATCGTAAAATTTGCTCCACCTCATTTTGTGTCAATATATATTTTGTGGCATTAACATTACGATAATTGTAACCTCAACTTTTGATGGTAATTGTATCTCCAACTTGATTTATTCAAGTAAGAATAAAAACAGTCTGAAAATGCGTTATTGTAACTAAACTAAACATGTTAATTATTCAGTTGCTAGCTTAGCATCATTACGTAACTGTTAGGTGTTTATCCCTACTGTAACCTACAATTAGCGATCGAATTTCATGAAACGTTGGTAAAAGCTTTCAACATGAGAAAGATTTTATCAACTTTTGGAGAACATTGGATAAAGGTTTGGGGGGTCCACCATACAACAGGTGGTTTTTCCACCATGTTTTTTATGTCTGTTGGGAGCATAATAGATTCGTTCGATTCGTTGAATGAATTTTGATGACACTTTGAAAAAATATACAGATATGCAAGAAACTGATTAGTTTTTCAGCGATAGTGAACAAAGTGGTAGGAGGTGTCCAATACACCTGTTTTTTTTAAGCTCAATAACATCTGTGCCTGATAATCGAATTGGATGAAACTTAGTATATAAGCATTTAGTACGGTTCACAACAGTTCTGCTTCCTAACTTCCGGTTTTTTACTTCCATTAAAAAATTTTTTGTTCTAAAGATGGAGACTTAAATGACAAAGAACTAATTAGTCTTTTTGGACAATATTGGGATAAGTGGTGGGGGCCTCCCAAACATCTATTTATTGTGTCACCATTTTTCAATGTTTGTTGGGAGCATCAACATTCGTTCGTGAATGAATTTTGATGACACTTTGCAAAAAGATACAAATATGTATGGCAAGAAACTGATTAGTTTAGCGATAGTGAACAAAGTTGTGGGGGGTGTCCCATACACTTGTTTTTTGAAATCTCAATAGCACCTGTACCTGGTAATCGAATTAGATGAAACTTGGTACATAAGCATTTAGTACGGTTCACGGTTCACTTCCGGTTAAAAACTTTTTTTACTTTTTCTCGTACAACAGCATTTGTTTGTTGGGATAATGCTACTTTCTTTAATATTTTAGGTAGATTTCATATAAAAATCTACCTATGGCAATGGGCTTCATCTCGGAATTTCGGAAAAATTTTGGTGCCAAACGACTATGAATGATAAACGGAGACGGAAAAACAAAAAAAAAATTTATATATATATATATATATATATATATATATATATATATATATATATATATATATATATATATATATATATATATATATATATATATATATATATATATATATATATATATATATATATATATATATATATATATATATATATATATATATATATATATATATATATATATATAACGATATGAGCTATAACGGAATTTACCGGCACTCTCACGATCGCATTTCTTGACCTGCAACAAAAATTTTTTCGGTATACGTTGTAATGAAGAGCTTTCTCATTGGCGAACCAATGAGAAGGGCATAGCAGCAAGCGCACCTTGAGTAGTTTAAAGCCGTCACGACTATGGCTCAGCCATCGTGGGTTTGATAGAGTAATACCTGCTGCTTCAGCACAAATGCAGAAATGTACGCAATTTACGAAAAATCACAGAAATGGAAAAAAAAGTACAAGTGGAAAATGGAGACTCTGGCGACCCCGTTTGCGAAAGACCTACGATCCGCGCGTCCAACCCCCACAATCACTCTCAGACGCCCACACACTCACGCTTCACACATGCTAACATTCACCCACACATTCAGACGGCGAAGCAAGACACTTCAGCTCTCAGACCCGCCTCAAGTATCACAAGTGGTAGATTTCACTACTTCGTTGTATGGTTGTCATCTAACCCATAAGACACAGCTCGCACGCCACTGCCATCGCCAGTACACCGTGAATCAGGTCCTGAAGCACGGGAGAATGTCATACGCTGTATTGAAAGTCCAGATCGATTATTTCCCTTTCTCTTTATTAACAACATTTAAACAAATGTATAAAACCATAAGTAATTCAAAAAAAATTATTCATAACCCAAAAAAAAATGTAATTTTATTTGTAATTTGAACAAACATGTCCAAACCCGTTTATTTCAATACCTGTAGTTTACAGTTAGGTAATGAATCATAGATCTAATAAACCTAAAACAAGAGAAGAATTTGTCTCGTTATTTTGTTGTTTTTAATTCTTTTTTTGTATTACAGGACATTTGAGAATGATTATTTTGAAAATATATATAATTTTATCAATTCAGGAAATATAATAAAAAAAAGGTATTTGGTAAGTTAAGTTTTGACTCGGAGCAACACTATTTGGATTAGAATCAGTTCCAATTCAGACTAAATGCGTCTCGCTACCCACACCGCCAGTTTGCACACACAGGCAACGACTAACACGCCCCCATTCAACCACTGACACGCCCTTTCACACATATTCATACTTCTACGTTAAACAAAGAAAATAAATAAAATAAGTTCACTCACCCCATGATTAAATCCTTCCTGCTACAACGTTTTACGCCTCAGCTCTCCATCAGCACGGTGGTATACAAATACATTGATTAAAAATGCGATGTAACAATTTGCATAAATAAACGTTGAATAAATTTATAACGACAGTTGAACACGTTGAAAATACCAGGCAACAACTTGTAGAAATAAACGTTGGATAAATTTGCAAATACAGTTGAATATGTTGAAAACACGATGCGAAAGCTTGTATAAATAAACGTGGAATAAATTACAAATATGGATGACTACGTTGAAAATACGAGGTAACAATTTGTATATATATAAAAAATTCGCTGCGTATGTTGCCAATGATGATGCAAATAATGTGCAAAAATACGTTGTAAAAAACTTGACACTGATGACATAAATATTGCATAAAACTTCGTTGTAAAACTTGACAATGATATTATAAGTTGGATGAAAATACGTTGTATAAACTTTGATACGAATAAGGTGTAACCAAAAAAAAATTGTATAAGTAACTGTTGATATAAGTATGGTAGGATCGCTATAGATGTTGCGCCGCAATACCTCAGCGATTGATGACAAGTTGATACAAATTCGAAAATGTTGCACCGCAACAACTCAGGCCACTGCTGATGAGATGGTATAATTAAATGTGGACTTATACAGCTCCTCGATGATAAATTCAAAACACCGCAGATATATTTGAAACTTTTTAATTTATAAATGATTCATTTAAATGTAGTATATTTACAATCGATTGATAAATAAATCTTTTATTATAAATGACTAACATGGAGTATATAAATTAATCGGTAACTAAGTTCTACGTTTTTTTCTTTTTTTTTGCAGCTTATTTTAACATGCTTTAGTTTACACTAATCTTGATTACAGTAATTCAATTCCAAAATAGCTTGATAACGAAGAAAACATTTTCCAGTTCTTTCTTTTTTAATGTCTAACATAGGACACACACGTTTGCCAATAGATGAATGAATTTTAACTAGCATCAAGTATTTATACAGTTAATTTCTAACGCTTGAGTTTTGAACAACAGAAAAAAATGATGCTAGTCCCAAAATTGAATGATAATTAAATCCTTTTCTTTTTAAATAATTGGATACCAATTAGGTGATTGAAAATTTTAAATTGTACTAAAACGGCACAAACACATAATATGTTTTCACAATTTTCTTTCCACTGAATCAACCGTTAAGGAAATAACCGTGCCCATGTCCATTTTTACGTTACAAGTCTCGAATATTCTTTTATACGTGTTAGCTTAACGAAACTTAGATCATGGGACTAATCACCGCTCGAAACGCCTGATATTATTTCTTTTCTTTCGTTTCTATTTTTGTTCAGAAAACATCACTAAATTACAGTCAATTAACATTGAAATCATGCTTCTACAATAAATTATTTAGGTACAGTTACAGAAAATCATATAAAAAAAAAACTCACAGTTCATCACCATATCACAGCTGAACGGCAGACCTCTTCAAGGTCAACTCTACGGTACCAACACATATGTACTTTTTTTTGTATTCCTACTTCGAATTTCACTAATGTGAATTACTTTTATAAAAATGCACTAAGTAAAACCATGTAACACTGAATTGATTTAACCTAAAGTAGAACAGGTAATTAACCACAAACCATTCGTTGGGAATCCACAAGTTGCAAAATCCAAAGAAATACAAATATTCCTTGAAAACTCGTCAGGCGTTTACCTCCATCTTATTATCTGTCAAAACACAAAAAAAACTCAAATAACATCCAATAAGAAAATCGACTACGCGCCGTCAAAATTATAAATTGAATGCACTATGAAACGAATGTTATGTAATAGACCGCGAGAGTACTGTGTGAATCGCAATTAAACTAAGAGAAAAACAATTGTACAGTCGTTCATTATATAGCCGTTTTGACTTCGAAACATTCGAAGTAGGGTTTCTGATGTAAGGAAATTAATTATGTAAATCAATGTTAGGATCTTTTTTTTTCGATAAAACGAAGCGGGCGGTTACTTTGTAATACTGAACATTGCAAAAATAATTTCGCGAAACAAATCATTGCTGACACATTAATAAGAATTACGAATGATTTAATATGAATTAAACGTAAGTTTAATCGATTTTTTTAAATGTTCATGTATCGCGAAACAACATTCCACAACAGTATTACGGTGAAATTCAGATCCATGGGTAGGATATTAATCTTTTTATTAGGACGATTGGACAAATACGCACAGCTGTTTAGAGGTTTGAAAACTTCGCTGATTAAAAACGGTTAGTGTTTATACAATCCAAATTCAGGTAGTATGATGAAATAAAGCGGATGGAAACGTAGGATGAATCAATATTAGAGGGTTGTAAAATTAAATATTAATGTTTATATAAAAAAACTATGGGTTACGGAGAATATAAGCAAATAAGACTATCGATGTTGGATGGATGAGAAACTATTACGAGCTACAAATGTTAATCAAAATGACAACTAATGAATCGGAGACTATAATGCCCTACGTTCAGGCGTTGTCCCAGGCTATTCATTACAACGTTGCGGCAAAAAATGTCTTGGACAAGTTCGCGAACTGGCCATATCCGGGTACAGGTTAAGTGGCTAGAGCCAAAAAAGTCGAAAAATCTAGGGCGTTATAACTTCCGTTTGAATCATAATATTTCAATAAAATTTATCAATATTGAATATTTGAACATATTTCTATCATTTTTTTCCAAAAGACAACCTTGGCGTTCCAGGTTCCTGAAAAATCAGCTGTTTTAAAAATTTAATAAACTTTGTTGTCCTTGATTTGGCTGAAAACGGCCAATCTCACTTTTGAATATGTGCGCATAAGTTAACTAGAACATAAATCTTTTCAAAATTTAAAAAAAAATAGTTCAAGTCTAGTGGTTGAAACACCTAGGCTGTTAGAACGGAAACAAACGCAAACGGCCATGCCTTCCTCATTTTTGAGTTAATGTTATTTAATCTCATATTAACTTTTAGATAAACTTTTCAACTATAACCTCAGAGATTTTCAGCTTTCTAACCCAAGAGGTCTCAATGTAATTAGCATTAAACCTAATGCATGTCATTCAATTACAACAACAACTTTCATTAAAATATAAAAATATCCCATAGAAAAAATATTAAAAAAATTTCTTTTGTTTTTTTTTTTCAGTTTTTAGTTTTTTCGCAAAAATTTAAAAAAAAATTAGACAAAGCTGAGTCATTATTGTTTTAAATTAAGGAATATTTTCTTATATGCATATTGATTACACATTTACAAAAGTCTTCCTAAATTGTAGATATTTGAACTATTTGAGGTGTAAAAGTTGTTTGACAATTTTAGATTATAAATTATGTGTGGTGGTGTTGTAGGTGTGACGTTGTGAGAACGTTTATTTGCTCTTTGGTGGATTTAATATGTTATTAAAAGTAGTTTTAACCAAATTAAATAAAACTGTTCCGAAATCGCATTGATAAAGTAGTTTCCGTTAATGTATTTAGTTTGGTTTGATAAATTTTTTGGATTATTAAACTAATCTGACACATCCAATTCTATTTGTACACAAAGCTGTCTGGTCCCGAAATCTACCTATTTCTAGCGGATATACGTGCCGCTTGGACTTTTTAAAATTAGAACTACGCGAAATGTATAAGATTGGTTAGCCTTTAATTAAAGTATTTGATGGATATTAGCTCATTATATATCTAGAACACTATATTTTTTTAGAGCTGTGGTGAAGTCAGCCTATGCATCAGCGTCGCAATATTTTTTTTGTAACACATGCATATAAAATATTCGATTTTGTACTAGAATAGAATAAAAGAAAAATCTACTTTTCCGCACATATGACCATAAAATATTTTGTAAGCCTGGCACGTACGCCGCCTGCATGGGAGATTTATAGTTAAATCTATCCTATATATAATATTCTTATAGCACTAAAATATCAAAATAATAATTTAAATAACTTACCTTATAGTAAAAACAACACACAAACAACACATTGCATCATTTGAATTGCAAGAAAAAACAATTTATTTGGGTTTTCAAAGTTTACAATTTTGACAGCTCTTAGTTGGATTCTAGTTGGAAACTACGTTCTTTTATAAAACCGGTAGTTGAATTCTTATAATTTATAAATATTACAACGATGATGGCGCACTTTAATTATTTAAATATCTTAAATTTGTTTATAACTTTGTTAAATAAATGATTAAATTAACAATTAAGTAAATATTTATAAATTTTCTGCATTTGTTACAAAAAATAGTGAGTATTACTATTGCGAATGCGTTTTCCAAACGCGAGTTATTACTAACTCTTGTTTGGAAAACGCATTCGCACTAGTAATACAATCTACTATTGTAAAGCAAAGCAACTAGTTTTGTACCATGCAAAATGGAATTTCGGAGCAAATGGAAAATGAAAATTAATGAAGAGATTTGTAATAAGATTCTGTTTGATGTGGTTGTTTCGCGTTTGAGTTTTCAAGTTTTCACAAACTATTCCTGTACAAATTCCTTGTAAAAAACAAAACTATTAATCATAGACAACAATTAAACCCAACCCCATTCAGTCCATCACGCAATTTTCTGTCGTCAACATCGTTTTGTGGTTATAACTACAAATTACGGGTGTTTGTTAATGTATCAAATACACTTGTTTTTCTCTTATTTTCTTTTTTCTAAACAAATAACAAAAGATATTGATTTCATTTATTTTTATTCGTCAAAACAAAACAATAGCAAAAAAAATCGAAATTTAACCGCGGGTGTTATGACGGTTTTTTGTTAGAAAATTACATGAAAATTTTTTTTCTATTTCTGATTAATAAAATTTAATATTAACAGAAAATCAGATAAAAATGAATTTGCTACTCTCTTTGGGGTTTTCTTCATAAATTTAGAAGTTTGCCGAAAAGAATAAGTGATTATTTTCTACTTTACTACACGTGTTTTTTTAAAAGAAAGGTCACCCATACATAATTCGTTGGAGTGGAGCCTAAAACCTAAAAAAATAATCCAAATCGATTCAATAACAGAAACATAAAGATCTACCATTTTCCATTTAAAACAGATCAACCGATAAATTGAACGAATAATAAATAATGTTTGGTTGAGTTTATAAATATTTTCAATGAATAAATATTTTCCGTATTTCAAATTTTCTCCCTTTTTCTTTGAGGAAAATAAAATTAATGACATTTTTTTACAACTACGAATGTGACTTTTATTTCTAATCAATAAGCTTCAGTATCTTATACATATTATTGGTAAAGGTGATAAAAACGAAAATATTTTAACGGTAAAGTAAGAAGCAAAAAGAGTAGTAATTCATTTTTTACTGATATTTACATAATTTAGTTAACAAATAATAACAATAAAAGAGATAGATCTGTACAATAATGATGGAAATTTTATGAAATATGTCTGTGAAAGATTTATATTCCTTAAACCTTATAAGTAAACAAAATAGGAAATTGAATATAATTTATCAGATCTTGAAAAATAATAAAAAATACTGCAATTGAAAAGGGCATGAAATATGAATTCCAAAATCCAATTATAATATGAATACTATGTTGTTAATGTCGTAAATTGACATTTTTACTTATTATGGAACAGAAAATACAAAAAACAGATTTCAGTTTACAAATTTACATCGATTAATTTTCTAGATTTTTGTGCAAAATTTACTAAATAGAAACTATGATTTATAAAAATATTTTAAAAAATTTTTGAATTAAAGCAAAATGAGAATTCATGAGATTTTGTTTTATTGACAGTAAAGGTTCCAAGTTCAACTCTCGGTGATTACTGTTGCAACAAAAATTCCTTTTTTTTAATTTATTGGCTTAGCTTTTTCAAAATTGAAATGAAAAATAAAAAATATTCATAAATATGTATACATATTTATAAATACTTGTCCATTACCACAAAACTGCTCATTCTTAGATTGCTCATTCGAAAATACTTTAACTCAAGAGGGTATATTGAATTGCGATCTGATCTGATGAGGAACACCAATATCGAGAAAACATATGATTTATGTAGTGGTTAATGTACGAACATTAGGTTTCGGTTTTCGAAGTTCGGCCAAAAACAAAAGAATTTTTCTTGAATCCATTTACGAAAATAACGAAAATTGAAGAATAAACTGAAAAATTATCCAAAATTGTAAATCGGTGAAAAACACGTGAAATCAGCAAAAAAACATGCAATTTTGGAAATGAGTTTTTAATTTTGTATATTTAGGTATTGGAATTCATTGACATCTATAAAAAAAATCTTCTGCGTTTTTAGTTTTTTTTTACCCTGTCTTAAGATACAGGGTGATGAAAAATCAAAAAATTGCTCGACCCTGGTGTATTGAAATTACAGTCAAAACTACTGAGCTGATTTTATTGTTATATAGCTCAAAATGTGAGAGCTAATCAAAATAATAATTCACATTATACGACCTTGAACACTTTCTTTTAGAAAAATAACGGTAAAAAATTCAAATTCGATTTTCTAGAAATGAGTAATTTTTAAAATTTTTTAATTTTTTAATATGTGAAAGGTACATAATATGTTACTAACATTTGATAAAAAATTCAGGAGGGGAAAATTTTTTGTTTTTTTTTATTAATTTTATTGCAACACGCCTTAAAATTTTTCATCATAAAAAAAAGTGAAGTTAAAAAATAAACAGTTTTTTTTGGATTTACATACATGTTTTTATAATAAATTTTTAATTTTAACTCTAAATATTTTACACATTTTTTATCATTTATTTAATTTTACATTACTAAATTCCGTATAGAATAACGTCTAGCTAAGATTGATCCATCATTTGTAGGAATGTATGAGTGATATCCTCGTGTTCCAGGAATTGTTTTTAAATTGGCGTATCTATCAGCTAGTTGATTTCGTTTTGCAAACAAAGAAATCCCCCTGCATTCTGTCACTATATGATAGTGGTGAGTGAGTGATCTCAACAGTTTGACTGTTTGCAGGCATAATGGGATTTGATTTCCTCCGAACACTGCTGATGAAGATATTTATAAAAAACAAAGAGATCAGAAAAAATTAACAATTCGTTTATCACGCTTTTGAACAGAGTCTAAAAGAGCCATTATAGTAACAGATGCAGCCCCCCAAACTTGGTAACAATACTCGGCATAATGCGGCCTGTTAACGATTTGCAAAATTATAACTGGCCTTTAATGGTAAAAAGGTTCCCCATCCCTGGTTTAGACTCATATTATACTTTTCCCTAGTTTCTATTTTTTGTTCACTTAGGTGTAGTGGAAGTATTGTTTTTAATTTATGGAGAAAAATTGACTTTAAGTTAATTTTTAATCGCAATATATGTTTTGTTGACTCTCAAAAAATAAAGCTGGGCAATTTTAGTCCAGAGAGATTACTTAATATTCGATATAGTATATTTTATCACAGCAAATATTATATTATTTTTAACACAAAAATATATATTATGTGTACTTCAATTACCAGATAAGATTATAGCTTAGATCAGAATATAATGTGGCTACAGTATTGCGATCAAAAAAATCGTTTGTACGTCTTTAACTAACTACTCCTTGGTGAGCTGTACCTCCTCGTCACCTGGTTAGAACAGTTCTGATGTGAAGGAATTGGAGGAACAGTAAAAAGAAAAGCAGCTAGAACGAGTCTTAAGAAAGAATACGACAAAGTTATATCAACACCTCTGGAGTTATATAACTGGGCAGCAGCTCCAGGCAGTTTTCAAGATAACGTGCATTTTTTCTATGTAACCTGTAAACGAAATCAACTAGCTGATAGATACGCCAAAAAACAATTTCTGGAACAGGAGGATATAATCTCATACATTCCTACAAATGATGGATTAATCTTAGCTAGACGTTATTCTAACTCTACGAAATTTAGTAATGTAAAATTAAATAAATGATAGAAAATGTGTAAAATATTTATTTTGAGTTAAAATTAAAAATTTATTATAAAAACATATATGTAAATCCAAAAAAAACTGTTCAGTTTTTAACTCCACTTTTTTTTATGATAAAAATTTTAAGACGTGTTGCAATAAAAAAAAAACAAAAAATTTTCCCCTCCTGAATTTTTTATCAAATGTTAGTAACATATGTACATATTAGAACAACAATTGAATTCTGGAAAATTGAATTTGAATTTTTTACCGTTATTTTTTTAAAGAAAATGTTCAAGGTTATATAATGTTAATTATTTTTTTGATTAGCTCTGTTCAATATCTACATTTTGAGCTATATAACATTAAAATCAGTTCAGTAGTTTTGACTGTAGAGCCATTTCAATACACCAGCGTCGAGAAATTTCTTGATTTTTCAACACCCTGTATCTTAAGACAGGGTTAGGAAAAAAAACTGAAAACGCAGAAATTTTTTTTTATTGATGCCAACGAATTCCAAAATTAAAACCTCATTTCCAGACCTTGCTGATTTCACTTGTTTTTCACCAATAATAAAATAAAAAGAACCTTCTTTCAAATTCTTTTATTTTTCCCTACATTAGACCCCTAAGAAAGCTTAATAAGAGTAAAAGTAAGGACAATTTTAATTTGCCATTTAATTTGGCCAGGCAATATTTTTCTAATTTACCGGGGCGCGATTTATTTTATCCGTGTTCAAAACAATTTCCAATTTATAATACATCTTCTGATTTTTGTTTCCCTGTTACAAAGCATGTTTTTTTTTCGTGTTTTAAAAGTTTCAAAAGCCTGAATACAACAAAAACTGCTAAAGCCATTCAGCTCAAACTTGCTGTGTTCACGCCGGTCTACCAGAGCAGTTATATTAATACGCTGCAATTGAATAAGGGGTTTAGGAGTTAAAAAGGATGTTTTTAGTCTCTTCTATTCCGATTACACATATGCGTCAACTAAAAACTAATAAAATGCAATATTTAAAAATATACTTTTTTACATGTTTATTTTTAATTTTTTTATTTTAATAATAATAATATAAACTTCCTTATAGTAACAATTTTGAATTTTATTTTTTATTTTATTGAATATCGGTTTCAACTTATGTGATCCTCAGTTCTTAGATTATAATCTAAGAACTGAGTATGACGTAATAAGATAATAATCGATAGTTCGATCGATAGTTGATTATAATCTAAGAACTGAGGATGATGTAAGTCGAAATCGATATTCAATAAAATAAAAAATAAAATTCAAAATTGGTAGTATAAGGAAGTTTAGATTATTATTAATAAAATAAAAAAATTAAAAATGTACATTTAAAAATGTATATTTTTAAATATTGCATTTTATTTCAAAAGTGACAAAGCAGTGAATAATATGGAAAACCATAATAACACATATAGTAAAAACTAATGTTATATTGATTCTTCACATCAGTGGTGTATTGCCTACAGAACTAGTAGCGGAAAGATCACATTAGAATTGTTTAAAATATAAAACGCGGGCGGAGATGCTTGAAATTGCTTGAAATTAATGTTTTTTTTAATTTTCAAGGTCATTTACATGTACTTTAAAATTATGGTTTTATAGAACTACAATTTAATTCAGCGAATTTGATAGTTTCATTTTTAACTTAGAGGCCGCAGTAAAAATTCAGCTAGCTTATTTAAAAATTTGGCACTGGTAATTAAGTTTGGAGTTTGAGTTAAATTTATTACATTCATAGGCTACTATATAAAGAAAATTTATTTTTCTACTACCCAACTTAAAAAATCTACTTTCGATGTTTGTTCATTGCATCGCAAATTTCTGTTTCGTCACCAGTGATAAAAAAACAAAACAAAAATCTTGTGAAACAAGAATACAAAAAACAAAAATCTTGTGTATGAAAATATGTTCATAAATTTCATAAAAATAATTAAATTAATTTTATTAATTATTCATTAAAATAATTTTATTAATTTATAGTGTAATAGTTACAATGTAAGTAAATTTTATAAAGCAAAAGAATATTAGCTTTATTTTTTTATCAAGCACGAAAAAAAAATGTTTGACGTTTTGACATTTTTGACACAAAAATAGTTCTAAAATATTACATTTTATGATGGCAATACCTGATATAATATAGTACTAAATTTATGTTGTTGATCGAAATCAATAGTACGTCAATCTTCGACGGTCGTTCAGATAGAGACGATAATAAACGATGTCGATATAGCATCCGTCGAAATCAATAGTAAGGTCCCAGTTTTCTACTCGCCGAAAATCATATTTTGAATCTCGCGACCATTACCAACCTCGGCTGATAAACTGTCCTCTCGCTTCAAAATATGTTGTTTTCGGCATCGTTGAAAAATATACTATTATTCTTTAAAAATATTATAAAAACTACATTTTTGTGGGTTTTCGACACTTTGGTCAGTCACTTGCTTCTAATACTCTTAATTCTTTAATAATGGATGAAGACGAAATCCCTTGATTTTCTTCAGTGCCGTTCGTGCTAACATTTATTCTATGTTTCATATAATTTATACCATACCATTTCATATTATTAATAATACTGATTTCAGTGTGTTACTCCTATTTTGGGCTTATTAGTTAACTGTATTGAGAATAACTCCATTTTATAAATAACTAATAATTGGACCAGTTGTACAAGATTGTACAACTGGTCCAATAATGGTCCAATAAAGGCAACTAGGAATAGCCGAGTACTAGTAACCATTAACTGGGCCATTCACATAATTTTGCTTTCTAAAAAATATATGACATTTAACAACGATATAAACCAGACGTTGACCAAAAAAGAAATAATTTTTAGGTTATTTATATATTAACTGTAATTCGGATAATTTATGGTTGCACTACTGATCCAATAATAATAGCCGATTAATGCTAACCATTAACGACCAATTGCTTGGCCAGGAAGCTGTCCTGGCTATTTGCTATAAACCGCGGATCGGTTTCAGTAATTGTTTAATAACAATAACCAGGTACTGTTTACCATTAATGAGCCAGTGCTTGGTCATTTAAAAGATAACTATATACTGGCTCTTTTCTGTAAACCACCAGCCGGCCGATGAATGGTTCTAGTACTAGCTAAATCACAATAGTACTGTCAATCATTCATGGAGTACTTGGCCGCATTTATAATCCAAACCCTGCTTGGGCAGCAGTTTCTTTTCTTTTTGAAGATCGTTAAATTTTTTTAAATCTAAAATTATGCGGTGAATCCATTTATCTGCTTGTACAATGGACGCATTCCGTTTTTGCAACGTTTCGGAAAGACTTGATATTTCACATAAAGCATCATATACATTAATACCAAATTAGTTACAAACTGTTTAGATTTTATTCGTTTACTTAATCCATTAAACAAAGCTTGGTCTGTTTTGGATCGCATATTATATTTTTACTAACATTTTCAAAATGATTGCAGAATGACGCAAAGTTCGACTATTCAAAACTCGTAGTCATTCAAAATGTTCGCAGAATGATGGCCATTCAAAACTCGTCCAATTTTTAAATTTGATTTTTGATTTTAGCAGCGCAGCGCATTCATTTCTTTCTAGTTTTCATCTGAATGCCTATGTTTAAATTTGATGAATTTGAAATGGAAATGATCAATTCCATTTGCTTCCGCATGCGATTGCGATTCATGATGACAACTCTAAACGATGGTTCAAACAATGCAAAATAATATTTTTCTGATAATTCAATCAGATCAAGAATAAAAAGTCAGACAAGTGCGAATAAAATTCGCTCGTCAAGGGTTCCGTGAATGTAAAAGAACACAATATCAAAAATTATTGACAAAAAGTTGTGTTGTAATGTCCTTATATTTTCAGACCATAGACACATAACAAAATAAATGTTAAATTGTAAATGTCAATAGTAAATTACAATCAAATCTACATTGATCAAAAATGGCAAAAAAAATGTTAATTCAGGTTAAATATTATCCATAGATGTTTTTGGTAACTTAAAAAAGATTCAATTACACCAGCTTGTAAATGGATTAAATTTGATTATTTTTTCGGTCAATCGAGTGTTGAAATTTAGGGGTGTGGAAAGGCTACATACTAAAAATATTTTTTTTAATAACACAAAAACTCTGCATTGCAAAATTCTAAAAAAATTGTAACATTTCTTAAATTAAGTGCTCTTTCATATGACACCCCACTCATTTGGGTCAAAAATGGTTTTTTTCCCTCCCCACACCCATCCCATAAACACACAGAAATATAATTATTTGAGTCTTCGATATGATTTTCATTCAAAATTTACCAATATTCCTGTCTCTGTAAATATTTTCAAATTTTTCAGTCAGTCATCGTCGAAAGGTAGGCCGCGACACGATCTGAATTTAGCCCTTTCTTATCCATAACTCAAAAACTGTGCTGTAGTTTTCATACAAAACTTACCAAATTTCCTAACTCTGTGAAATTTTCCAATTTTTTCTGTCATTTAGTGTCGAAACGTATGGAGGGGGGACGGTCTGAATTTTGCACTTTTTCAACAGTAACTCAAAAACTGGGCAACGCAAAATTCTAAAAAAAACTGCAACGAATTTTAAATTAGATGTTCTTTCAAATGACACCCCACTCGCTTGGGTAAAAAAAAGTTTTTTTTTTACCCCCTCTACCCCGGTCTTCTAAACACACAGAAATATAATTATTGGAGACTTCGCTATAGTTTTTGTACAAAATTTGCCAAATTACCTAACTCTGTGAATTTTTACAAATTTTTCTGTCTACCAGTGTCGAAACGTATGGGGGGGAACGGTGTGAATTTGCATTTTTTTTCACAATACCTCAAAAACTGGGCACCAAAAAATTCTAAAAAAAATTGCAACGAATTCTAAATTAGATGTTCTTTCAAATGACACCCCACTCGCTTGGGTCAAGAAAAGTTTTTTTTTACCTCCTCTACCCCGGTCCTCTAAACACACAGAAATATAATTATTGGAGACTTCGCTATAGTTTTCATTCAAAATTTAGCAAATTTCCTAACTCTGTGAATTTTTCCAAATTTTTCTGTCAATCAGTGTCGAAACGTATGGGGGGGGGGAACAGTCTGAATTTTGCACTTTTTTGACAATATCTCAAAAACTGGGCACCGCAAAATTCTAAAAAAAACTGCAACGAATTTCAAATTAGGTGCTCTTTCAAATGACACCCCACTCGCTTGGGTAAAAAAAAGTTTTTTTTACCCCCTCTACCCCGGTCCTCTAAACACACAGATATATAATTATTGGAGACTTACCTATAAATTTCGTACAAAATTTAGCCAATTTCCTAGCTCTGTGAGTTTTTACAAATTTTTCTGTCAATCAGTGTCGAAACGCATGGGGGGGGAACGGTCAGGACTTTGCACTTTTTCGATAATATCTCAAAAACTGGACACCGCAAAATTCTAAAAAAAACTGCAACGAATTCCATATTAGATGCTCTCTCAAATGACATCCCACTCGCTTGGGTAAAAGTTTTTTTTTACCCCCTCTACCCCGGTCCTCTAAACACACAGAAATATAATTATTGGAGACTTCGCTATAGTTTTCGTACAAAATTTAGCAAATTTCCTAACTCTGTGAATTTTTACAAATTTTTCTGTCAATCAGTGTCGAAACGCATGGGGGGGGAACGATCTGGACTTTGCACTTTTTCGACAATATCTCAAAAACTGGGCACCGCAAAATTCTAAAAAAAAACTGCAACGAATTCCAAATTAGGTGCTCTTTCAAATGACACCCCACTCGCTTGGGTAAAAAAAAGTTTTTTTTTACCCCCTCTACCCCGGTCCTCTAAACACACAGAAATATAATTATTGGAGACTTCGCTATAGTTTTCTTACAAAATTTAGCAAATTTCCTAACTCTGTGAATTTTTACAAATTTTTCTGTCAATCAGTGTCGAAACGCATGGGGGGGGGGAACGGTCTGGACTTTGCACTTTTTCGACAATAACTCAAAAACTGGCCACCGCAAAATTCTAAAAACAATTGCAGCGAATTTCAAATTAGGTGCTCTATCAAATGACACCCCACTCGCTTGGGTCAAAAAAAGTTTTTTTTTACCCCCTTTACCCCGGTCCCCTAAACACACAGAAATATAATTATTGGAGACTTCGCTATAGTTTTCTTACAAAATTTAGCCAATTTCTTAACTCTGTGAATTTTTACAAATTTTTCTGTCAATCAGTGTCGAAACGTAGGGGGGGGGAACGGTCTGGATTTTGCACTTTTTCGACAATATCTCAAAAACTGGGCACCGCAAAATTCTAAAAAAAACTGCAACGAATTCCAAATTAGGTGCTCTTCAAATGACACCCCACACGCTTGGGTAAAAAAAAGTTTTTTTTTACCCCCTCTACCCCGGTCCTCTAAACACACAGAAATATAATTATTGGAGACTTCACTATAGTTTTTTTACAAAATTTAGCAAATTTCCTAACTCTGTGAATTTTTACAAATTTTTCTGTCAATCAGTGTCGAAACGCATGGGGGGAGAACGGTCTGGACTTTGCACTTTTTCAACAATAACTCAAAAACTGGCCACCGCAAAATTCTAAAAAAATTGCAGCGAATTCCAAATTAAGTGCTCTATCAAATGACACCCCACTCGCTTGGGTCAAAAAAAGTTTTTTTTTACACCCTCTACCCCGGTCCCCTAAACACACAGAAATATAATTATTGGAGACTTCGCTATAGTTTTCTTACAAAATTTAGCCAATTTCCTAACTCTATCAATTTTTCCAAATTTTTCTGTCAATCAGTGTCGAAACGTAGGGGGGGGAACGGTCTAAATTCGCTTTTTTTTTACTATAACTCAAAACCTGGGCATCGCAAAATTCTAAAAAAAATTGCTTTGTTTTTTAAATTAAGTGCTCTTTCAAATGACACCCCACTTGACCACATTTTAAATAGTGTTTTTACCCCTCCTCATTTCCACCCCCTTAATAAATCTAAGTATGGAAATATGACACTTTTTTATATTGTTTATTAAAAACGTACTAATTTTTCTATCATTCCAAGTACATTTGAAAATTTTCGATCAGATAGGTTCGGAGCTAATCGAGGCAAGAAAACGCGAAAAAAACGTCATTATTCAAAATTATACAAAAAAGGGTGAGGTGTAAAATTCCAAAATAAATTTTTATGGAATACTGAAATAAATCCCTTTCATATGATACCCTACTTGAATCTATAAAAAAATGTATTTTATCAAAGGTCTCACATCTCAGCCCTGTAAACCAGACGAAAACCACTTTAGTTTTATTTGTATCCGTCATTTCATGTGGACAGGTTAGTTTTATACGCATGCCAAATTTCAAGTCCATAGCATTTATAGTTTACGAGATAATCGATATAATGTGAAAAACACGTTTTACTCTCACCAATAGTGTTCCGTATAAAAAAACGGAACCCTAAAAAATGAGGATATTGTGAGATGTATCGGTTTTACATTTCAAAAATATTATTACAGTTGATTTTTGTCTTAACGTTGTAGACTCATCAATTATGATTTATAAGTTCCACCAACATTTAAAATTTTTTACGAAATTTTTTGTTTCCTTTGTTTTCCAAAATGTTTTATTCTATTTATTATATATGTACTTGTTGCACTAAAACCTTGATTTTAACTCGTGTGCAATATATGCTCCACTCAGTTTTTAAAGATGTAAAAAGAAATCATTAATATATATGGGTAGACACACGAAGGAAGAAAATGGAGCTAATTACGACATGTTTTTTGCGCATAAGTTCTGGCAAGTAGTTTTAGTTAAAGTTGATGACGTTCTTTCAACTTTTCTGAATGTTGCCAGTCACAAAAAAAAAAAAAAAATACAAGAGTCACAATAAAAAAATATCCTTCTTACTCCTAAATTAACTCAAAATTATCTCAAAATACGAAATAAACATTTATTTAAGTCAAAATCCCAAATATTTAAGTCACTGAGACCAGGGGACTGATATTTATCAATTTATCAGTATTTAGCTTAAAAATGACACAATTACGTCTAAAAAAAAATAAACGGATTCTATACTATGGCAATACATATTCACGACGTATAAAAATACAAAATTACCTGTAATTAAAATACTTTTTACGAAAATACTTGCCAGGGGGCTAATAATTTGACTGGGCAAAACACGATCTTGCTAGTAATGATGACTGTTTTGATTTATAAAACTTCGGACTAAGTAAAACACTTGCAATATTATATTTATTGAACTTTAATTAATTCCTGTGATGAGCGATAACTTGATAGAAATATGAATTTCCGATATTTTCAATGTGTTTTGATTGGGCAGGAGAATACTAACAAATTCGTGGGACAAACTTTAATAGGATACATCTTATATGAAATATAGAGTAATCTTATGATTATTTACACATTGTTAAAGCATCATTGTTCAAAATTATTACTACAGTGTAAATTTGTCTTTACACACTTAAAATCATTGATTATTTAGTTTACCAGCTTTGACTTTCAAGGTGAGACACGCCAGGGGACTGAAAATTTGACGTTTTGAATAATTTTTTTTCTAAGAAATATATTTCGAAACGGGTTTATTTTGGGTGACCAGCTAGACATAGTTAAGGTTTACAAATTTCATTTGAAAAAAAATTTTTTTTTTTCATATTAATATACGAAATAAGCAGAGCCGTCCAAAATTCCTATGTTTGTAGAACTACCCGTATATAGTTTAAAAAACAATACTTTATAAAAATGAAATTGTGCGAGAGTATAGTGCTGCTTTGCTTAGTCTAAAAAATCGTATTCATAATAACAGTTGCACTAATAAGAGCTATTTTTGTTTGGAAAATAAAACCACCCTCGCATAGCAGAGTAATTGCGTAGGTTGCAGAAACGCAAACAAACAATGCTTATACAGTTCAAAAAATTTAAAAGTACTTTATATTTAATTGAAAATTTAATTTAATTCTATAACATATTTAAAATATTTTTAAATTAATATTTTCATAAAAAAGAACCGGAACGCGTTCCGGCAGCGCAAATAGGTACCGAATCGACGTTCCGGTGCGTTCTGGCCACAATACACTACTGACTTCACATCAAGTTCAAGACTTCACTTCACATCAAGTTTTAGTTAAATAGCTTTAGTATTTTTCATTTGATGTGGCTTGAAGGTTTTTGCAATTTTCAATATATAAGGGAGAGGGCTGTTTAGATAAGTTTCGGAAAAACTTCTAATATTGAAATATGAAGGGGCTGAAATCTCACAGCTCTGAGATATCATGATTTCAGTTTTAGTTAAAGATTTTGATATAGTTTTCGGCATAAAACTTTTATGAGGATATTGTTTTTAGTTATCGGCAGCGATATATATCAAACATAAAACTCTTTGTAAAAGTAGAAGTATTTTATCTCTGTTTAGAAATTTATTACAGAATTAACACGAAACATCAATTCGTTGCCATAACAGATCATATATTAACATAATTTATTTATTCAAAATATTTTAAATTATTGCAATAATTATAAAAAAATCAAAAATACAAACTTTTTTCAAAATTCTAAAGTATTTCAAAAATAATAACAAAATCAAAAAATGAAAATATTTCAAAATTTTAAAAATATTCCAAAAATTCAAAATTTTTCCAAAATATTGCAAAAATTATAACAAAATCAAAAAAACAAACGTTTTTCAAAATTCCAAAAATTATAATAAAATCAAAAATTTAAACTTTTTCAAAATTCTAAAAATATTCCAAAAATTCAAATTCCAACTTTTTCCAAAATTCTAAAACTATAACAAAATCAAAAAAACAAACGTTTTTTTCAAAATTCTAAAAATATCGCAAAAATTATAACAAAATCAAAAATATAAACTTTTCTCAAAATTCCAAAAATTATAATAAAATCTAAAATTTCCAATTTCATGTTCACGACATTTAATGTCATACAATTTATTAATTAATTTTATTTTTTCTTCAAAACAACATGGAAGAGACCTAATTTGACGGTATTTTACAAGTATATTATGGACGAACGGTCTTCGGCGGAGATCAAATCGATTTTGCCTGAACCAGCAAATTTCGCGCATTTCACCAGAGAATCAATAGCAGCCCATCCTTATACGGTTCAAGTAACAAAATGTAGAACAGTCACTTTTCAAAGCGATTTTTTTAACAGAGTTTCTCATCTCTGGAATGCCTTACCGTCGTGGGTCTTTCCTGATAATTTTAATCCTCAAAACTTTAAGATCAACGTTAATAAATTCCTCAAAGAAATTTAATAAATATACTCTCGTGCCCTAGTTCCCTAGCTAGCATGGTATCTTCGGATATTCAGAGACGTAAATCTATAATGGTTAACACTAAACATGCCTAACATTGAATAAAAAAAAACATATTTTTATTTCAAAAATTTATGCAAATTTTCAAATTGGATTTAGATTAAACAATTTTTTTATTAAATATTTTGTTGGCGGCGAATAAAAAATAGTATATGATGTACGGACGTAAGTCATTTTGGACTTAATGTGGGTGCAAATCTCGGCTGGCGCCTCGTTTTGAAACTTTACATACGTACAAAAATCTTTAATTTACGTCATTGCGTCATAATGTTCTATTACTTTTTTGTCTAAATATATGTATTTTAATTTATGCAAGTAATACAGAATCTTACTCGTACAAAAAATCTTATATGTAATTCGGGCTTAAAGTATATTTGCATAAAGAATGCATAAAGTATGCTCTAGAAAAAATATCTACTTTACTCCCTTAATACCCAAATAGCTATTCTTTTAAATTTTCCTTTTTTTAATTGTCCAACAAAACCAATCATCGATTTTTATGATAAATCATTGAAAACCGAAAACTCCATTGTTCAAACATTTTGCTGCAGGCTTCTATTTTGAAATATTGTAGACACATTTTACCTAACATAAGATTAGAATTATTTTTAAAATTTTTATTATTATTGTTTCATTACCGCAGAGTTTAAGAGATAAGACTAAAGATCTTATGCATCCTATAACTCAATCATAGTAAATCAATAAAATATTTAATTAACATAAACATAAAAGATATAAAATTTATCGATTGACGTAATGCATTCAAATTGGATTATACAATTTATTAATAGCTAAATGACGTAACATTAGAATGTACAAACAATTTAATGGTTATATATAAATAGACTTGTGCAAAGAATTTAAACTTCGACTTAAATTTATCTTAAGTTTGTTAGATAGTAAAATAATTTTAAACTAACAGAAGCCAAGCCATACAAAGTCCTTTGAAAACATAAATAACCAGACTAATAGTTTGCTAGTTAGTTTATATGATATGTCATGGCGATACACAAAGACTCAACTAATTCGTAGTGACACCTTGATTAAATCGGCTCTGCATTTCAAATCTAAAAAAAATCCATTGGACTTAACTGGCATTAAAAATTTCGGCCCTTGGGTTGGATTTATATAAACAAATACCTTTAAACTATGTGTGTATATAATTGCGTAAAGGTAATAGTTGTTTTGGTTATAGACTTAAGTACATATATTACATATATGTTAATTTATTTTCGTTTTGATTAACATTTTATTAATTCAATTCGTTCCTTTAATTAAAATTTTCACAATAATACCACAAATGCACCCATTAATGTTTTTAATGACTTTGTTTTGCTACAAATTAATTGTGATTTGAATTTTTATTGTTAAACAAGAGGTTTTACTTTTGAAATAAATTTGATGTTGAAATTGATATATAGCGAATTAATGAAATAAATGAATTACTTAATTGTCTATAGCTTTATACTAAGCCTTACAAACATGAATTAAAATCAAAAAAGCAAAAACTGCTTGGAACAACCTAGCACCAACCGAAATCCCCTTCAGTACAGATTTTACAATGAAAAGTAAAAAAATGATCCAATTTACTTATAAGACAGTTTGCTTTGCAGAAACCATTTGAATGTAAAACATAAAACAAAATGTAGTTAATCAATTGATTTTTTCAATTTTTACATCTCAGCATTTTTGTTTTACCAATGGAATTTCATGGTTAAATTATTTTGTTATTTTTATTTCAATGTCATGCTATAAAGTGTCGATTACTAAGGTTTAAGCTCTATACAATGTGATAAACGTTTAATCCAAAATACATAGAATGTGTCCTTATAACACATCCTTATAGTATTATTACGGTTTTTGCGAAAATAATTTTCTTTTTGTATTTGCGTTCACACGTAAGTCCGATTATTTATGGTCAATAATTTCAAATAATTGCAGGAAAAAACATGACTTGTGGAATATTTTTTGCATGTCAGTAGGTTCAACATCTGATTATATTCATTATTATTTTTGTAATAGTAAAATATTTTAACTAGGTTAGGCTAAAGTTTGATTTTTTTTAAAATTATTAAATCTAAGGCCATCGAATCAATTATAATCTACAGCAACTGTTAAACAGCAGCTCAGTAGTTTTATGGTTCCGATGACCAACATAAAATAAATTGCGAAGTCATTTCGTAACGAATATTCAATTTTAAAATTTACCAATCATCATCAAATAAATTAAATTTAGCTACCTTATATTAAATTTAATGGATATAAAATTTTTTAAGAATTAATTGTTGCACGTAAAAATGATTTAAATTTAGCGTATCAAAAAGTCATAGTGACATGGATTTTCGGTTAAAACGAATCGAAATAAACTTAAACTCTTATCTTTATCGAAATTATATATCCAGTAAATGTTACACAATCCATAAAACTTTCGTTTATGGGTCGAAAGAGGCGCAGTAGGTTATCAACGTGCTCATACCAAAATAGATTTTAATTTGGATGAATAAATTCGTTCGTATTTGATTTACACAACGATGTGGCAAATTATAAATAGTTTTTACTTTTTAATTTCTCTCTCTCTCTCTCTCTGGCGTTTACATCCCATGGAGGGATTTTGCCGTCTATGCAATCAGCTTCCAATCGTCTCGTTCCATAACCAGTTGACTCCATTTTCGACGTCCTATATAATGAAGGTCTTGGATGATGTCATTACGCCAGCGTTGTCTAGGTCTCCCTCTCAGACGAACACCAGCTGGTTGTTGTTGGGACGTGTTTTTTATCATTCTTTCTAATGGAGCTCTTTTTACATAACCAAACCATCTAATCCGGTTAGATTTAATGAATCTGATTACATCGCAGCCTCCAAGAAGCTGTCTAATTTCATGATTCATTCGGATACTATACTGATTTTCACCTAATTTATATGGAGCATAAATAGTTCGTATGAACTCGAATGTTGATAAAATTCTATAATCGGAGAAAATCAGTGTCCAGCTTTCACTCATCTGGAGGACTGAAACCATGCCGCAGAACTGGAGCTCAGCTATGCTGATACCATTCCATGAAAAAGGTAATCGCCTACAATGTGCAAACTACAGAGGAATCGCTCTCCTCTGCACAGCATATAAGATCTTTTCATACATTTTGCTAGCCAAAACCAATCATTTTGCTGGAAAACTATTTGGAGAATATCAGTGTGGCTTCCGGAAAGGTCGAGGTACCACCGATGCACGTTTCTCGGTAAGGATGATTTTGGAAAAGTGTCGAGAATTCAACATACTTGTGCACCGACTCTTCATTGATTTCAGGCGGGTAAACTGGTATAACTATGCAAAATGACAGTACAGAACTCTCAATTCTGTGTACGAGTAGAGAACGAAATATCAAAGTTTTTTAAAGTCGACTCCAGGTTAAGACAAGGTGATGCTACTGCAAACAACAGCTACTTACAGATATAAAAGCTCGAATCGCTGCAGGTAATCGAAATTTCTACTCAATTATACCTCTGCTTGGATCACCGTATGTATCAAGTACACCAAACTCAAGTAATGCAATACATTGATTAAACCGGTGGTGATGTATGGGTCACAAACGTGGATCCTTACAAATGACGAATCACATTTATATATATTTGGACGTAAGATCCTACGCTACATTTTTTGTCCACTTTGTAATGGAGCGCTTTTTTCGTTGTTAAACAACGAAGAGGCATAGCAGGTCGCGTAACTGGTTGAGGTTTATAATGCCGTTTTGACTAGCTTCAGCATTGGGATCGAGTAAGAAATCCTGCTACTCCAGCACAAATAACGGAATTGTACGCGATAAACATGATATATACGGAAATGAAAAAAAAGACAAGTGAAAAAATGAGACTCTGGCGACCCCTTTGGCGAAAGAACTACGATCAGCACGTCCAACCCCTCATTTACTCACATGCTCTCATACTCACACGCCTCATACACGCTCCACCCTCTCACACATGCGTACTATCACCCATATCCGCATCCATGCCCACATTCAACCACACTTGAAACAAGCCACTATTTAAACCCTGTTTTTTTTTCTTTTATAGTTTCATATAATTGCTATGTTATTATTTACAGTGAATGATTTTAAATCTATTTCAAAAAACAATATTGTAAATATATTTATAAGTTTTGTTATAATTTGTAAGGGCGATAACCTAAGAAGAAAATCGAATTTTGATCTCACAGATATGGGATATAAAAAAACTTAAAATCCCAAAATACCGTGTTCATATTGGGAGTGAGTCATTTCGTAAATTACCTCTTACTACAGCCCATTTTGGAGAGCTACAGAAAAAAAAACTGTTTGAATCATACATGATTAATTTATTCGTTCTAAAAGGTTTTACAGGATTGTTGAAAATAAAGAAGATTATCATAACATTTGTTCATTTTCATTTTGCGAATTGGTGTCAGTTAGTACTACCTTTTCTATATTCCAACCAGGTCACAAAAAAAAATCTCGGATGAATTACCGGCGAGACTTGCCCAATATGATCAACAATACGTTCTGATACGCATTGGACGAATCACCCAACCTAGGCCTATCCTTTACCAAAGATTAACAAATAACCAATTCCACCAAAACAGTTTGATCATCTTTCCCGGCAACCTGGTTGATCGCTATGGTAATCCACAAACGATCTAAAATACACTTCGTTACACAATTAAATCGAAGCCAAGTAAAAATATTTGTGGACACACCCAAAGCATCGCTTGTTGTGTTAGTTAGCTTGAGTAAAGTTGCCCGTATTGTTTGCCAATCCGGAAGAATCGATGGATTACGAAACATATGCAAATGAACAGATCCTAAACATTCGATGCTATTTGATTTGATTCCCTTGTCAAAATGATTACACATCCAATTGCTGTTATTTGACCACCCTCCCCATTGTTATATAAATGTAGTACACTATGGATAAGGAATCACGGTCACGCATCACATGCACTCACGTTCATAACCACCCGTAAAACGTTCCACTCTGGACAGGTTTTATTGTTTTGTTTTGCATCTCTGTCTTGGTTCACTCGATTTCGAAACGGGAGTAATAGCTGGTGATATCGATAAGCTTGGTATCGAGGAAGTCCAGCCCATAATCAAATTTCTCTATTATGACAAAGAAAAAGCATAATAAATTCACATTTACATAAATTAAAATATGGAGAGTTAAATATCTTTCGTCAATGTTACCGGAACTATCACCTAAAAATAAGACTCAGATTTAACGTATCCGGAGAGATAATTCATTTCGTTACACATAACCAAGTTCGTTCCCCCGCCCTTCAGTTAATTTGGTAATCCATAAACAAAATAGAACAAACAAATTGTCATGCCACAATGATCACCATACGGCTAGCATCGGTTAAAACTACTTTTTATATTCCATATAAAGCAATTAATTGTAAATCGAACACGTAATCATGTGGTGCATGAAACATTGCGCGCTATTTTTATAAGCAACCTTCTTGATAACTCTGTAAATCGCATAAACCGTCTGGATAACACCTGATGAAAATCTGGAAACAAAATACTAACTAGCTCCGTGTAAGAAATCTTAATCTGACTTAAATCTGAATAATCTAAGTCCTGGAGGCGAACATAGGACGATCGCTATAATAAAACAAAAAAAAATGTAAAACAACCTGAATTGAAGTTAAATTCCATTCAGTCACGATTTACGAACATTCGCAATATTCTTTCGGTTTGGAATAAGTAAGTAACGAAGTGCACATCACCAAAACCGGATCATAATCATCTATTCAAACAATATTGGTTTATCTGTATAATATCGAAATTTCTAGTTCATTGTACTACAGAATAATAATAGTGTTAGGTTATAACGGTTAAAATAACAACTGAATTAATGATTCAAGTCAAATCAAATGTCAATCTTAGCAATTCGGCGCGCATGTTCAACCATGCGTGTAGCAACGTGTGAAATCCATACAAATATATAACTGCAATTGTCGAAGTAATTCTAAATAGAAATGTTAACAGAGTTATGAACGTCATTTCGGTCTTTCCAAAGTCGATAAAATATCCTTCTAGAAAGGGATTGAAACCAACGAGCAACTGTATACTATTGCTAAAAACTCCGTTAAGGATTGTGCAACTTTTACCCAATTAATTTGTTTATTTCTTGGATAACTATCACGATAAATCAAAGTTGGAGCGAACATAAAATCTAAATATTTCAAAAACGTTGGTTCACATTGACGAACAGTTTTCTCCGTATTCCCCACTACCCGACTGGCGTTTGTTCGTAGAAATGCATATTTTTCATCAACAGACAGATTACTTCCATCAATAATGCCATTTATTATTGGAATCTAAATTTATGATGCGAACGTATGCGAAACAAAATATTTATGAAAGTCCCAGGTAACGAAAGTTGGAGGCATGTGGTACCATAGTGAATCTACCAATCAGGGAATTTCACAACTACGCCGTCGAGCACCAAGTTACTTCGTTACAACTTACAGATGATGGAGAGTACAGAACGCGATATAACTTTGAGATTAGAGAGCTTCTTGAGGGTCTAGATATAATAGGTTGTATCCGTTCTAACAGGATTTAAATGGTTTGGGCATATTCTACGGGCCGATTCACTGTCTGGAACGATTAAAAAAATGTACGTTAGTACCACAGGGTGTGGGCGACTGCGTAGACCACGACTGCAATGGGAGACGAACGTATTAAACGATTTTAAAAAAATCGCTGATTATCTTGGCCACACTCCTACATGGAGCATGAACGCCCCAAAAAAAAATAAGCAGAAACTTTCGAATAGCAGTTAGTAGCGTTTGACAATAATGAATGAAACACCGAATTCCACACTAAAGGAATGTAGTATCCTTTAGAGTTTAGGATATAAAATGAAAAATATGGAGGGGCAGAAATCTCACAGCTCTGAGATATCAAGACTTCGGTCTGGGTTAAGGATTTTGATATAGTTTTCGGCAAACAACTTTTATGAGGACATGGTTTTTAGTTTTGGGCAGCGATGTATATCAAACATAACTCTTTGTTAAAGTACAAGTATTTTTTATCTCTGTTTAAAAATTAATTACAAAACTAACACGAAACATCAATACGTTATTGGAAAATTATAACAGATCATAAATTAACATAATTTAGTGAAAAGATGATACACTCAGCAAACTACTCAAAACCTCTACATTTAGCGTTTCGAGAAAATATTTCAAAATCACAAATTCATATTTCTTTCAAAATTCCAAAAAAAATTGTAAAAATTAAATAAAATCAAACTTTTTTCAAAATTCCAAAAATATTTCAAAAACTATAACAAATTCAAAAATGTCCATGTCCAAATTCATGTTCAATTACATTTACGTCATAAAAACAGCTACATTTTTTTTCCAAAAAATTGGCTAAAGAAATAAATGAAATCATTTTTTGACACACTTGACATTATTTTTTTTATAAACTTATAATTCTCTATAATAATAATATTTTTTCATGTCATACAAATTATTAATTTTATTTTTTCCAAAAAATTGGGTAAAAAAGTAAATAAAAATCTTTATTTTGACACACTTGACAACATTTTTTGACAAACTTATAATGCAATAATCTAGTTTTTGATCTCACATACCAATCCCTACCATCAAGATTTCTCCAAATTCAAAGTTCCTACTCGTAATCACTTAAAATGAACGTTTTTTAAGCCAAAAATATGAAAATTTACTGTTTTTGACACACTTAATGATTTTTTTGACACACTATCGGTACAGTTATCGAACACAGCGTCCTTTCGGACCTGTCTCTTGAGTATACCTATGTTTAGAAAAAAAAATTTTGAAATCCCTCCAGCGGTTTTCTCTGCGGCGCGGCGTAGTTAATGACCGCGGAAACTAAAAAAGCAATATAATTCATAATGTTAGTCGTCTCGCTTGACCGGTTTTAAAAAACTTTGTTTCTTTTTCCCATCTTGACTCTCTAAAACAAAGGGCTTATCGGCACTCACCAATCACCATAACTGTTCCTGTTTTTAAAAGTGGCCCAGAAAAATAATTAGAAATTTGAGAAAAATATTCTTTATTTACCCAATTTCCTGAATTCACAAAACTGTCTCCTCGTGTGGTTAATCTAGTTAATATGTCAATAATCCATCCAAAAACTTTAACCGATTAATTGTTGTTTTTTTGACTTAACCAAATGACCTAAAAATTAACCGACTTTAATGTAGAATTAGTACATTTAAAAATTGAAATTATTTATCACAAATTAACCTACGATCAAAAGCTTACCGTTAAGACTTTTATTATTAGTATAAAAATAATTTGGAATCAGCTTATAAGAAAATTAAAAACACAATAATTTTTTTAGATTCGTGAATTTAACTCATGACCTCTATAAAATAAAACACTAAAGTGTTGTAAAAAATATATGCGGTCAGGATAGTTTCTGGCAATTGTAAAAAGGGTATACCATACATACACCGAAAACATATCTTGGGAGTTATGTTGGAAATAAAATAAATTAATATAACCGCTGTCGTTATATACGTAACGACGAAAGAAAGATGTAACGTTAAAAGGTTGAATTTGGTATGCCAACTGTACAAAAAATCTCTTTGTTGCTTGCACTTAGTAAACCAGCCTCTTTTACAGATTAGAATCAATAGAACTTCTTAACACAACAGTTTTTAGTTACCATGTTCAACTAACAGGTTGTTTTAAAAGCACAATCCAGAAAACCCACAACAAATGACAGTACTACAATACTACATATTGTTGTGTCAAAACGTGATTTAAGCTTTTAAAAGCTCACTTTCTAGGTAAAAATATAGCAGACCGGAAATCGGATTATAGCAACTTCATATAACATGAAATATAAAATATTATCGTATATATATGTTACGTTATGTTATGTTAGTATTCCTTTATACAAGACTGAAGACATTTATCAAAGAAGTCATTTACTTATTTTGACAAAAAACTTCATTCGTTTGAATAAAATATTATTCACAATTCAACAAAACGAAATGGAAATGAATTCTGCTTGTCATAGTGAAAAATTAAAAACAGAATTCTAAAAAGCTTTTTGAAATACATTATAAGAACATAAACGCAACATAAAAGCTTTCATTTGAGTATTGCTTTACGTTAGAGATTTTTGCTGTTGTTTTTTTTTTTTGTTTTTACAAACAATATTGTTTTGAATTAAAAAATAGAAGACGGAAAAAGAGGAAATTCGATGGGAAATGCAAATTGAATTACGTGGTTTTTATTGAAGATGATAAGCGAAGATGTAAGGAATGGTAAATTTTGGTATCAAATTTATTCAAGTAGATTTCTTTAATTTATACGAATTATTGGTTTCCAATAAAATATTGAGTTTGTTTTGTTAAAATACAGAGATACTATAGTTAAATTGTGTCACCTGCTAAAACTGTGCCATTATTCTTCAACACAAGTAAAACGTGGGGCAGTAATGCACTCTGTCTTATAATTTTAAAAATTAGCTTACCCGTTTTACGTTTTGGACTTAGTATTCTTCTTCTTTTGAATTTATTAAATATTTCTAAATCTAAGTTAATGCTGTGTGCCTCACACCAATTTTTTGAGCTAAATCAGTGACTTTTCATTTCATACCCAAGTTGCGCTATTGACCACCAGGCGGCGGACGAAAAGTCTCCTCGTCAGCTTGCAATTTAGTTGTCATTACATTGAAACGTCAATATATTTAAAAACAGTTATTTTAAAAAAATGGAAAATAATTCAAATTTATACAAAAGAAAATATTCGGTATGATGTAAGTATTTTAAGAAAACAAGCTCCCAAATACAATTTCATTATCATCCTCCATTATGACAATGGTTACAAATTTTGACATTTAAAAAGATTCTAATTTAAATATGAGGTCAGGCACAGGTTGTACGTTTGATACGAGTGACATCTATGAATAGCATATGTGCACTAGCAATTAATTTAGAAAAGTCAATGATTTAGCAAAAAATACTAGTGTGAGGCACACAGCATAAGTACCGTATTTCTGAATTCTGCTTATGGTTTTTATGAGCGCGCTAAGAGACCTCTTGGAAACCAAATGTTAATAGCGATGAAATCCACAAAATATAAGAAATTCTAGTCAGTATAATTATGGAGATGCCTCGTTTTGGTTTATCCAGAGGTCGTTTGAATACAAAAATATGAAGGAGCTGAAATCCCAAGGCTTTGAAATATCTGAGATATCTCTAAGATATCCACTTCAGTGATTTTTTTGTAACGACGAAATTGTGATGGCCGTCAGGCAGACATACATTTTTTTTGAATCGTTAGGCCTTAAATGTCGAGAAACACTTTTGGCTTGAGAATGTAATACTCAGGTGTTTTAATCCGAAGGAATATCATTTGCGAAGGAAACAAAACTTTGTTAAAATGATTTAACAAAAATAGTTAATTTTTTTTTCCTTTTACTTAACTAACAGGTTGAGGCTGGTGAAGCCCATATCATCGAACCGTTGACCCTAACAATGTATAGACTAGTGTTTTAACACACTCGGCTAATTTTTGAAATTTTCATTTTTCGATCATAATGCCTGCTTAAGTCATAAAAAATAGAAGCTGAAAAAGTTGATATATTTATATCAAATCTTTCTTTTCACATCTAACTCTATGGACGTACCTTGATCAAACCACGGATAAGAAAAAGCTAATGGGCCAAACCTTGGCCAAGTCCGCGCCACAGCTTTTGGGGGTTGGCTCAGTCTTAATATTTTCAAACGGCCCATGCTTAGACCAAGCTGATGTCCTGGGGCCAAGCCTGGTTTGCAAATAAGAGTTGGGCCAGTTTTACCAAACCAGTTTTTCTCCAAACTTCCTTTAAATGTGTGGAAAGAGTAAAATAAAGATAAACATAATATGGCCTGCACTTTCTGACAACATTTTTATTAATGGTTCTCCAGCATGAAAACCACGCATCGTTCCGTTTTTTTTCGTCTTTTTGTTATAAAGTAGCCCCAAGTAAATGTTAAGAGAAGAATGTATTTAAACTGCCATTTCTTATTTTCCATGCGCCCTTGCTGTTTAAATGGCTTTAGATGTAATATTAATGTTGAAAACTCCCTGTTCTCAAGAATCTGGTTAGCATCTAGGTGTTTGACTATTTTTCTTTGCGTAGCTTCTGAATGCTGTTATATTTTATACTCGTACTACTGTTATTACACTTTCTTTAATATAATTTGAACGTTTATACATTTGTGAATCGTTCAATTCCATAGCATTGAACAAAGTTAATCTTTATCATTGAAAGTTCAAAGCATATATAACGTTTGAAATACAACTTCTAAGTCAGTCATAGATATATTTCTAAGAACTCAATAATTTATTTTGTTTGAATAATCTATATTGTTCATCTTATCTAAAGTAAGATTTCCCAAGAAACGTATTCTTATAGCTAAGATAGAAGCGAAGAAACCTGAAAAATCAATAGAACTTTATTTTCTTCGTTCCAAAAAATTTTCGTACGAGTACAAACAAGTCTTATACAATTTTAAATTTATTCAATTTAGACAAAAAAAACCTTTGTGATTTGAAGTGAAAAAATCTAATTGGGAATATGGGTGGGGTAAACAATTGCCCAAAATTCGTAAGTTACAGTAACGATTTCTTTACTTGATTTATACGTATTAATTTGTACATGCTCAAAACTATAACTCTGCATTATGATTTTGTGTTTTTTTATTATTATGAATCATCATGGTACACAATTTCCTATTTACATAATTACAGAAATTTAAGAAACATTTCGTGATTGCTTTCAATAAAAAAGGATTTTTGTTATTAGGTTTTCCTTTTTACAACAAATAATAATTTATAAACAAATCATATAACTATTCCAAAGCATATTTACATAAAGTTTATACTAAAATTAGAACATAAATATATAAAGTTGTGGAACTGATTGAGTAACAGCCTAGTCATGAAATGTTTTCAACATAGATAAATAATCAAATAAAATTTGTTAGTTATTTACTTAAAATATTGTTACAACTTTTACTAAAAGGATGAAAATAAAACGTTGTAAATCTCATAAATACTAACTTCAAATATCTTCTTATCTTCCTTACTATGCATTTTAAATAGATATCTTGGATGAGATGGCTCATCAGGTGCTATCGTGGCTCTACAGTTTTCTTTATCATTTTGCATAACAGATATGCTAGTAAGTCGTAAAGTTTTAACTGGTGGCGTTATCCGCTATGAACCAACTATGAGATTAACTTTAGTCCAACCATTTCTCGATCGATGGAATAATACAGTGCATTTGTCTGGTTGGCGAACTGTTTTAGTTTTATGACGTTTCATCGTGCAGGACCAAGAAATCTGTCTTCATATCAGTAATCAAGTATGTTCATATTCCAACCTCAACATTGTATTTTAGCTCACTTTTAGGATTCTTTCAAGGATCTTGCGTGCCGTATCAAATATTTCGATTAGAAAATAGGGAAATTATTTTCCTGGAAGGTTGTATAATTATTCTATTCTACCTTCATAATAACGTCACCGGATTGCAAGGTCATCAACGTCCCTTGTTCACTTGTATTCTTTTCTTACTCTGAAATATTTCTTACATTCTCTCGATGACAGATTTCTTATAACTTTTCTAACTTTTAGAGGCATTACCACACCATAATTCCAGGTAATACGCAGCATAAGTTGCGAGAATTTAATCATGTGCACGAGCACATGTGGCCTCTCTAAAATGTGAAAGTATTTACTTTCGTGTTTATCTATGCAGTAAGACTGATAGAAGCATTCACTAATGTAGTACCTTTAGTTTGAACTTTCTAATTCCTCACTCACTTAACTCACTAGCTGAAAGAATTGGGTCTATTTCTTGCGCTTAATTAGCTAATCTATCAAAAAATATGTAACTAATAGCTTCAAAAACTATAAATTATTAAATAGCTATTCTGGAGCTTTCTACCACGATTGTTTTATTTTCAATAAATAAAATCGGCAACATGAAAAACTTTGGCTAAAAATCTGGTAATGATCCACAACATCTACTGAAATGAACTATAAACTTGTGTGAGGTGTGTCTCAGCTTATTTTTGGTCAACTCAACTTAATCTAGGATAATCTGAGTCCTTAGATCAAATCCCAAACTTTTGTTGCCATGGTAGTCAGACGCATAAACATTTAACACTGTCAATTTCAACCCACCGCAATTACTTTGTATTTTTTGTTCAAAAATAACTTTATACGAATTGTAGTTAGGATGAAAAAGCCACAATAAATACGAAATGCTACTTATAACCTCACACCCATGCCCAAATAAAATAAAACTTTTCATACAAAATGTGATCGAACACGATTACCGCAAAGTCATTATATTTGTTTTTCTAATTTTTATACCGCTAATATAATTTGGGAATATACTTTATACAAAAAGAAATATTTAGTTTCGATTTCGGAAAAAAATATTCTTTACTAATTTTTAGAACAAAAAAAATGTTCTTACACTAAATAAAAAAGCTTTCACAGCATGAGTCTAAAATTTTATTTTTATTTTCTAAATTTTGACACCTTTGAAATTTGATGCTTTTCTACAACACATTTTTGGTTTTATAAAACAATTTTCTTTTAACCGCTAATTTTATCTAAATTCTTATCGTTTTCCTATCATCATTATCCTCATCATCACCATCCATAAAAAATACGAAAACTCCATTTATATCTATTTTTCGATTATCTTGTCACATTTCTTGTCGACGTGTAAAATGGGAAAAAAAATAATTTCCTGTTGGCGAAAGTACAGAAAATGAAACTAAATTGAATTTATTTATTTTCATAATCAACAATTATTTTATGGATGAGCTTTTTTACAGATGGTTGGTGGTGGATGGTGGAAATTGTTTTGAAATAGGAAATGTGAAAAAGAATTTGATTATTTTATGGTTGAAATAGAAAAATTATTGAGTAGAAAAGAAATTTCGAACTGTGTGTTATTTCAAAAGAAAAAATAATTCAATTGTTTTGATATACTTTGCCGTTAAAATAAAACTATTCAACTTGTCTGTATATATACAGTGTTAAACGGTAAACAAATCAATAACAATGGTCAAGTTTTTTCATTACATGAAGTGATAGTAAAATATAATAATAAAAAATCCTAGACGTGTATATTTTTGATAGATATTCAACAAATAAACAATTCAAACCCATAGTGTAACGCAATTATATAAATAAACCAACATAACATAACTTAAATGTATTGAGTTGATTGATTTAAACAACAGCGACAACAATAATAAAAAGATAGATAAATTAATCAATCAAATGAATCAACAACATATTTTTTTTTTATATTGAAGAACAAATAATTTATGAAAATAAGGAAAATAATGACAGTAATGATAAATGATAATAATGGAATTAATTCAAAAATCCTTGAACTAATATGGATGAACCAATATGATATAACAGAACATAGACAACAAGGAGAAATTGAGTATTTATAGTTTCAGTAACTTTTGCTGGCGTTACGAGTTATATTTGCTTAAATATATTAGGTTATGGACTAGCTAGGTGATGGACTAGGACTAGGTCAAAAATGGTGTTTTTAACACCCCTCACTCTCAGTCATTAATATTACGCACCTTTGAAGATCAAACTTGCTCAAATTTGTTTTTTGTAACACATGCGTACAAAATATTCAATTTTGTACTAGAATAGAATACAAGAAAAAACTACTTTTCGCCATACATGACTACAAAATATTTTTTAAACCTGGACCGAATCGCCGCCTGCATGTGAGATTTGTAGTTAAATCTATCCACATATCTATCTATATTTAATATTTTTGTAGCACTAAAATATCAAAATAATACTTTAAATAACTTACCGTATAGTAAAAACAACTTAAACACAGTGCATCATTGGAATTGCAAGAAAAAACAATTTATTTAGGTCTTCAAAGTTTATTATTTTGACAGCTTAGTTGGATTCCTATGTGTTGTTTTAGTTGGATTCTTGTGTTTATATTTTCGAACTCGAATAATTTACAAATATTACAACAATGATGGCGCACTTTAATTATTTAAAAAGCTTAAATTTGTTTATAACTTTGTTGAATAAATGATTAAATGAACAATTAAATAAATATTTATACATTTTACGCACTTGTTACAAAAAATCCCTCCCTGCGGTCGTGCGGCAAACTAACTCTTGTTTGGAAAACGCATTCGCACTAGTAATACAATCTACTATTCTTTTACAATCTACACAACCTCAAACGATTTGGGTTTATATTTTACTTATTTTCAAGTTTACTTATTTTTAGCGTTGCATTTCGTGATCTAATTAAAAGCTACCTAGTTTTAGTAGTTAATTTGTTCCAAAGGAGCGCATATGGGTTTCCATAATCTAATTGAATTTTCTTTACGTCATCTTACAAAAAAATGTCGGAATATTTAGTTTTAGTTTTCTAAATTTCGGCTTTTTCCATCGTGTATCGCTTAGTGTAGCTTTTGCCGATACCACTGTCATCATTGGTATGAAATAATATCTAAAATATGGTTAGAAGTGGTGTTTTGATCAAAATTGGATACTTATACTTTTTTTAAAGTTTTAGGGATAATAATTCAAATACGGCCGCCCATATAATTTGACAGTTCGTGTTCGTCACATACTCGAACACGGGGCTGGCACGGAACTTCGTAGATTCTACCTGTGTAATGAAGCACCGCTTCGTTGAATAGCCAACGAAGTGGCATAGCAGGCCGCGCACCTAGAGATAGTTTTTTTGTTAGCCCCAAACTAGCTTCAGTCTGTGGGGACGAGAATAGAATACCTGCTACTCCAGCACAAATATCACAATTGTACGCATGTCGATAAACAAACGGATCAAGGAGAAAACGCAAGTGAAATAGATGGACTCTGGCGACCCACATACGTGATAAGAGCCACGATCACCTCGTCCAACCCCTCACTTACTCACACATTCACTCACTATCACCCCTCATACAGTCGCGCACATGCACATACACCCACACATTCATGTGGGGATATACATCTACACGTACATACACACAATCACTCACCCATAAACACGTCCATGCATGCATAAAGTCATACGTACTCACATCCATGTAATGAAATGCGTTTATTTTATTTTAATTAATGGTAAATTTCAGTATATATGATTGTGAGGTTTGTTTTCGTATAATTGAACCTTAAACTTCTGAAAGTATGTTTTTTTTGTAAGTTAACTAATTTCATCTGGAAATTCAGTCCTTACTATAATTCCAATCCTTCCCCCACCTTATTATTTGTGTTGTACATTAATAACCGTATCATGATATCGTCGCTTTAATAATGAAATGACGTATACGCAAAAGTATAGTTTCGAGATATTTGAGTTTAAAGTTTGATGTGCGCATGCATTTGCATGGACGTTAATTTATAATTTATTAATTCTTACCCCCAGTCATAAAATAATTTGAAAATGTAAAAACGCCAATTCAAAGATACCCTTATGGGGAATGCAGCGCACCTATAATATAAAAACAACGTATAAATAGCATACGTTGTTTCATTATTAAGGCGACGATATCATTATTAACATTATGTAATTAGTTATCCTTTATTTTGATCAAATGCCTAAAAATATGTAAATAATAATTTGACCACACAATTATAAAGGAAAATTGAAGTACAATCTAAACCGAAACAAACTCAAATTTCCTTTTTTGTTGGTTAAAATAACGAAAATTTGCAATTGGTTTAGTCAAAGATACACAGTTGAAAAAGTAACTGCAATATTTAAAGCAAGTCTTGCAATAAGAGCTATGCGTTGCAGGTTATTATTGAATTGTAAAGTAAATGTTGCATTAAACCTAATTTCAATGCATTTCTATAAAATTTAAAACAACTCTTGAATCATAATTTATTTCTATAGAACAGCTAGAAGTTTTAATACACCTTGCTACAATTTAATACATTAATGAAATTTTAAAATTCACTAGAGTATTATCCATTTTAGAAATATATAGTTAAAATCGTTTCATGTATATTTTAGTTATCGCTTCTCAGCTGAAAGTCTATAATAATAGTGATTGAGGTGGTATGTATGTTTTAACTTTTTCCGTTGTAAATTTTTTTATTTCAATTTGATTAATTTAGGCAGGTGCGTAATAATCAAAGTAACTCGAAATTATGATGTAATTTGCATTAAAATGTCACACTAAAAAAAATGTTGCGCGTAATTTATTTAAGGCAAATAACAGACATTTTTAAACAACAAGCTTTTTTATTTTACTCCAAGTACTCTGTTAAATATTGATGCAAAGAGCATTAGTCTAACTTTATATAGCAAACTTTGTATTGTTTTGTAATATGTGTAGCAATTTGCATTACATATTCAATTTTTTTAACTGTGTAGTTTAAGTTAGATTTAAAATTCCAATTTCTTTATTTTTGTTTTTCTGCTTATAATATCGTAAAACACAGAAGCATTTATTAATAAAAAAAAAAAGGTTAAACCTTTAGGCTGAAATCCATGCTAATAAATTGTTCGTAGAGAGTTGTTACAACCCCTTCCTTATCAGTATCACATGGTTTGAAGGATGACGTATGTGTATATAAAATCATACAACATTTAATAAAATCATCAAATAAAATTGTTCCATGTTCAATATGTTCAAATTTCCGTAGTAATCATCCCACTAAAGCATCTGATAATCTATATCCAAATACGGTCAATGCGGTCTTCCATGCATCTTAATCAATAATACCAGAATCCCCCGTTTCAAATGATCTAAATTAGCTTTGCCAGTATGTTACATACTTCCATAGAGTTCTCAAAATCTTGAAAACCAACATAAGATTGAAAACCAAACATAAGATTGAAAGATTGAAAACCAACATAAGATTAAAACCAACCAAACCATATAAGACCACTTCGATCTATGTCAACTTGAAAACCAACATAAGATTGAAAACCAACATAAGATTGAAAGATTGAAAACCAACATAAGATTAAAACCAACCAAACCATATAAGACCACTTCGATCTATGTCAACTTGTTATACAAATGAAATGAACTGCACCGACAATGATTCACACGCACATGCATCACATGAACATCCACATACTCACACTCATATACACTCTCACGCATACCCACATCCTCACCTACACAACCCCATATACATACCACTACCCATCCATGCACACATATCAATAACCATATTTATATGGATATATAGATGTATATATGAATGTACTCACCCCACAATATGGTTACATCCCACGTCTTATCTCCCAAATTTGCCTAGCCGCTCATGTAAAATACTATCCCTCCTTATATAACAATTCCAAGCCTTCCTTCCCCTTCCACTCTATATTAATTTCTCTCGCTGTTTCCCCTTATTTATATCGAGCTCTTTAATTACTTCCGTTTGACAAACCAGCCGTCTTTGCATGCCCGCCAATACTTGGAGCGGAGAATCCTATGTCTCCAATACTTAATTTAATTATGAGGTTCTTAGTTGGAGGCAAAACAAAATCCCAATTTATATTATACGTCATTGACAGAAATTACTATCACCATTTTGGGAACATTGTTCAGTTATTTGGTGTGGATTATTTATTTTTTTTTTTATTTAAAAGATTTTTGGTTTTATTCCTAATATAGTTATTTAAAGTATATTTGCACATATAACAGTTTACACAATTTTCTTTTTTTGTTTTCTATTGTTTACAATGAATAAATTAACACTAACTGTGGGTCTTCACGTAACATCTACAATCGAGTTATACAAGAAATCACACGTGAAGACTACTTCTATCAATGTCATAACATTTTTCATGATATTTTTTTCTACAAGAATTGTAGAAAAAAATATCAGTATGATTTTATGATAATTCAAAAAAAAATGGCAACTTGATTTTGTTTATCTACAAACATTTAAAATTCAAAGCATACGTTATATATTATTTATATATAAAATTCGTAGAATGTTTTTGGATGTAAAGTTATAATAAAACTATAGAAGAAAACAAAAGAGAAGTTAAAGTTTTGCAAACAAACAAAAACGATGTTTTATATCTGTCAAAATATATCAGAATGATATTTTGTAATACCAGCAGCCTTTTTTGATATTTCTGTTGCATTTTTATCAATGTCATTGCCATGATATTTGTCACGTGAAGAGGATGTGTGAGTTAGATATTTTCACATTTAAATTTTAAATCACATTAAATTTCCGGAATTAAGGAAAATATATTGTTCGGAGGTTATGATCGGAACAACATCAAAAAATCTATATTATGTTTAGAAATTTGTAATATATGTATGTTTACTTTAATTAAAATAATGGCCAGGTTATAATGGCCTTTTTCCTTTCCGAATTCCTTTTTAATTTAATAGTAGATTCTTGTATGAGCTTAGAATGAAGGCAATTCTTCAGGAGGATGAAGTTTCCCGGAACGAGCGTAGCGAGTAGAGGGAATTATCCGAGTGAAAAATTGCCTTCATCCTAAGCGAATACAAGATACTATTTTATCCACGACTACAAATATTTCAAATAATTTCATTCAAGTTTTCCTGTAAAAGTTTATATCGCCAAATTGAAATAAATCTATGAAATATAAAACAAAACATGTTTAATTCAGTAAATTATTTGTGATGTAACATCACCCCGATGGAAAATCTCCCATCAAGAATAATATAAGATCTTATATTATCTTAGTCTTATATTATTCTTGATGGGAGATTTTCCATCGGGGTGATGTTACATCACAAATAATTTACTGAATTAATTGTTGATCATGTGTCAATAGACACAAGTGAAGACTAGTCATCTTCTTCTCACAGATACAATTTTGTTATTCAATACTAGAAAATCTAGAGTATAACAAAACAATGATCACCAGAGAAATTAATTGACTAAACCTGAATTTATTAAATGTATGTTTATGTAAATTTTTTGTTTTAACACTTCGCTAGAGTTGTAACCTAATTTTTGGTTTATAATCATTAGCGTTAACATTTTTTGGTAGAGTTTATCTAGTCGGCTAGCTCTGATGAGAATGATAAACTTTTTTAAAGTTTAAAAATTTTCTCATTGGTTCGAAACTAGATCGCTCTAAAATTGTATGGATTGCAAAAAGTTTCATAATTTGCACCATAATTTTTTAGATTCAGTTCTTATATAAAACATGTTTGTTTATTTTATATGTATTGTTCTTGTTTTATCTGTTTATATTACTATACCAACAAATCAAGTTTTTAATTTGTTCGGGGAATTTTGAATAAATAAAATGGAATGAAATAAATAAAAAAGAATTTGATATATAGAAAGGAATGAATACAATTACAATGAAAGATATACGCATGGAAAGTATATATTCTTTAGTAGTCGTGGATAAAATGAATTATCAAATAAATTTCCTGTAAATGTTATAGTTCGACATTTCTAAAAAAAACACACAGAACGGCAACCAAAAAAAATTGAACATGGACACATTGGTTAAGTATGCACCGTTCACAAAGAAAAAGTTTATGTCGGTAACACAGATTTTTATAATTTAATTTTTTTTGTATTTGTTTTGTTATGCATATGAATAAATTATCTTTCCCGAGAGGGTTTGCATCAAGATTGGTGGCATCGATTAACCTCGATAGACTAAAACCACAATTATTAAGGTAAACATGGTAATAGTTTTTACGCACCTTCGTAATCATCCTCAGACGCCATTAATATTTAATTTTCTGTTGTGTTCGTCTACCACCACAACTCACGTCCGGGTGCAGTTGGTATTGTATTTTTTTTTTTTTTTTTTTTTTTTTTTTTTTTCCTTTATCTCCATTTAGGAGCATAGGGCGTCTACTAGACTGGACCATCTGACTCTGTTTGGGGCAATCGCTTTCAGTTCACCCCATGTCTTGCCGATTTGTTTTGCTTCAGCTAGCACCGTTTTCTTCCACGTCATGGGTGGTCTTCCAACTCTCCTTTTTCCTTGTGGATTCCACTCTAGGGACATCCTTGTTATATCTTTAGCTGATTTCCTCAGTGTATGTCCTATCCATCTCCATTTCCTTTGTTTTATCTCGGACTCAATGTCTAACTGCTCTGTCTGCCGTAGAAGTTCCTGGTTACTGATGGTGTTCGGCCAGAAGCATTTGATCAGTCTTCTCAGGCATTTGTTCACAAACACCTGTAGTTGATTTGTGATCTTCTTTGTGTGTTTCCACGTTTCACACCCATACAGCAGTACTGACTTGACACATGCATTGAACATTCGTAGCTTTGTCTTTCTTGACAGGACGGATGCATTCCAGATCTTGTGAAGCATATTGAACGTATTTCTGGCTTTGTTAATACGCTGACTGATATCTTCTTCAGTCCCGCCTGTTTTTGCTACAGTACAACCAAGGTACACAAATTTGTCGACTTCATCCACTTGTGTATTGTTGATGGTAATTGGTGTTATAGTTTTGGTGTTCAATCTCATAGACTTTGTTTTCCTGATATTAATGTTGAGACCGACTTCATGTGCAAGGGCTGATAGCTTCTGTATTTTCTGCTGCATGTCCGTATGTGTGTGTGTAAGTAGACAGATGTCATCTGCGTAGTCTAGATCATTGAGCCGGCTTGTTGTGTTCCATTGAATTCCATTTGGACTTGCATCATCGAGCTTTCTCATGATATTATCTAGTACTACCAGGAATAGTAACGGGGATAGTACACAGCCTTGTCTCACTCCTCGGTGGTTGTAGTATTTATCACTTTGCTGTCCTTTGTATTGTATTCTGTTTCCAGCATCCCGATACATTTCTTTGATTAGATCAACTATTTTCTTCGGGACGCCCATTTCACAAAGTGTCTTCCATATCGCGCTTCTGTTAATTGAGTCGAAGGCGCGTTCGAAGTCCACGAAGAGGAGATACAATGGTGAGTTCCATTCGTTTGATTGCTCTATGATGATACGGATTGTGTTGATATGATCGGTACAGCTTCTTCCTGGTCTAAAGCCAGCTTGTTCATTTCTTAGTTTCATGTTAATTGATGGAGATATTCTTTCGAGAATGATCATCGCTAGTATTTTCATTATTGTGTTGAGCAGAGATATACCTCTCCAATCTTTGCATTCTCTTAGATCACCTTTCTTTGGGATTGTTATGGTTAAACCTTCTTTCCATTTGGTTGGTATTTTACCTTCGTTCCATACATCAGCTAATAGTGGTGTTAAAGCTTCTGCTGTTGTGTTTACATCTGCTTTGAGTAATTCTGCTAATATATTATCTGTACCAGCAGATTTGTTATTCTTGAGTTTCTGTATGGCATCTTTAACTTCCCGTTCCGTTGGTGGATGGGTGCTGATAGTTTCGTTATAGTTGTCATCCGGAGACTGCAAGTTATTTTCATGTTGGTGGCAGTTGTCTTCGAAGTATTCTTTCCATCTATTTAGCTGTTGTTCATGTGTTGTGAGGGTTTGACCAGATTCATCCTTTATTGGTGGAGTATTTGTATATTTGTTGGTGACCTTTCTCACGCATTTGTGTAGTGTGCGCATATTTCTATTAGCTGCTGCTGTTTCTGCAGTCCTGAGAATGCTTTCTGTATATCTTCTGCGATCATTCCTTGCCATCTTTTTAACTTGTTTTGCTGTACTTTCATATTTGCTGCGGATCTCGGTTGTGTTCTGGTGACACAATTGCAACTTGATCTGACGACGCTCTTCAATTTTCTTCCAGGTATCATCGCTAATCCATGGTTTCCGTGATTTGTCTTGGTATCCAAGCACATCTGTAGCAGTTTTGACGTAAGCTTCTTTAACTTGTTCCCATTTTTCATCAATGCTGGTGGTTTCGTTGTTTGGTAGATTGAGCTGGAGCGATTCTTTGAAGATGTTATTTATATATTTGTCGCTCAATCTGTTGATGTTGAATTTCCTCTGACATGACTTGTTGTGTTTTACAGCGGCTGGTTTAATTTTGAATGTTGCAATTACCAGTTGATGGTCGCTGTGTATGTCTGCTCCTCGCTTTGCTCTGACGTCTTGTAGTGAGGATAGAAACTTCTTATTCACCAGTACGTGATCAATTTGATTCTTGGTTCTTCCATTTGGTGATGTCCAAGTGTATTTGTGTATGTTCTTGTGTGGGAACTTGCTGCCTCCTATGAATAGTTGATTTGAGACACAACAATCGATGAGCCTATCTCCATTATTATTACGTGTTGATTCTAGTGCATGTTTGCCCATGACTGATTCCATTCCAGTGTTGTCGGTTCCAATTTTGGCATTGAAATCACCTTGTATTATTTTGATGTCATTTCGGTGTGCACTAGCCAGTGTTGCTTGGAGCTGTTCGTAGAATTCATCTTTTGTCGCATCATCAGCTTCTTCGGTAGGTGCATAGCACTGTATGATCTTTGTGTTTCTAATTTTCGATTGGAATCTTGCTGTTATTATTCTGCTACTGATTGGTTTCCATTCGAGAAGTGCTTTCTTTGCGTTGGGTGTTATTAATATTGCTACGCCTTGTTCGTGTGTGTTGGATTTACCAGAGAACATCATGTAATTTCCTTCGCTTGTTGTTAGCTCTCCGCTGTTTTTCCATCTTACTTCACTGAGTCCCAGTATCTCGATGTTATATTCTTTCATTAGTTTCTCAACTTGTGCTAACCGCGATGTTTCTATCAGAGTTCTGACATTCCAGTTTCCTACTCGTGTCCGGGTACGATAGCTAAGGGTCGATATTTGATTTTTCCGGTTTTGTTTTTTTGTTTCAATTTTCTTTCTAGTATTCGTTTCTTTAATCATTTTGAATTTCGGATTCACCTTTCGGATTAACGGGTGATTGGGCCATCGAATCCTAGCCAGTTTCCAGGGCTGCTGGATAAGGTATACTGGCATACCGTGGGCGAGATATTCCTGCTTCAATGTGCTACAATCATAGTTGGTGTTGTATTACTCTGCTGAAATTGACTCTCGTTGTGAGCCTAAACAGCCTGCCTTGCCACCCCACACTCACCGTCACTTTACAGTGAACTCGGTAGACCGTGTTCCCAGGTATTGCACTCGGTTGTGTCACTCGGCGGTGTTTCGATATAACTGTGTCACTTGGAATGTGCGCGTTACCGATTTTAATTGAACAATTTAGTGTTGTCAATACGAGACTACGAAATAAAAATTTTTTTTTCTTTGTATTTAATACAGCAAATAAATTAACATTAATTACCACAATAAATTAAAAAAAAAAATCGAATAAACGGTTGTCGAAACGCTATACGTCGAACGCGTCCAACCAACAAAAAAAGAACAAAAAGAACAAACACGAGGTTCTATTCCACAAAATGAACTCTGAGTGCGAGTAAATAATCAACTAAGAGGCAGAGGACATCTACCGGCTGTTATTTATAGTTAAGCAACAGCTGTTTGTGCACGACATCAAAAAAATGGTAGCATTAACTGGTAGACTGCTTTATTTTCAGCGACCATAAAAACCCACTAAAGAGTTGGCTCATCTATTTCGTAACAAATCTGAGAAAAATTAATATTGTAAGAGATGATCACGAATCGAATGCAAGAAAATGTGTTCAAAGAATAAAACAACAATCGCAAAAGTTATTGACAAAAAGGTAAACGAGCAGTAATATACCGAACTCAATCCATAGATCAGTGCATGTGTGAACGTAGGGCGACTCCAAAATACGGAGGTGGGACAACGGGTTCGTTACACCTGGGCAAATAAAAATTTAAGTCAGTATTTAATAGGAAATATGTTTACTATTAGATCCGATCATAAACCATTTTAGAGTTTATTTAGTCAGAATAAAGGGAATTCCACATATGGCTGCAGGGAGGTTGCAACGTTGGGCATTATTTCTCTCCGGGTTCAGTTATACTTTAAAGTATGTTAAAGGTCGAGATAATACGAAAACTGATGGTTTATCACGATGGCCTCTGAGAATTAAAGAGAGAGAGACGAATCGGTAGAACGTTTAGGTTATATTAATGTGTTGAAGGTAGACCAGAGCAAGCAAAGTCAAGGTTGACAAAATGGCATATGACTTCAAGACCGTTTGAAAGAATAGATATAGATAATGCGAGTCCGTTTGAGGTTAGAATGTTTTTGATCATTACCGATTTTGAAAGTAAATGGCTCGAAGTATTCGAAGTTCCAAGAGCTGAGACCACGAATACATTAGAAAAGCTACGCGAAGTTATTGCTAGGATCGGTTTACCAAAAACTATTGTCAGTGACAATGGTAAAAAAATTTATTTCTGGTGAGTTTGAAGAGTTTTGTAAACTGACTGGAATAATTCATTTGACTTCACCCCGTTTCATCCAGTGAGTAATGATTGAAAATGAAAATTATTATTTTTAGAGTAAAAAAGTAACAGTCCTGCCATTACAAAACTAGGGGAAACTAGGATAGTGATGATAGAATTAACATCCCTATCCGTTGTTTATCCTAGAATTGTTTATTTATTAGGTGCTAAGTCCTATCTCAAAAATGTTTATTTATTTAGAAAAAATAAAGATATTTAATAAATAATTAGATTTAAATCTTGATGTTTTTTGAGTAATTAGTAAAAATTTTATTTAATTAATTTATTTAAAATTATTTATATTATTATTCTAAAAAGAAGATTATTTTACTTAATAAAATTTATTTATTTAATTTGCAAAAATTATTGTTTTATTTAATTATTTTAAACATAAAATACATTTATTTATCCTATTTAGAAAAATTGGTTTAGTTAAATCTTCAAAAAAAAATTTTTTTTTCTGAAAATTTAACAAAGATATTTTGTTTAATTAATTTATTCCTAAAAGTATTATTTTCAAAAAAAAATATATTCTTTTTAATAAACGAAAAATTGTTTATTTACTTATCTTCCAAAATGATAAGAGACTTCTAAGTCAAGACTTGTTTGTTAAAAAAAAACAACCAAAATATGATACAAATGTCCAATGTCATCTAATTCTATACTTGAATTCTCACGCTCGCGAGCACTCCCCAAGAATGCATTTGAAAACCGACTAGATAAGCCCCTAACGACCAGATTCTACAGAACGGTTTCTCCCCAACTTAAACTAACAAAGGCAATCACAACTGTCACGATTAGACCTTAAGCCCATTTCTAATGACCCAGTTGTGATTCCTTACCCTAAAACTAAACTAAAAATAAATGACTAGAACTAATGACGATTTCTTGGAGAACGCTCCCGAGCGCCAGACTTCAAGTCGTCTTAAACTCCATAGACATTGTTCTATTGTAAAAGCTAAATTGTAAAAATGGTTAAATTTGAAATTGTGTGAGATCCTGAAAAAATAATAATTGGTTCTCCTCTTCATTTCACCGAAAAAGCCTCTGAGCAAAGAAGGGTACTACTGGTTTGCACCTAAGTACAAACACAGCAGCACCCTTCCTCGTCCCTGAGAACTACCTCGCCGAATGAAGAGAAGAAATCAATGTCCGTCGATCGCATAACCTCTATAGCCATAGGCGACCTAAGAACGTTATTATCGTTAAAGGGGAAAAGCCCCATGGATGGTTTTTTAGACCTACCATTACAGAAAGAAATTTATTTATTTAACACCCAATAAACATAACGCACAAAAACAAACTTTAACATTTTTACAAAAATTCAAAAAATCAAACTGGTTTTATCCAAAATTTATAATCAAAACCAACACTGGTTTTATCAAAAATTAAAATTTCACCAAAACTGGTTTTTTCAAAATCAAAAATTTCAAAAAACTTTTTGCGCCAAAAATATGACTCATCATTAATTATTGCAAAATTTACCGTAATACCACGGTAATTATTATTATAAAAACTAACGGTCCTTTGTTTCGAAGCGCCATGTATAACAATCTGAACCTTTCTAAAAATTATTACTTTAATTTATTAACATAAAGAACAATTCAATCAAAATCAATCAAAAATTATATAAATTAAAACATAAATAGCTTACAGTATATTTTTCTTCAATGATGATCCGCTTCTTGTTTTATCGTGACTCCCTTTAATTTTCCATTTAGTAGAACCAAATTTCCTTTACATTTAAAATGATTTTCTTCAACCGGCGTCATTATCTTGCGACGGCAAGTTTTATTAAGATAAGTGTTGTTAGTATATATATAATATCGATGCCCTGATAAAAAAGTCCCATAGCTCGATTTATGGATGTTATATTTATCCATAGAGGCAATCACATCGATTAACTTCATTAAAACAGCACAATTTGCAACATGTCGAAGACGTTGTTTTAATAATTTAGAATAATACTCATACAAACATCTTGTGTTTTAGATCCATTTTTTTTAATTCAACAACGTAAGTATTTGTACTGTTTAAAATACTCGTGATGTATAATTAAGGAAAATTAAAGAATTTGTTTTAGTTTTATTTGTAATAAATAATAAAATATGAACTTTTTATCACAACACTCATTATATCGAAAACAAATAAATAAATAAAAACACTTCGACATAATCAAAATAAACTATTTAATAATTTTTTTTTCTTTAAAATTTTTACATTTTTTTCCACTTACAAAATTAACATAATGATATTTTTGTTTTTTCTTTTGATTTACATTTAATACTAAACATTTTGTATTAAAAGTTATAACTCAATTGATTTTAAAATTATACTGCTTCCATTTATTATAAAAATTCTCATTTTTTTCTCATTGTTTCCCTTTCCAACAATCAACAATTTCTCCAGTATAAAAAAAACATTTAATCAAACATGTTTATTATTGAAATTGAGTGACGCAACTAAATCTCAACAGTAGCATACAAAAATGTTGCGACCTTTAATAAAATTAATGAAATTATAATTGAAAATGAAAATTATTATTTTTAGAGTAAAAGAGTAATAGTCCTGCCGTTACAAAATCAAAAATACAAATTTTCTTCAGAACTAAAAATATTACAAAATCAAAAATTTAAACTTTTTCCAAATCAAAAAAAAACTTTTTCCAAAATTCTAAAAATATCGCAAAAATTATAGCAAAATCAAAAATACAAACTTTCTTCAAGATTCCAAAAATATTCCAAAAATTATAATAAAATCAAAAATTTAAGCTTTTTCAAAACTCTAAAAATTTTCCGAAAATTCTTACAAAATCAAAAATACAAACGTTTTCAAAATTTCAAAAATTATAACAAAATCAAAAATTGCCATGTTCAATTTCATGTTTGCTAACATTTCATGTCAAATAAATAATTAATATCATTTTTTTCCAAAAAATTGAGTAAAAAAAAAATGAAAATCATTCTTTTGACAAAATTTTTTTGACAAACTTATAGCAAAATAGAGGCTTATAGCATCGCGATTTCTTCTAGCATTCCATGGTAAGTGCAAAAAGAAAGCAAATTGATCCTTTCTTATTCTTAACTCACCCTTATACTTTTTTCTTTGTAAATATCTAAATAATTATTTATTAGAAATTCATTAATTTTTATTGTCAAAAATTTATTTAATCATATTTTAAAAAAAAATATTTCTTTCTTGTTATTTATTATAAAAATAAATAAAAATTATGACATAGACAGAAAAAAATTATCAGTTGTTGTACCGTTTGATAAAAAATATTACATTGATTTGAATAACAATGCGGAATGCTTTCCATTTTTGCTGGGAAATTCAATAATTTCTATCTGCATTAAATTTATAACGACTTTATTTATATTGTGATGAATTATATAAAACATGATTTATTTAAATTGAATTTGTATTGTGTTGTGAATGGTTCAGCGAGACTTACAAAAGTCGTTGAATTATGCCAGACTTAATCAAATTTGTAATTATGAGCGATAAACTTGAATTTTTATTATTTGTTGATAGCGTATGTATAGAATATAGATGAGTTAAGGAAAGTGGGTAGTTGTTATACTTAAAAAATATTTCACTATTTTGTAAATGTTGTGTGAATTCATAGGAAGAGAACAGTACTATTTTTCAGTCAACATTATAAGTCGTGAAATGACATCAATCAATCCATAATGAATTACTGAAAGTTGATCAATTGCTAACACCATTAAGGAAATAGTGAACATTTGGAAAATTGTTTTTAGTTCTCTCAATTAACTTTTCAGCTTATTACTCGATTTTCTGATCAGTAACGCTTGTTTGATCCTTGTATTAGACATATTAATCATCTCAACCACATGTGGTTAGGTTATGATTTTGAAAACAATTACGTTAGATTTTAAATTATTCCTTGGCTATCTACTTTTTGGTTGGGTGGAGTTATTCAAATGTAATAAGACTATTAAACAATGCATGAATAAACTATGCAATAAATGCAAACTAAGCAGCACTGCTGATCTAGAAGTAATAGTTTCCATAACTTTGTTAACCTTTGCTGGTTTCTCTGATAATTCAGATTGCTTTGTTAATTGATTAAGATTTAATTTCCGTGTTTGTTTGCATCCATAAAAATTGAGCGAAAAATTTGTTGTATATTCTACTTGATTTAGCCTCACTATGATAATTCACAGTTTTAATTTTTTTGAAAAAAGCCCGAGTTTATCGGGATTGGTGAATATCAAGGAAAGATGGATTTTTGAACGCAAAACAGATGTTTACAAACAAATTAATGAACAGTTAAAGCTAATTGCGGTTATTAAAGCAGCCATAATTGATAGAGGGTTGGTCAAATTAGTTATTGTACTTAATATAAAACCAGCAAGTAATTAATTATTCATCGTAGATAGGTAAAGAAGTATAAAAACAAACGAACGTTAATGTCAATTTCGTTCATGTTTTCAGTTTAACATACTCTTTTGGGAATTCATTTTTTTAAGGGTAATAAAACCACGCAATTGAATAAAATTATCACTATTTTCATATCAATAAATTTATTTTCGTTTAGAATAATAATTTTTCAGTCATTTTGGGCCGTTATAAATTATTTGATTTTAGTTTAATGGATGTTCTAAAAAACGTTAGCCATGTTTTTTTTATAAAGAGTCTCAAACTAAAATCTGAAATATTTTTCGACATTTAGAAAACATTTTCACTCCCATCATCTCCTTATGAAGGTCAAAACAAGAAAAATGTGAAAAGAAAATTATAAGAAATTAATTTCATTTCCTTCGTTAAAAATATACGAAAAGGAAATATTAGCTTATAAGAGCAACTAAAAAAAACATTCTTGAACTATCGATTTTTCATTAGAATTCATTAAAACAGAAGAGAATTGAGAAATAAATAAAATATCTCAAGGATAAAAAAATACAGGAATAAAATTAAAAAAATTGTAATCTTCAGATTATAAGGAAATAATTTACTAAGCTTTATGAATTAATTTTAAAAAACAATTTTTATTGTTAACGATGTTTTGTCGGTCTGTTTTTAATTGCCGTTTAAATGTTTTATTAAAGAAGATGATAATTTAGGAATTGAGGTTAATGAAAGGTTTTTTTTATTTATTCCTTATTTATTTATTTGCAACGAAATGGTGTAAGCCTTAAGCTTAAAAATAAAACATATGGTTTCAGTCTTTAATGTTCTAATTAACTATTTTCCCAAAACTATATGCATAGAAAAAGCAACAATTTCTCGTAATTTATTTATAATAAAAATAAAGATAAAGAAAATTCATGAGAAAATTTTGGTTTTAAGCAAAAACAATGTCAAATGCAGATGATAAATGGGATGAGCTTTTTCGTATAATTTTTTATTTTTATTTTATATAAAGTACAGAACGTTGCATGTAGAAAAATTGAAGATTCTGTTTTTTTTCTAAATCACATAGCGCAAAAGAAAATCTTTAACGATTCAAAGCGCACCCTGTACAATCAAAATTGTTAACAACACTTTTTGTGTTTTCATAATTTTATTTATTTGTCATTTTATCTAAAAAAAATTTTTGTAGTGGTATAGTGATGAATTAGGGGAGGTTTTTGGTATCAAGTAAACAAAGGTTGGTGTAAGAATTATTTAAAAAGTTCTAGGAAACGATGAGATTTACGACCACAAAATATAATTTAATAATATTTCAAATTAAACTAAATTTTTAATTGGTGTATTTTTCTCAATTTGTAATTGGTGTTTAGATTCCATAATCTTTATTTATAATCAAAGAAAGATGATTTTAATTTACTGTTTAATAATTGTAAAATTTAAAATACAAAAAGTGAAGGAATTGTGCTGTAAGCGAATAATAATATAAAAAACGAAAATTTTGTGTGTCATCAAAGTTAGATTATATTTTTGTTATGTCAATTAGTGATAAAACTAAAAAAATAAAAATAAGATTTTAGGGTAAGTGTTTTGAAAAGATAAACTATTATTCGGAGTGAAAAGACAGCTTCAAAAAAGTCGTTACACTTACCATTCAGCAACGATGGAATTGATCGTGCTTTAGACCTACAAAAGATGTTGTATTTAGTTCTAAACTTTTAATACAAGTTTAAGGCTACTGCGTGCTCCTCTCGGAGTACCGCAATAAGCGATTTTGACGTTCACGCAAAAATATTGTTACAACTCTACGCACGCCAATGTTCAGAACCAAGGTTAAGCTGGATCTCGTAAATAATTGTAACTTTTAGAGCTTACCAACAACAATGGGATGTGTAATGGAGCGCTGCTTCGTTGACTAACAACGAAGTGGCATAGCAGGTCGCGTACCTAGCGAGATTATTTTTAGCCCCAGACTAGCTGCAGCCTATGGGATCGAGAGAAGAATACCGGCTGCTCCAGCACAAATAACTGAATTTGTACGCGTAACATGAGATAAGAATAGATTTAAAAAAAAGGTAAAGGAACTAAACAGACTCTGGCAACCCCCTGAATGAAAGAACCGTGATCCGACCGCATATTTCAACATATATTCACACGCTCTCGCACTTCATCCATTCACTCACACACACAAACCTACACATACACCTACACACATTCGCCCTTGCACATTCATACACCCAATCATCTACACACACACGTATACACATATTTATACATATATTATAAGTACAAAAAAAAAATGCATTTAAGAAAATGACTCACCCCATAGTTGTTCGAATCCCACTCCTCTAGTCCAATTAATCAATCATTTTTGAATTTGGGTGTTATAACAGTAATAAACCGCATCGAATCCTGATCTCACTCCTTAATAATAGTTGCATCCGGTGAATAAACATAGGTAATTCAATTCCGAATAAATATAGGTAAAATCATGCACTGGTTAACTCCAGTGAATGCAGTTGAATATCGTTGGAATAGTTGAAATAGATACTTGTTGAACCCAGTTCAGGTGGTGGGTGTTGAACAATTATATGTAGGATATATATATAGCGGTTGAATCCAGCGTTTGTTGAACTTTGGTCAAATACATTAGATGATGATGTCAACTATTGACATGCGCTATTGACATGGTCTGCAACGGGTGTCACCCGTTTTGGGGTGACACCCGACCGTAAAAAACAAACCATCAGAATTTTTCAACGATAAATCACTTAGAAACCATTTTAACCAGGTTATCCATATAATTTTAATTTATAAATTGTGATAACTTATAAATGTGTCCTATAAAGGTGTTATTGGTTCCAAAAGAATCTATTCTACTTTTTAAAATTTTTGAGTTATTACGTAAAATAAAATTTTAACAATATGTGTGTATTTCTTTTTTTTTTTAATCGAATCAACATGTTGAGCATTGAATACCATCACCACAATAACTCAATAGCTTTGAATATTCCTATAGATCCCATATTGACTTTTTTTACGGTATATTATTTAGTATGCAAGAATGATTCTTTAACGACCAGGTCTGAAAACACATATGCTGAATAATGTATAGGAAAAGTGGTTTACGTCGATAATGTGGCACCCTTTGTCGATAGGGTGACACCCTTGAGTTACAATGTCTCTATTCCAAAATTGTTTCTAAAATTTCAGCTTAACTTCACTACCTAATATATGTTTTACATTTCAAACAAATTAATTGCAAACACCTAAGGAAACTAATAAACAATCAAATCACCGTGTTTGTAAATGATCTCAAAATAATTTTTTTTCCTTTATCTTGAAACTCAGGGAATAAATTTGAATAGATCGTTTTTCAATAGACACAAAAATAATTATTGTGGAATAAAATTATGGAATTATGGAATAAAGTTATGCAATTACTGCAGTTGAAAGTTTATCATTTAAAATTACATTTTCTTGGGTTTTAGATCCTTTGTAAATTTCAAACTCAAGTGATTCTTTTGAGATCCTTGGCCACAAAAATGTAAAGCCTTCAAATTTTTTTAAAAGTGGTGTAGCTATTGTTATTAACTATGTAAATGGTTTGCAAAATAGACTTTAAATTTTGTTTATTTTTCTTCTTAGGAAGGAATTCCTTAAATCAGTCTTTAAAACATTTTCCGGTTTTCCAAAAGTAAAATTTTTCATAAAAATTACATTTAATTTTGTAAATTATTGAGTATGATTCTAATTGGATATTTAATTTTGGTTTCAATTCTTTATATAAAATATCTTTTAGGATTTTATACTTATATTTTTTTTAAATAGTTTCTTATAATATTAGGCATATGATTTGTATCTTCCATCTTATCAAATATTATTTAATATAAGTGGTTACAAGGAAATTTAAATAAATTAATTTTCTTGGCGGTGTATTTAGTCATTAACACAGTGTACTTATTTTGAACTAGACATATATGTATCCTACAAATATATTTAGAATAAATGCTTTGCTGACTATAATTAAAAAAATTTTTTTAGATTGGGTTTAGCAAATATCCCAAAAAATAAATATGCCACTAGGAGTTCATACTTCTTAAAGAAAAAGTGGGTTCCAGCAGAGAAAGACCAAACAGGCTAAAATAGATGCAGCTCAGAGCATATCTGGATCCATCTATAAATATGTTACAAAACCCGATTATATCCAAGATTCATCAAAAGAAACTGATTCTCACGTTGATGCAACGAATGTTTCAGAGAAAATTGGCTCATCTTCGGAAAGTAACAGTGATAATACAGAATTAATAATGATGACCCATGATGAAGACAAATTAGAAAGAAATACTGAAAATGACAGGGATAATGCTGCTAATGCTTCTACTATTGAAGACTGTATTTGCATGGGTGAATCACTTCAGGACTTAAGAGATGTATCACATTGGAATATACTCGTCTCAGATAATGTTCGCATTGAAATCATAAAAAAAGGAAGTGAACATTTTCAAAATAGAGAAGGGTCGTTTGCTACTGTATTTAGACACGGGTTGGGACATAAAGGTGATGTTCGTCATCTTTCTAAAGAATAGTATTATAAAGTGATGCCTTATGGTGAAAAAATTCTGCGGTCATAGATGGTTTATTGTCCTTTAAATAATAACCTGTACTGCTTCTGCTGTCGTATATTTGCTATTTGCTGTTACCAATAGTAATAATACAAAATTTACGACTGGATTTCAGAAGTGGTGAAAACTAAATCCCAAAGTAACCGACAATGAAACTTCAAATGAACATCTGGAGAATTTAGAAAAGTGGAAAACTTTGGAAATGAGGTTAAAATTTCATAAAACGATAGGATACTCAGCATTGCAATTAATATATAATGAAAAACAGAAGTGGAAACATCTTTTATCCAGATTATTGGATATAACTTTGTTTTTATCTAAACAAACCCTAGCATTTCGTGAACATGATGAAGGATAAAGTTCTTCAAATAAAGGCAATTTTTAGAACTAGTCAATCTATTGTCAAAGTATGATGTAGTATTAAAAGAACACATTTTGAATTTGGAGCATAGTAAATCACCAAAAGTATCATATTTGTCACCAGATGTACAAAATGAGTTCATAAATGTTTTAGCGAACCACGTAAAGTTTAAGCTTGTCAACGAAATTAAATCGGTTAAATATTTTGGAATTATGTTTGATAGCACACCTGACATTTCACATATTGATCAAATGTCAGAAGTGATTCGTTATGTGAAAATTGATGGTAGAAAAGTGGAAATCAAGGAAGTATTTCTTGGATTTTTTCCTTTACATGGAAAAAAGCCACTGATTTAAGCGATGAAATTCTTACACTGAAAAAAAAAATTGAAGTAATGACAACCTCATCTCGAAGTTGGCAGTTTATTATTCACGCAAAGAAAAGATACTTACAAACAATTTCACCGTGATTGGGACAACTACTCAGTACTCAGTAACATTGTCCTGACAACACAATGAGGTTTATTTAAAATATAAAGTGTTATATCCAATATAACAGTAGTTGAATAAAGTTAATAACTATTTCAAGGAAGGAAAACATATTTCTTTGGCCTTATATCATGAATTTTTCATGTTAAAATTTAAGTATTTGAGATTAATTGAAGTATATTTTATTTTCACATAAATATTTCATGTGATTGTTGGCTTATAATTGTACAGTTGTTGAATCAATCTCGTAGTTCGATTCGCCATATCTGCCCGCACGGTGAGGTTGAGACAACTGCATTTCGATTGGAAATAGAACATCTTTTTTTAGAGTAAACATCTTGAAAATGACGGTATAGATGTTGATGGAATTGTGGCTGTAATTGAGAAGTTAAGTGATCAACAAGAAAATGTAGACACTAGAGGCGCTGCACAGAACCTTATCCATGCAGAATGTGACTTTACGTTTCTTTGCTATCTTTTGTTTTGGAATGATATTGTAATGGAAATAATATCTGTGCTCAGATTGGATTGCAAAGCAAAGGCTTGAATATTGATCAACTAGTTACAAAAATAGAGTCAATTCGTAACGAAGCTGCATTGTAGAAGAGGCAATAGATATTGCTGCGAAAAATCGGAGGACTATGAAATTCCAATGGAAAGCCAAATTCGTCGTAAAAACGTAAAAAACGAATGGTTGGTGAGTTTGCCCCTGATGTTGGACTGACACTGAGAGCTCAACTTAAAAAGGGCATGCTGGAATGTCTTGACCAATTCAGTATTGAACTCGCTACTAGACTGAAGTCAGTTCAAAATTTAGCTTCATTGTTCGAGGTTGTACAGACAAACACTTAACTTTTGGCGAACAGAAAAGAGCTGAAATTATCTGTATCAAAATTTACCGGTTTTTATGATAAGGTATCGGCAACAGAACTCCTCATAGAGATACCAAGGTTGAGGAGGCATTTAAAAGCGGCCAATGTTACAATTTTTAACTGGGTGTACCTAGATTTTTTGAAATTCATCGTAGAGTGGGATTTTTCAAAATTTATGACTATTTGCGTATCAGTGGTTTCGTGTGAGAGGAGTTTCAGTGCAAATTAAAATTAATTAAAAATTACTTGCGGGCAACAATGACCCAATGTAGCTTATTAATAATGATGCTCATTTGTATTACTTAAAAAAAATTAAAAATTACGTTTATAGGCTTTTGATTATTATTGACAGTTTTTATTTTTGGGGTGACACCACAATATCCGCCCCGGGTGCCACCCATGCTAGCTACGCCACTGGATTAACCATAACAAGCAAATTAATTTTACTAATCAGTTCTTTACGGTTTATGATCTAAATTTTTTTACGCTTACAATTAGCTAATTAGTTATTTTACTACAATAATCCGAAGGATATGATTTTACTTCACTTAGACAATTTTTCTTTTTCATTTCTTTTTTTTTTTGTATAAAATGACACCCATTAATTATCTAGTTACATTCAAAAAAAAACTTATACCTGATCTTTTTGATTAAAATTTACGAGATACATCTCGTGGAAAATCATCATACAACAAACGTTAAAGAAAAATCCAATCAACTGTGTGTTTTCTAGACAAAATGTCGACTGACAGAGCCTCTATACGTGGCTAGGCGTATTTATGGGCAAACAAAATAACGATCGTTTGGGGGAACAACAACAAGTTGATAAACCGATAAATTTGTTTCCGATAATTATGTGTACTCACCAAAGAGTGAAGACTCCAACCTGTACTAAAACTGTAGAATATTTATAAACAGAGACATGGATTATAAAACGATTGTAGGAAATCTACATGGAAATAGCGGAATTACGAATACAAATTGAATAGAGGAAATTACATTGGGAAATATCACACAGCTGTTTTATGTTCATAATTTCTTTAACGGAAACTATAGTAGATGATGACCATGGATTGAGTATAAAAAAATTATGTGTAAAGGAAAAATGAAAACAACTATGAAAATTTCTGTTAAGGCAAATTTGATGTGTGAGGGACAGTGGTTTGAATCTCAATCATGGAGTTTGAATTACCCTTCATAACAACTACAAAAGTTTAATTGTATTTGGATGCATGGTAATATAGTAAGATCACATAAACTGCTTATCATATCACTATATAACTGTTAACAGTGCGCTTAAATATTTGGTTGAGTGAGATGCAAAAAATTTTAAGAATCGATATCAAAAATCTTTAGTGGATATAGATTCTTAAAAGAATCCCATTTTCAGGATACACGATTGTTAATTATACAAATTTGTCTTCTATACTACTAGTACTATTATGCTGGTTGATGCACAAGGTAATTAATTCCTCATCAGTTTTATGATCGTGTTTTGGTTTATTTAGATGTAACCTTTTCATCCATTAACGATAATATTTTTCTGCTCACGGATGTCGAAGAGTATCCGACCGAGGAAAAGTCAAATCAAACTATGACTATGCAGAAATCTAAATTTCTTTGAACCAAATTAAGATCATCGGTAATGTGTTTGAGTATTGAGGTCAACGTGTAATCTAACATCGATGCGTGAAACGAATGTTTAAACTTTGTTTGAATAAAGGGAATGATGACTTAAAAGTTGTGTTAAAATGAAGTTGTTTTGCTCTATGAGGAAATTTGAGTATAAATTTATAAGAACTTCAACGGGAAGTCTTTCTATTAAATATAATATAATTGTCATTTCTATTATTGTTAACAATGAATTTTTGTTGCAAACAAACATTAAATCTTATCAGAAAAATCCATAAGCTTATATTTAAACTAAGACAGTAAGCAAATAAAAGGCATATATTAATTTTCAGTCGAGTATTAGCGCAACGTAAGCAAACAAAAATCTGTTTTATTTTACATCCACAAAATATATATTTATGTCAGAGATCAAACCAATGTAATGTATGTATTTCAATCTTATATTCGTGAAAGAAAATATTATTTTAACATCTTTTATCCATGATGAAAAATTTATGCTCACATTAAATTTGAGCTTCTACCACCTTTATTTGAGATTAAGACTAAGCAAACTCATATCTTATTCACAATTTTTAAGAACCACAAAAGCTTACACAACGAATGTATGAAAGAAAATTTATAGCTACTATCGAAATGTCAATCATGTTTAGTTATGGGTTTATTTAAGTCGTCGTTTAAACAAAATTAAAGAAATAATTTACAGAATGTATGTAAAGGATACAAGAATAAATTTTAAATAAAATATTCAAATAAATTTAATTTTTTATCAACTTGTCTTAATGTCACGGTTATATTGTTTCACATAAATTTCAAGTCAACAGATTCTGGCAATACTTGAACAAGGGCTCTTATATTTTTTTAATTTTGTAAAGATTGAAATGGTTTAAATCAAAGACGATACATTATGCAATATGTATTCTCCTTTTTTCAGTTTCGGAAAAATTATTCGTTTTCGGATAAATTTTGATTCACTATTTTTTCACTAACTTTCAGTGAGGTTTGGTCTAATTCATAATTATCTAAACAAATTTTTATTGAAGTTTGAATCATTGTTCTACGAATATTAGCTTATAAGATGTAATGTATCAAGCTCATGTAGTAAATCAAAGAATAAATGTTAATTTTTAGAGAGAGCTTTCTCAAATTACTTTCTGAATTTTTTGCACCCCCCAGTTCTTAAAAGGTTGTAATTCGTATTACACATCACTTTTTTATTAAAAAAACATCTGAAGTTGCACCTTTGTATATTTTATGGGTACAATAGTTTGTTTTGTTCGTCTATATGCTATTTCGTTTATGACCAAAATTTAGCTAGTGATTCCTTCCTTTGAAAATACGTCCCAGATTTTGCTAGTTTTTCGTATTTACAGTCGATAACAGTGTTAGTTTCGCTTTAATAGATATATTCTTGAAAAATAAATTATGATCATAAACTAAAATTACCAAGTTTATCTACTCTACATGAGGATTCGCCAACAACTTATTTTGATTGTTAAATTCGTATTCATCACATGTTTTAGTAGGATGAAGATTATAGTTATTGTTATTGATAGAATGGTCCTTTATTCTTTTTATTTGTGTCGAAGTTTAGGTTTTGTTAGGAACTGTTATACCTAAATAAATTACATCAGGGTAACGATAGTGTATTGCAATAATTGATTCATCTCAGCGCAAAATCACATTGAGACTTGGTTCATGTTAAACACCTAAATAATAATTAACAAATATATTTGCTCTTTTATATACCAATATTATTATTATATACAAAAATAGCTGATTAAAAACTAAGAGAAAGGGAGGACATTTATGCCGTCTTTTTACCTTGCGTTATGTGAATAATAAAAAAACTGCCATTCATGGCACTTTACATTGCCAAAAACCATACAACTAAATTAAGCGAAAAATTTAAATTAAATTTACATTTAATAATATTTCCAGAATTTGAAAGTATACAATATAAAAGAATTATACATCCTTTTTCCAAGGATGTTTTATTGAAAGCTTTTAAGTTTTAACAAGACAGATTTTTATTTCATTTTGTTAAATAAATTTTTATATGTAACGAAGAAGGGTTGATAAAATGTTAACATCAGATGAAATCGAACTTCCAATCGAGCAATCGAAAGATATCTCTACAAATCTGCGTATTAAAGTAACACTGCATGATTTAAAGATATCATAAGCTCTTGCTCTGCAAAATCTAAGATTCCCTTTCATGTAGCTTAAAAGAAATAGAAATTTCTAAAATCACCTTAGGAAAAAATATAGGACATAAATGTGGAGAATATAGGAATAATATAGGAATTAATGTGAAGTAATTGATGCGAATTAATATATTTTTTATATCTAGTGAGGTGGCCGAGTGTTCTTGACGTGCTCTTTGTCATTGCCATTATCCCAAACAAGGTTTTACAGCTGGTCCAGTAATGGTCCATTACTGGGGACCAGTAAGGGAGCAATGGCCGAGCACTGGCAACAATATATGACTTATAGTACTGGAAACAATATATGACTCGACCATTAACATAATTTTACTGTATGAAAACTTTGGACACTAAATGACTGCCATTTATGGCCCAGAGAAAAAACAGGAATGGCCCATACAACGTTGTAAAGCTGACCCAGTCAGAACGGACCAATAATGATGACAAGACGGGGCTGGAATAATTTATATTATTGAGCAATTTCACGAAGATTCAACAACGTTTTGACTTGACCCCTTTTAATTTTAATTATTTTTTGTTTATAGATAGTCTTTGATAAATAAAAAATACAAGTTCTTTTAGAATTTTTTTTTTCGACCAGGGGTCTTCACAGGTGCCCCTCAATTTTTTGTTATTTTGTGATGTGAGTGCATTTTGACGAGCGATTGTAGAAAAACTACTGAATCGATTTTCTAATCGAATCGACTACTGAGTCGAAAATGTTCACTGTTAATTTTTTGAAATAATTTTTAACGGTGTAACATAAAAAAAAAACGGTGTAATTGAAAAAAAAATGGCATAGCCTTTTTTTTTTTTTTTAAACTAAATTGAAGCTTATTTTATGTCTAACCACTTGTGAAAGTTTAGGAGATGCATTATTTTTTGTTTTAGAGATAAAATTCGTTGTGCATATGACTGTCGGGAATCAGTTTTTTTTGTTCTGAAGGAAAATTATAAAAATGGCGTTATAAACTAAGAGATTTTTTTTATGTTAAATATCAAATATTTTATTATTAGATAAACTTTTTAAAATATTATAAAAATTATATATGTAGTACAATAAATAAAATAAATACAATTGTTAAAAATGATTTACTTATTTTACAAACAGAAGTTTCTTTTGAATAGGAAAGCACTTCTGCAATTATTTTCTTTGTATTAGATGGCATAAAAAATGAAATGTTTATTTATCACTTTTAGTAATCACTTGTCACTCTTATAAAAAATAATTTGACAGTCTCGACTGCAAACAAAAAAGCCGTATAAATAACTAAATCTATTTAGGAACTTTTGACTGGAGAAGCATTATGTTCGTATTATGTTATTATGGAATAATGAATAGCCTAGGACAACGCCTGAACGTAGTGTATTATAATCTCTGATTCATTAGTTATCATTTTTATCAACATATGTAGCTCGTAATAGTTTCTCATCCATCCACCATCGATAGTCTTATTTTCTCATGGTCTCCGTAACCCATATTTTTTTTTATATATAAACACTAATATTTAATTTTGCAATCCCCTGATATTGATTCATACTACGTTTCAATCCGCTTTATTTCACCATACTCCCAGAATTTGGATTGTCTAAACACAGTTTTCAAACCTCAAAACAGCTGTGCAAATTTGTCCAATCGTCACAATGGAAAAATTAATATCCTACCATTCGTTATGCATTCGGTTTCCTGTATGGGTATTGTTATCAAATTGTCTTTCCGTTAAGGATCCGAATTTCACTGTATTACGGTTGTAGATTGTTGTTTCGCGAGGCATAGGCATTCTAAAATCGATTAAACTTATGTTTAATTCATATTAAGTCATTGATAATTCTTATTAGTGTCTCAGAAATAATTTGTTTCGCAAAATTTATTTTTGCAATGTTGAGTATTACCAAGTAACAAACAGTTTTGTTTTAACAAAAAAAAAGGTCCTAACATTTATTTACATTATGTAAATTAATTTCCTTACATCAGAAACCCTTATTCGAATCTTTCGATTTTAAAATTTTGGCTATATAAGGAACGACTATACAATTTTTTGTCTCTTAGTAATTTTTGCGATTCACACAGTACTCTCGCAGTCTATTACTTTCGCATTTTGCATGTCTGACGTCTCGGAGATAGTTTTTGGATTTTAACATTGGTGACTGTCAATTTTGGATTTTTGTTACCTCGTGCATCGTGAATAGGAAAAACAAAAAGAAAATTAAACTCGGAGCTCGTGAAATGCAGGCCATTAATTTTCCGGTGGGATTGACGGGAGCAAAGGAATAAGTCAGAGGTATGAAGTTTAGATTGTTATAATTACATCGTTCCAAAGCATAAACGAGTAACCTAATTTGAAAAGCAAATTAGAGCTAGTGAAAACCAAAACGAATGCAAACCCAAATGGTTATATGTTTGGTCCAGCTGTAAAATCTCAGTTGGTTTTTTTATGTATATAGAGCATTCCGTGCAAATTTATTCAATGAAAGGATAGCCACTTACCAAATGTATGACGCAATCGCATGATTTTTTATTATTTCTAGTCAATATACAAATATTTAGTGCAAATTTACTAGTTTAATCCAATTCAATTATAGAAAAACTCTATGTGTGGGTGTTAGTTACAAATTTATTTATTCTAATCCTATCTAAGTTATTGAGTGTTAAATTAGTAATTAAATATATAAACAATATAGAACCAAACGAACCGGAACGTGATATAACCTATATATATGTCCGTTTACATTTTATTACAACTCGAATTAAGTTAATTTGGACCTAAATTTGCAAGGTTATTGTTTGATATTGTGATAAGGGAGAAGCCAATTTTGGTTGGTTTGATGTAATATACCAGAATTAGGTTAAAGTGACATAAATTACAGAGTTCAACATTGTTAGTTCATTCATATAAAGATAAACCGGAAAATTACATTTGTTGGTCTAATAACCGATTTGTTTGAGTTCAGGTTACAACAATTTATTATAGCCTCTCAAAGGAATGTTATATTCTTGAGGGCGGGAAGAGAGTTGTATTCTTATATGTCACTGCTTGCAATCAATGTTATAAATTTAGATATATAACCTAATTAATCCGGGTCTTAAATCAATTAATTTTTACAAATAATATATATAGTAATATATGCAATTAATAAACCCTAATGGTTAATGGAAAGAGTTTACTACATAAGTATATAACTTAAGCATACAATGTATTAATCTAATTAAGATGATATTATAAAATCAAAATAACCAAGAAACCAATCATCTTTCACTGTATGAGTGAGATGTGTGACCCGAGTGATTTAATAGCCTAACTATACCAGTGCCCTTGAAGTTGCATCGCGGTGGGCTCCTGTCTCCGGTGAACTTCATCTACGGAGTATAATCTTTCTTTTGTTAGTAAGGAAGACGTCTACAATTAACGACGGTTATGGTTGGGGGTGCTTCGACGATAGCTGTCCTCCATGCTTATAGCTGTGATTAGTTCACCCGTCAACAGGATCTGTTAATTTCACCAACCAAGGGAGACTGAACGTGTTTCTTTCCTTTATCAACGATTATCGTTCTGCGAATCACAGTAAGCTCATCTTCCGGCTTTGAATGTTTCATCCGTCAAGAAGCTTTGTTAATTGCAACCTTTTCACATTATAATTTACAACTTGGTTCTACAATTTTATCCGTAGTTGTTTGAGTTAATACGGCACTACAGTTACAACGGAATCATACCATAATTACATCACTTGTATACAACGAATTTGTATCAACTTTTACCCCGCATTTTCATATAATCATCATTTTCAACTATTACAACGAAGTTTTATACAGTATTGGTATCATCATTTTCAAACTTTTACAACGAATGTTTGATACAATATTTTCATCATCAGTTTCAACTTTTATAACGAAGTTTTAAGCAATATTCATATCATTCGTGTCATCTTTTACAACATATTCTTGGTACAATATTTATGACATTATTGTCAGCTTTTACAACGTATTTTTGGTACACTATTCTTATCATCAGTGTCAACTACTACAACGCATTTTTGTACAATATTGGTATCATCATTTTCAACCTTTACAACATATTTCGGTGCAATATTTATATCATCAATTTCAACGGATACAACACATTTCTGCACAATATTTACTGCACAATATTCATTACTGTCCACATTTGCAACGAATTTTTAGTACAAGAGTTACGTCATCAGTTTCGACTTTTACAACCTATTTCTATACAATATTTATATCAGCGTTTTCATCTTTTGCCACGAATTTTTGTACATTATTTGCATCATCATTAGCACCGTTTGCAACGAATTTTATTTATCTACAAATTATCACATCATATTTTCCACCTATTCAACTATATTTGCAATTTATTCAACGTTTATATATACAAATTTTGATACCATATTTTCCACCTATTCAAGTGTATTTACAAATTTATTCAACGTTTATTTATACAAATTTTTGCATGGTATTTTCCACATATTCAACCGTATTTACAAATTTACTCAACGTTACATTGTATTTTTTTTTAACGTATTCAACTGTTAATTCAGTAAATTATTTGTGATATAACATCACCCCGATGGAAAATCTCCCATCAAGAATAATATAAGAACTGAATCTAAAATCACAAATAATTTACTGAATTAATTGTTGATCATGTGTCAATAGACACAAGTGAAGACTAGTCATCTTCCTCTCACCGATACAAGTTTGTTTTTCAATACTAGAATGTCTAGAGTATAACAAAACAGTGATCACCAGAGAAATTAATTGACTAAACCTGAATTTATTAAATGTATGTTTGTGTAAATTTTTTGTTTTTACACTTCGCTAAAGTTGCAACCTAATTTTTGGGTTATATTCATTAGCGTTGACATTTTTTGGTAGAGTTTATCTAGTCGGCTAGCCCTGATGAGAATGATAAACTTTTTTAAAGTTTAAAATTTTCTCGTTGGTTCGAAACTAGATCGCTCTAAAGTTGTATGGATTGCAAAAAGTTTCATATTCAACTGTAATTACAAATTTATTCAACGTTTATTTATACAAATTGTTGCATTGCATTTTCAACGTATTCAACTATATTTACAAATTTATTCAACGTTTATTTATACCAATTGTTACATTGTATTGTGAACGTAATCAACTATATTTGCACTTTATTCAACGTTTATAAATACAAATTTTGATACCATATTTTCCTCGTAATCAACGCAATTATATGCGATATTGACATCACCTTTTTAACTTAATCAACTTATTTGTATACAACTGTGCCGATGGAGGGCTGAGACACTTGGTACTTAGAGGCCAGGAGGATATAACCATGGGGTGAGGGAAACTGAATTATTTTTCTTTGTTATTCTTATGATTTAGGGGTGTGAATGAGTGTGTGTGTGTGTGTGTGTGTGTGTGTGTGTGTGTGTGTGTGTGTGTGTGTGTGTGTGTGTGTGTGTGTGTGTGTGTGTGTGTGTGTGTGTGTGTGTGTGTGTGTGTGTGTGTGTGTGTGTGTGTGTGTGTGTGTGTGTGTGTGTGTGTGTGTGTGTGTGTGTGTGTGTGTGTGTGTGTGTGTGTGTGTGTGTGTGTGTGTGTGTGTGTGTGTGTGTGTGTGTGTGTGTGTGTGTGTGTGTGTGTGTGTGTGTGTGTGTGTGTGTGTGTGTGTGTGTGTGTGTGTGTGTGTGTGTGTGTGTGTGTGTGTGTGTGTGTGTGTGTGTGTGTGTGTGTGTGTGTGTGTGTGTGTGTGTGTGTGTGTGTGTGTGTGTGTGTGTGTGTGTGTGTGTGTGTGTGTGTGTGTGTGTGTGTGTGTGTGTGTGTGTGTGTGTGTGTGTGTGTGTGTGTGTGTGTGTGTGTGAGCGTATGTGAGTGAATGTGGGGGTTGAACGTGCTGACCGCGGTTCTTTCGTAAAAGGGGGTCGCCAGAATCTCAATTTCTCATTTGCATTATTTTCCATTTCCGAACATTCACGTAAATTGCGTACATTTCTGCATTTGTACTGAAGCTGCAGGTTTATAACATCTCAAATCCACGATGACTGAGCCTTAGTCGTTACGGCGTTAAAAAAATCTAGGTACGCATCCTGCTATGCCATTCTCATCCTTTGATGAGAAAGCACTTCATTACAAATCATAAAGTAAAAGATTGTTTTTCAACATTAAATTACAAATATTTTATTATTGAATAAACTTTTTAAAATATCATATAAATTATGTATGTGAAAATAAATATAGTTATTAAAAATTATTTACTTATTTTACATTCAAAAGTTTCTTTTGAGTTGGAAAACAGTTTTGCATTTATTGTCTTAGTATTTATTGGTACAAAAGAATGAAATTTTTGAGTTCAACATATAGTAATCGCATTTTTATATCGATTTTGTAATTTTTTTTTGTTAATTGATATTCATTTTTATCGGCGTATCCAAAGTTCATGGTAGATTCCCATTTTAAAGCCCATTCGAAAAGTTATCCCTGCTTCCCATACTGTAACGGTGTGCAGCACGCTTCAGTGTACCAACAATCCCATTGCAAGGTCCCTTGCTATGGCTGGTAGCATAAAAATGCCATTCTGCATCAACCTTAAAGTCTTTTTTATGATGGCATAAGTTAATTAGGTTATGTTTATTTTTGTATTGAGAAGATGCCCCGTCAGTGTTATAAATTATTTTTGTAATATTAGAATTTATATGCGTTCTGATGAATTCAATAAGTTTTGTAATGAAAAGATGGACTGTAGTACTGTTGTGATCGTTTATATCCGAAATGAGTATAAAACTTCGGTGCTGTATATATTCACTTGTGGCACTTTTAAAATAAATGACAAATGGATGAATAGTAGCTTGTGAATTATTATAATAATAGCCTTGAACCACATTCTGAATTATGAAGCCGTAGTTTTCAGAAAAATCCCCTTGAACGAAGCACTCTCCTGCTTCTAAATTTTTTTTTCCTCAATGAATGTAGATTGCTGTTTTGCTATAAAGTTGTGTGGTATCAAAATTTGTAAACGGTAAATAAATTTTTTCATAAATTCTTCTACAGTTTCTATTAAAGTATCCAAATTGCATCGATCAGTGGTATTCCATTGTTGATATTTGACTTGAAGGATTCCTTTAACGTCAAAATCATTTAGTAATTTTTCTCCCAGTTGTTGAAGTTTTTTTGAACATTCATTGCACTTCAAATTATGACAATTTTCTGTTAATTTACCACATGAAACAAATTCAATTAATGTTTTATAATTCTGGAAAGCAGCATCAGTAATCCAAGACATCTTAGAGTGTTGAATCATTAGTTTTATATTTTGATGTATGGTACACACGCACACATTATGAACTCCTTGGGATAATTTTATACATTCTTGTGGTCGAAGGGACGTGAATTTAGTAAATCCTATTTTCACATCAAGAAACTTATTTTTAAACTCCACATAAGCTTCATTTAATGTACATAGCAATAAGCGCTTTTGTGTTTTTATGCGCTCCTCTCCTTTTTTAAAAGATATTGCATCTCATTTGCCTGGCAATAATCTACACTTTTATAGAACTGCTCCACAACATTTATATCTGTTGTGGATACACCTCTTTTATCCGTCGCAGATGAATGCTGAAAATTATTTTCATGTAGAGTTTTACTTTTTTCAACCAAATGACGTGTAGCATTACTTCCAAATATATCTTGAATCTCCTGCATTTTCATTTCTTGCGGTAAAATTGACAACATTTTTTGTTTTTCAGCATAATCCCCATTGTCGAAATGTATCTTTAGGTTTCTAATAATTTCTTCATAACGTTGCCTTATTTTTGCATTTTCAGACAACTCTAATACTTCTTCAGTCAAACGTTCCTGAATAAACTTAGTTATTTGAACGGCTTTTTGTTTCCTGTAGCCGACACAAATTTATTTTAAGAGGTGAAAGATGATCCGATATATGCGGCACAATATGTTCGTTTAAATTATTAATTAGCACATCATGCTCTATGTTAATCAAGTTTGGTGTTTGAACATAATCTCGATTAAAGCTGGCACCAATCAGTTGATCGGTTTACATTTCATCTGAAGTTTCATTTGAAGATGCGTCATTGGATAATGCATCGTCACCCACTGTTAGTGATGTTGATAAATCTAAACCAAGGTAGTGTTGACTGATTGATTAAATTTAAATAACAAGATGAACATATTCGCTTATTCTCCATTTTTTTTTTTTTTTTTTTTTTTTTTTTTAAATTTAAATTAAATTAAATTTAAATAACAAGATGAACATATTCGCTTATTCTCCATTGCACTAATCCCAAGAACATCTAAATGTTGTCGAACATTCTCTGTGATTATCCTTTTATTTGAAGAACACTTAGAATTTGAAAATGGTTTAGCGCATTTATATTCACTCATTTTAGAAAAATTAAATTTTGAAAGTTTTTGTTAAAGTAATAGAAATTAACTGATGGTGACCAATTTAAAACTTCATTTATATAACAAAAATAGGATTAAAAATAGTAATGCACGCATCAATAAAGATTATATACGCCTATTTTTTATGACCAAATATAATTACTTTACATTTACTACTCTACAGCATCTATTCAACCTTTTGAAATCTTTGTCTTAATTACAGCCATATATAATTTAAAATCCTTAAGATGGTTTTTATTTATTTTTAATCCATATTAGTTTACGCCTATATTCACTTAAAATTAAAAGTAGGATTTTCAAATTTTTCAATCATGCATATCTAAAAAAACAGTCTCCTTTTAAAGGATTAACGGATTAACAGGTAAATTCACAGGTAAATAAAAACAAAATTCAATTTTATTAAAAAAAAAAAATAAAAAAGTGGGATTAGATGCTAGCTTCATCTTTTAAACTTGTTTTCTTATGTAACATCGTTGAATAGGATTAAAAAACTAACAAATGCACAATTTCAAAAGTTTCTTTTAACCACCTATTCTACGACATATCATTTATATTGTTATTATAATTATATTATTATATTTAAAAATATAATAATTTATATTATTATATTTATAAAAAACTCTACTTGAAGTCGTATTTTTCATTTATCAAAGGCTATCTATAAACTAAAAATAAACCAAATTAAAAAGGGTCGAGACAAAATGTCGCAAAATTTTGCTGAACTTGACTGAAATTGCTTTTTAAAAAGTTCATTTAATAATAAAATATTTGATATTTAACATAAAAAAAATATTGCGACGCTGATGCCTAGGCTAACTTCACCACAGCTCTGGAAACATAGTGTTCTGGATATATAATGAGCTAATATTCATAAAATACTTTAATTAAAAGCTAACAAATATTATGGACTTCGTAATTCTAATAATAAAAATATTAAAGCAGACAGTAATATCCCAACAAACATAAATTCTGTTGTACGAGAAAAAGTAAAAAAATTTTTATCGGAAGTGACAAAGCGGAAGTAAGGATGCAGAACTGTTGTAAACCGTACTAAATGTGTATGTACCAAATTTTATCCAATTCGCTTATCAGGTACAGAAGCTATTGAGCTTCCAAAATTACAGGTGCTTGGAGGACCCCCTACCACTTTGTTCACTATCGCTAAAAAAACTAATCAGTTCCTTGCCATACATATTTGCATCTTTTTGCAAAGTGTAATCAAAATTACTTAACGAACGAATGTTGTATGCTTCCAACAAACATTGAAACAATAAACAGGTGTTTGGGAGGACCCCACCACTTATCCCAATATTGTCCAAAAACTACCTAGTCAATTCTTTGTCATTAAAGTCTTCATCTTTTTTCAAAGTGCCATTAAAATTGATTAATGAATGAAATCTGTATGCTCCCAACAAACTTTAAAAACAAAGTGTGAAAAGTCAGCAGTTGTATGGTGGATCCCCCGCCACTTTGATCAATGTGTCCCAAAACATGATAATTATCTTCTTACACTAATTGAAACCTTTCCATAAGTTTTATCATAATCACTTCATTATTGTAGGCTGTAGTGTGCATAAAGATACTGAAAAAACTGCCAACAATTAAAAAAAAAAATTTTTACCGGAAGTAAAAAACCGGAAGTTGGGATGCAGAATTTTTGTAAATCATACTAAATGCTTATGTACAAAGTTCATCCAATTTTATTATCAGGTACAGATGTTATAGAGCTTTACAAAAAACAGGTGTATGGGACACCCCCCACCACTTTGTTCGCTATCGCTCAAAAACTAATCAGTTCTTTGCCATATATGTTTGCATTTTTTTCCAAAGTATCATTAAAATTCGTTCACGGACGAATGCTGTGTGCTCCCAACAAACATTGAAAAAGGTGTGACACATTAAACAGGTGTTCGGGAGGACCCCCACCACTTATTCCAATATTATCCAAAAACTAATCAGTTCTTTGTTACTTAAGTCTCCATCTTTTTTCAAAGTGTCATTAAAATAAATTAATGAATGAAGTCTGTATGCTCCCAACAAACTTAAAAAACAAAGTGTGAAAGTCAGCATTTGTATGGTAGACCCGCCACCACTTTGATCAATGTGTCCCAAAACATGATAATTATCTTTTCACAATAATTGGAACCCTATTCCATAAGTTTCATCATAATCACTTCATTATTGTAGGCTGTATTGTGCATAAAGTCACTGAAAAAACTTCAAAAAATTTTTGTTTTTTTAATGAAAAAACCACCTGTTGTGTGGTGGACCCCCCAACCCTTTATCCAATGTGCTCCAAAAGCTGATAAAATCTTTCTCATGATATTTAAAAACTTTTCGCAACGTTTCATGAAAATCGATCGGTAATTGTAGGCTACAGTAGGGATAAAGACCTGAAAAAAAAACTTTTTAACCGGAAGTGACAAACCGGAAGTTGTTATGCAGAAATATTGAAAACAGTACTAAAACCTTATATACTAAGTTTCAATAAGGTTATATCCCGTGATCAGAAGTTATTCAAGATTTAAACTTAGAGGTGTTCGGGAGACCCCCCGCCATTTTGTCCAAATATGAAATGAATCCAGATCTTCCATTTTAAAGTGAACCTGTATCATTTGCCAAAGTTTCATCAAGATCCTATGCAGAAAACTAATCCACCCACCCACCCACCCACACACAGACGTACACCAAATTTTCTTTTGGCTATTTAGATAGAGGATGGTCCAAAACAAAAGTAAAAATAAAATTTGGGGTATGTAAGATTTTTTTTTTCACGATAGATTGCATTACTTCACACAATTTAAGATTGTGGTGAAGTAAAAATCTGAATCTAAAAGTCGCCATTTTTATAATTTTCCTTCAGAACAAAAAAAACTGATTCCCGACAGTCATATGCACAACGAATTTTATCTTTAAAACAAAAAATAACGCGTGTCCTAAACTTTCACAAGTGGTTAGATATAAAATAAACTTCAATTTAGTTTAAAAAAAAAAGGCTATGCTATCTTTTTTTCAATTACACCGTTTTTTTCTTATGTTACACCGTTAAAAATTATTTCAAAAAATTAACAGTGTACATTTTTAAAAACTTTATTTTAATACCTACCAACGACATATCATTTATGAAAATCGATTGAGTAATTTTTCTACAATCGCTCGTCGAAATGTACTCACATCACAAAATAACAAAAAGTTGAGGGGCACTCTGTGAAGACTCCTGGTCGAAAAACAAAAATTCTAAGAGAGCTTGTATTTTTTATTCATGAAAGACTATCTATAAACAAAAAATAATCAAAATTAAAAGGGGTCAAGTCAAAATTTCCCAAAAATTTGCTGAACTTGCGTAAAATTGCTCTATTATAAAATATTATCGTGTGCATAAATTCAAAAACATAATAATTAAAATAAAATAAAAATATCTAATGAAAAAAAACTTAAAATTTTATACCAACCTCAACATCATTATTACAGTCGTTTATCCGAGAAGCGCGATGATTAAACTATAGGTGAACTTTTTCAAACTATGTATCTCTAAAATAGATATTAGTGAATTTTAATGACAAAGATTGGCTAAATCATTGTTCAGCTCCGGCCCAATAACAATAGATAATTAATGTTAACCATTAACGGTCGATTGCTTGGCCATTTAAAGTAAACTTTACTGGTTATTTTCTATAAACCGGGGATTCGCCGATTCATAGTTACAGTAATGGCTCAATAACAAAAGCCAAGTACCGTTAACCATTAATGGGCCAGTTTTTGAATTGATGAATTATTTTCGGTGTTAGTGTAACAACAGAGAAATTATATATTAAAATAGATAATTCACATTCTTCCCAAAATGTTTTTCATAGTACTTTTTATTAATGCTTTTTATTTATTGTAATAATAATACCTACATACCAGTCAGAAAAATAATTTATTATTTTTAATACGAAGGAAAGCATCAAATTTGAAGCAAAAATTAAATATTCGAGTATTTGAAAAAAAATTTATCCTTCCGGCAATTACAAAGATAAGTTTATTTTTGTTTTTTTATTAATAGAAAAAAATAAATCTTAATCTTATTCTGTTGCGCGATTGCTGCGGAACATAATATTAGTATTTTATTGAGTCAGCATTTAATGATATATTTTATTTTTCGATCAAAAGTTTACGAATTTGCGAGAGAATAAAATTCACTAAGCACGAACCCAATAGTCAATACAACTTTTTATCCTTACATAACCTACAATAAAACAGATAAAATTTTATACTAATGAGAATTGAGAAACCAAAACATAATAAAAAATTAAGTTTTTGACAATAGAAAGGCAATTCAATTTAATCAATATTCCAGAGAATGACATTAGTTTGAATTTATTTTTTTTTTTATAATCAGAGCGAAAATGTTCTCTTTGATTTTTTTTATAAAATATAGTCAAATTATTTATAAATAGGCCAATAGAATAACGGAAAAAGATATGGCTTACGTGTTGTTGCTCGTAACAGGTCAGAAATTTTTTTAATCTCTGGGGTAGGGTACTCACATAATGGACATGCCGAGTCCACTCGCCCAGCACCTGGGGACTGGAGTTATGCAACAAAGTATGCTGGAAATTTTTTTTTGCTTCTTTGTAAGCGATATAACTCGTAAATGGTGCACTTTAGGATGCTGGTGCCATAGAACATTTTTGCTCCTTAAATGTTTTTCTATAACTTAAAATAAAAAAACAAATATAAATAATTTGTTTTGTTGCAAATTTTTGCGAAAAATGGCGAAAAAATGTCTAAAAATCGATGTTTTTCAATTGAATTTAGTTATTTGCAAATAATTGTTTATAACACAATTGACCCCTTTATCTTGTAGCAGAAACCTCAACGAAAAAAGTAAGCTTCAGAACGTTTCATTCGGCTTGATAGTTTTTGCACAATTCCATTTTGCACTTAATGCCCCTAAAAAAGTTGTTAACTTTGAGCAAGCCGCAAGGTCTGAGTTTTCATCCGATTGCACTCTGCATCTATGTTGCCTATACCCATATTCAATATTAACAATAACTACAGTGGTTTGAAAAACCCGCGAGAATTCCTTAGTTGCAAAATAAAATTTCTCAACGAATCTTCCACTTAACGAGATGCGGTTTTAAAATTTGCAAATCCCTTAGAAAACCGAAGATTTAAAAAGAAACCTCTCTAACATGATTTGGACCGAGTTATGCCCCAGTTTGTTTTTGAAACCACGATTTTGACATTGATTTTGTATGCCATATATCGACAGGAACCGAGAATTTCCCTCCAAAATGATACTGTTGTTCTCACAAGATGCTGAGTCTGTGCCTACCCAACACGCGATTGGTTACTCTGACTACTGCTTGTAACGTACTCTATGAAAAAATATAACGTCCTGTTTAGTATACGTAAAACGTACGTAGCGACACGATGTGTAATTGAGTATTATTGTAATGACAAATAAATTTAATGAAAAAGTAATGAATTACTTATGTGTAATCATGTCCCAAATCATGTTAGAGAGGTCTATTTTCTAAAATCTGAGGTTTTCTAAGCACTTTGCAAATTTTAAAAACGCATCTCGTTAAGTTGAAATTCCGTTGAGAAATTTAATTTTACAACTAAGGAATTTTCGCGGTTTTTTGAACCACTGTAATTGTTGTTAATATTCAATATGGGTATAGGCAACAAAAATGCTATTTAAAGCTGACACTACACCCTTTCAATTCCCGTCAAGCAGATTGCGATCGGATGAAAACTCAGACCTTGCGGTCTGCCCAAAGTGAGCAACTTTTTTAGGGGCATTAAGTGCAAAATGGAATTGTGCAAAAACTATCAGGCCGAATAAAACGTTCTGAAGTTTTTTCGTTGAGGTTTCTGCTACAAGATAAAGGTGTCAATTATGTTATAAACAATTATTTGCAAATAACTAAATTCAATTGAAAAACATCGATTTTTAGACATTTTTCGCAAAAATTTGCAACAAAACAAATTATTTATATTTGTTTTTTTATTTTAAGTTATAGAAAAACATTTAAGGAGCAAAAATGTTCCATGGCACCAGCATCCTAAAGTGCACCATTTACGAGTTATATCGCTTACAAAGAAGCAAAAAAAAATTTCCAGCACACTTTGTTGCATAACTCCAGTCCCCAGGTGCTGGGCGAGTGGACTCGGCATGTCCATTATGTGAGTACCCTACCCCAGAGATTAAAAAAATTTCTGACCTGTTACCGACAGCAACACGTACAATCCGTAATTCTATTGGCCTAAAAATATAATCAAAAAAATTTAGTTCAGAATTCAATACAATCAAACAAATTGTTTTATTCAGCTCCGCAGCATTCACGCAACAGAATAAAATTAACAGCTTTTCATTTTATTAAATCAATACTAATAACGCTCACAATTATTGTTCTAAAAAACAGAAGTAAACCTATAGTTATAGTGACCGGAAAGATAAAACAATTTATTTGATTGTATTGAACTCTGAAATAAATTTTTTTGATTTTATTTTATAAAAAATTAAAAAACCATTTTCGCTCTGATTACGTAAAAAACGATAAATTCAAACTAATGCACATGTTCCTCTCTCGAATATTGAAAAAGGCACAGGTTACTATGATTGAATTCAATTAAATTTCCATTTGGAAAAAAATTAATATTTTTTTATGATTTTTTTTTTTTGGTTTCTCAATTCTCATTAATAGTAGTTAGAACTTTCATTTCTTTCATTGTAGGTAATTTCTTTTTCAAAAAATAAATAAAATAAAAATGAATAAAATTTATTTGATTGTTTGGAAAATTGGAATTAATAGTACAAAAAAATAAAATAAAATTCATTGTTTGTTTTATTCGTTTTACTTGTTTTACCATAACTTTTAAAATAATTCAATTTAAATTCAGTCGGAAGCATAAACGTTGTGTTGTATTGGCTTCGTGTTTAAAGAATTTTATTCTCATTGTAAACTTTAACTCGAAAAATAAAATACTGCATTAAACACTTACACAATAAATTATTATTATTCCGAATTAGGAGTAAGAACATTATTTTTTTATTTTACTACTGTATTTGGGCATGTTATATTTTTTTATCTTATTCGCTCTGAAAGATCGGAGTAAATTAGTGATATGAGAAGCGTTTTAAACTTAAAAATAATCGTTTAAAAAAATTTGCCAACATTTTGCCAATTTGAAGTATTTTTGAAATTAAATTGTAAAGAATAGCTAAACCGATTTCAGCAAACTTTTTTTGTTTGATAGGCGGGCGATTAGTTAATCTTTATAAAACAATTAGTTAAACTTTTTTTTAAAATTAAAATATTATAAAAACTTGGGGTGCTAGGGTGAAAGACCAATTAAATTTGAATATTCATTTTTTGAAAATAGGTCCATCCTTACTCTAAAACATCTCAAATTTACAAAGAGGTTGTTGGTCGTGTTCCTGAGATATTTAATTTTAAAGATTTTTAGTCCGACTAAAATTCTAATTTTTCATTATTTTTTCGAACTTCAGTGGTTAAAATGTTTTGTGAATAAAAATTGTTCAAAAAAAGGAAAAATTGGAATTTTAGTAAGACTAAAAATCTTTAAAATTAATTATCTCAAAAACATGATTTATCGCCTCTTTGTAAATTTGAGATGGATTAGAGTAAGGTGTAATGAAGCGCTTCCTTCGTTGCGGAACAACGAAGAGGCATAGCAGGTCGCGTACCAATCGAGGTTATTTTTTTGACCCTGACTAGCGGCAGCCTTGGGATCGAGTAAGAATTCCTGCTACTTCAGCACAAATAACTGAAATGTACGCGAAATACATGAAATATGCGAAAATAAAAAAAAGCAAGTGAAAAAATGAGACTCTGGCGACCCCCTAGGCGAAAGAACCGCGATCACCACGTCCAACCCCACATTCACTCGAACATTCACACACTCACGCTCCTCACACGCTCACACATCAACCACCTACACACAAGCACACTCCCATGCACACTAGCACCCATATCCACATTCATACACACTTGAAACAATTCAATATCTTTCAGTAACGGTCAAAGGAATAATGGATATTGCTTATTATTGATGATTTACGCATTCCATAAAACTGTTCTTCATTTTCATTAATTGTTATTTGAAGATTAGTTACGTCACCGTGATTGAGTAAAAATAACATTTTTTTTATTATAGTTCAGTGATAAATGGTTGGGTTTAACTACAATATGATTTTGATTGTCTTCAATTTGATGATGTAAATTGTTCACAACATATATTCCACCATCGTTCACTTCATTTTCTTTCTTTCCTACACTGTTACTTACAATTCCATTATTTAAATCAATTTTAGCTAACCATAAATTTATATCATTATCGTCGTTATAATTTAATTTTGTTAAAATTTCCCCTAATGCATCCCCAACACAGATTGGCACTTTACTTTTATGAAAATAAAATATTCTACGTTATTTCTTTTATTAAATTATAAGAATCATTTTAATTATTATTATAAGAAAACAAATGTATAATAATTCCTTCCACTGAATCAGTTTCATGGAATATAGTTTATAACTTTTTTTTTGTTAATATAATTAATATGTTATTATTTCCAATAAACATAATTAGAATATCCCCAAATGGAGTATTCCACAAATTTATTAATGAGGTGGCGGAATTGAAAAGTATTACTAAATCATCAGTAATTAGTAGAGGTAAAGTAGTAAAGTATTACTAAATCATCAGTTACCAGAAAACAAGTTGGAAAATTGCCTTGCTTTTATATGAGAATTATGGTCGGAAGATTTTCTTAAACGATTTAAATTATTGGTAGTATTGCAACTACTACTACAGCTAATACCGCTACAAATATTTGCTATAGTATTAATAGTGGTTGTAGAAGATGATGAAGTTGCAGTCGTCTTTGGATTAATGTTATTTAATACCACTTTGGGTTGGTTTTAGATTTAATAGAATATTCATTAACCGTATCACCAAGGATGTACTTTGGATTTGTAGTAACTAACCTTAATTTATCAAATCTATTAATTTGAAAAAAGGGATTGGCTAATATAAGTCTTGAAGTGTCGCCGTGTGTAAAATGACATGCCCCAATATAGGAGATAGCACAATTAATGTTACATTGCCCTTTGTATCATCACAAAATAAATTGTTATCATCATCCCTCCAATAAGAACATGTTACAGTTGTATCAACATCTTGCGTTAGTATCACTCGTGGTCCTGATGAATTCAACACAGCAACCGTAATCTCACGTGCAACCCTTTTTATGGTTGAGAATGATATACATTTTCCAGGTTGTGATATTGCCATTTGATTTAGAGGACCATAGTTGTTTGGTACTATTTGTAAAAGTTTACAAGGATCGCGTTCGAATAAATATACGCTACCCGATGAAGCACCAAATACGGTGTATTGTTGAGAGGCGTCACTACATCTATACGTTGTTCGTTGGGTTGGTTAAAGAGGTGAAACAACTATAACAGAGAAATCCCTTTAAATTCAGTAATGCCCAAAAAACCATCTAGGAATAAATTAATTCAATTTGAAGGAGCAAGATAGAAAATTTAGTTAATTTTTTTTTGTTTTTTGTTAACGTTAGCTAGCTTTTATAATTTGGATTAAGTATTTTTAAATTATGTATGCTTTATTTTATGCTAAATCAGTTGAAAGTATACCTGCAATAAAATAAAAAAAAAAAAAACCCGTACTCGCCAGCCAATACACCTCCCTACATTCACACACTCACGCATTCACACTGATTCACTCCTATATATAATAAAAAAGGAAAAAATGAGACTCACCGCATGATGTGATCAGCTTCCCCCTTCTAGCTTGTTCTGTTAGTTGACCCCCATTAGGACTCTAAGCATCAAACAAAAAAACAACCGCTACTGAATTGGTGGCATCCAATGAGCCGGTGAGAGTTGAACACTGGTATTAAAATACGTTGGATCCAGTCCGGTGTTGCTTCCGTGATTATTATGATTGAATCGGCAAGTTTGATACAACAATAAAAAATGGATTCGTGCTGCCGTGATAGTAGTTAGACGATGGTTTATCCCGCCAAATTCAACGACTATTTAAGAAAGTGGTGGTAATAATACTGACTATACGATGATATATCCAGCCCAATTCCATACAATAACGACCAGGATGGTAATGCAAAAAAAAAACTTAAACAACCGATGATAAATATTACATATACAAATATTAGTATAGTGGGGTAGTCAAGTTCACTACTAACAATGGTAAGGCTGCTGCTGCACGCACACACAATGAATGATGATATCTCCCGCCAAATGTTGATTCAATAAAACGATTCAATTGTTTTGTTTGTCATTGTTCATAACACAATCTTTATACAATTGCTTTATTCATGCCAATAGATATCCACCAGAACATTACCAACTTAATTTTTTATAATTTTTATTTGTTTTACAGTAATTAATTAAGTTTTAAAAAAATAACAAAAGTTACTAGGGTCGACGCAAACAGAGATTCTTTTTTTCTTTATTTTTTTGTTCTTGTATAATGTATAATTTTGTTGGTTTGTTTATTTTTCTATTCTACACTTTGATTAATGCCAGGTAATTCACAAAAACAAAAATGAATGTTACTGGCCAATATTATTTGAATTTTTCTAGCTTATGGGCGTCCGAAATGAAACAAAACAGGTTATCTCCTGAGTACCTTTAACAAACAATTAATTCCTATTAAAAGGAAACTTGGACGTGGCACATACCGACATCTTGAATTTAATCATTTAAAGCTATTTTTTTATTTCAAATTGTGCTAATAACCGGAGATTACTTACACTAATAGCGCATGATAATATAAATAAATTTACCTAAACGGCTATAACTGTTGGTTTTTTTGTGTTATAATGAGTCGATTTATTTACCAGAATAATACTTTGCACGTCACATAACTAGATCCCGGGATTTCTTTTGCTTTCGGTTTATTTTAAACTATCTTTTTTTTGTAAACATTTTGATTTTAACTATATTGAATAATAATAATAACTTAGTTAACGACACTATTAAACAATACACTGGCTAACACTCAACATTGAAACTTGAATAATACACAATTAAATTTATAAGGTAAAAACCATATGATCGGTAAAAACGACTCGTTTTAATTTTGTTGTCCCACATCAACAAAAAATTGAAGATGTCAAATCAAACATCAACAATATCAGACTTCGAGTCACAATCGACTAAAACAAAATAAGAGAGCGAGGCTAAGTTACAACTGCTATTTATATGTGGTTAATAACGAACTGATAAGGCCGTTTCTTGGGGAAATCTTATTTGCGTTTTATCGTTATTTATTTTTACCCATTGAGAAATACGTACGGCTAGCGTGTAATAGAAATTGGAAAATATTTATTTACAAAACATTTGAACGAATTATATATGTAAATAACATGAGTATGGATTAATGAGAAAAAACAACCGATTTTATAATAGTTTTTCAGTGATTAAGGATTAGAAATAAAACATAGGAAACTACCGTTGGGGGGGGGGGGTGAATATTATTAATTAATAGACGATTGATTGTAGAAAATCTATATTGATTAGCGGAACCATGAATACAATTTGAAAAAAAAATGAAATTACATTTGACAAAGATTACCCAATTATTTTAATAAATTTTTGTAGTGGTTGACGAATCTACACTAAATATAGGAGTTCAAATTGCGAAATATTACACAACTACTTGAGGATGGTAGATTTTGTGGCGGAAACTATAGTTAATGATTACCATGGATCGCGTACAAAAGAAAATATTTAAGAAAGTCTCAGCCAATGCAAACCTGATGTATATGGGAAAATAGTGAATCCATAATTCCGGGAATTGTCTAACTGCGTCGTCGAGCACCAGTCTACTTCGTTACAAAGGATAGAACTATATTTTGTAAAAAACAAAAAAGTTCAAACTCAATTAATCTTTAACGCTAGCACAATCTTTGAAAAAGTTTTTTTAATGTTTTAATTTTAAAAATAATTAAAAAAAGTTTAATTATTTTTTTTCTCTAAAGATTAACTAATCTTCTATCAAATAAAAAGAAATTTTTTTCTTATTATTTTTGTTTCAGCATTGCGGTCATATGGAGAGTAAAAATAAAGCGTTTTGTTTAGGTCAATTAATAATAATTCTTGATTTCTTTATTATTTAACATAAACCAAAATTTATTCTTATCCGTTAATTCATGTATGTAGTTTATCGACGTTTCGATGTATTCTAAACATCATCATCAAGGATCTGTTTGTTCGAAATTATTATAAGATATTACTACTACATAAATGTTAAATTCTATAAATAGTTCTATGTTACTTACATAATCCACAAGATCTAACAGATAATTATTTTAGTTTATTTAATAAATTATTTTTCTCAAAAATTTTTTTGTTTTTGTAAAATTATTTTACATTTTTTTGGTTTAATTTTCTTTGTGTAACTTGATTTGATTAAACTAAATAACACATTAAAAGTTGATTTGATTAAAATAAATAACATATTACAATTTTGAATAATTTATGGCACAAATAATTATAAAACATGCACTTAGAAGTATGATTGCTAACTAATTTAAAATTATTGAAATATTTCTATATGTAACCGATTGCTCAATGCTAATTTGTTAATGTACGGTTTATATTTTAATTGTTAATTCTTCGCCGTTTTCTGTTGGGTTGTGTGTTGTTTTCAGTGTTTATGTATTTATCAGAGAGTTTTCTTTTTTAGTTTTTAAATTTTCGTTTGTTCTCAATGTCATTTTTGATTATGTTACAGAAAAGTGGAGTTATTAGATCGGTATCTCGTTTGATGTTGTATGTGTTTTGTGTGTAGATGTGTAGGGCTTCAACTGTTAATCTTTTGGACCAATTATCCTGTCTATCTAATATACGTACGTTATTGAAGTCTGGCATATGTTGCAACTGTAGGTGGTGCTCCACAAGAGCGGTTGTTGGTGAGTCTGTGTTATGGATGGTGGTTGTTGCTCTCTTTATGTCATATTTGTGGTTTTTAATTCGTTTTTCCAAATATTGTTTGGTTTGACCAACATAAGTCTGTTCGCATTTATGTCCAATTTCACCGGTACCTAGGCATGGTATTTCGTATATTACATTTGTCATTTTTGATTTATCAATCGGATCTTTTAGTTTCGAGTATAATTGTTGCATTTTTTTGTTGCATTTAAAAGCTAAATTGACGCCTGGGCATATTGTTTTAGTTATTTTGTTGATTTGGTCGGACATTCCATTAACGTATGTCATGCTTTTGAATATTTTATTGTTTGTGCTAGGCTCAGTTGGTGGAGGTGCTATACTATTGGTTATCGGGATATTAATGGTGGTATTAATTAATTTGTTAATTATTTGTGGTGGGTAATTATTCTGTATTAATGTTTTCTTGATATGTTTGATGTTTTTGTAGTGGTATTTTGATGTACTTAGTGATAAGACACGTCTTATGAAATTGTGTGCTGTGTTGATTTTTTGTGGGTGTGGGTGTTGGGAATAATAGTTTAGTATTCTATTTGACGAGGTTTCTTTTTGATACCAATCAGTTTCTATACTACCATTTTTTCCTCTAATGACTAATATATCAAGGTATGGCATTTTGTTGTTTGCTTCTATTTCTACGGTGAACTGTAGTTTGGGATGGAAAGAGTTTAGTGTATTCAGAGTGGTTGAAATTTGCGTTTTTGGTATTATGGTGAAAATATCATCAACGTATTTTACAAAGATTTTGGGTGTATATGTTAAAATGTTTAGGGTGTTACAAATTAGCCGTTGCATTATGATATCAGCGATGATCGTAGAAAGTGGGTTGCCCATGGGCATCCCAAATATTTGTTTATAATAGGTTTTGTTAAAAACAAAATAGTTCGCTTCAACCAGGCAAAATTGTAATAGGTCCATGAATAATGCTTTAGAAATTTTTGTGATATTAGTTAGATCCGTCCATCTTTCATTAATAATATCCAATGCTAGGTGCGTTGGTATGTTCGTGAAGAGAGAGATGACATCGAAACTAACCATTAGTTCATCGGTTTGTAGTCTGATGTTATCAATTTTTTCTTTAAAACTGTAAGTGTTATTTATATTGATATTGTTATCATTAATGAGGTGATTGAGTATATTTGCTATTAATTTAGATAAACGTGCTGAAGGTGTGTCAATCGAGGCTATTACTGGTCTGACAGGTATGTTTGGTTTGTGTATTTTAGGTTGAGCATAGAGTTTGGGAGCTGTGGAGTTATAGGTGCCTAGTGATCTTCTTTCTTGTACATTTATGATTAATTCATCAAAAAGTCGTTTGATTAGTTTATTGTTTTTCTGTTGTAAGCTGTTAGTGGGGTCATTAGTTAGTATTTCATATGTGTTGTTATCACTAAGTAGCTCGTTCACCTTTTTATTATAGTCTAACTTTGCCATGATGACGGTTGCCTTACCTTTATCACTTGGGACTATTATTAATTACGGATGTTGTTTAGTAAATATTTTAAATTTATGGTATATGTGGTTTATGGTGGTGTTAAGTCTATTCTTTTGTGTGTGCGTCCAAAATTTATTGTTGGAAATAATATTAGCGAATTTAGCTTTTGCAATTTCTTTGTTTTGTGCATCGTGTATACATTTTAATATTTCTTCGGTATCCGCGATGAGGTCAAACAGTGGGATGTCGTTTTCATTATGTGGTATCGCGAATTTTGGGCCTAAAGAGAGTAGCCATTTTATATCTATTGGGATGTCAATTTTAGTTAGGTTAACAAAGCTTTTTTCATCTATGTATAAGTGTAATGATTGTATTAATGTGTAGTGTAGTTTGTTAAATTTTTTAATGAGTACTTGTTTGTGGATTTTTTTAGTGTTGTCAAGGTTGTGTTTTTGTTTTGTAAGAAAATTTATAGCTATATGTTCTGGCATTGTATTTATTATTTCCTCCTGTAATAAGTGGGACGGATCTAACTAATATCACAAAAATTTCTAAAGCATTATTCATGGACCTATTACAATTTTGCCTGGTTGAAGCGAACTATTTTGTTTTTAACAAAACCTATTATAAACAAATATTTGGGATGCCCATGGGCAACCCACTTTCTACGATCATCGCTGATATCATAATGCAACGGCTAATTTGTAACACCCTAAACATTTTAACATATACACCCAAAATCTTTGTAAAATACGTTGATGATATTTTCACCATAATACCAAAAACGCAAATTTCAACCACTCTGAATACACTAAACTCTTTCCATCCCAAACTACAGTTCACCGTAGAAATAGAAGCAAACAACAAAATGCCATACCTTGATATATTAGTCATTAGAGGAAAAAATGGTAGTATAGAAACTGATTGGTAGCAAAAAGAAACCTCGTCAAATAGAATACTAAACTATTATTCCCAACACCCACACCCACAAAAAATCAACACAGCACACAATTTCATAAGACGTGTCTTATCACTAAGTACATCAAAATACCACTACAAAAACATCAAACATATCAAGAAAACATTAATACAGAATAATTACCCACCACAAATAATTAACAAATTAATTAATACCACCATTAATATCCCGATAACCAATAGTATAGCACCTCCACCAACTGAGCCTAGCACAAACAATAAAATATTCAAAAGCATGACATACGTTAATGGAATGTCCGACCAAATCAACAAAATAACTAAAACAATATGCCCAGGCGTCAATTTAGCTTTTAAATGCAACAAAAAAATGCAACAATTATACTCGAAACTAAAAGATCCGATTGATAAATCAAAAATGACAAATGTAATATACGAAATACCATGCCTAGGTACCGGTGAAATTGGACATAAATGCGAACAGACTTATGTTGGTCAAACCAAACAATATTTGGAAAAACGAATTAAAAACCACAAATATGACATAAAGAGAGCAACAACCACCATCCATAACACAGACTCACCAACAACCGCTCTTGTGGAGCACCACCTACAGTTGCAACATATGCCAGACTTCAATAACGTACGTATATTAGATAGACAGGATAATTGGTCCAAAAGATTAACAGTTGAAGCCCTACACATCTACACACAAAACACATACAACATCAAACGAGATACCGATCTAATAACTCCACTTTTCTGTAACATAATCAAAAATGACATTGAGAACAAACGAAAATTCAAAAACAAAAAAAGAAAACTCTCTGATAAATACATAAACACTGAAAACAACACACAACCCAACAGAAAACGGCGAAGAATTAACAATTAAAATTGAAACCGTACATTAACAAATTAGCATTGAGCAATCGGTTACATATAGAAATATTTCAATAATTTTAAATTAGTTAGCAATCATACTTCTAAGTGCATGTTTTATAATTATTTGTGCCATAAATTATTCAAAATTGTAATATGTTATTTATTTTAATCAAATCAACTTTTAATGTGTTATTTAGTTTAATCAAATCAAGTTACACAAAGAAAATTAAACCAAAAAAATGTAAAATAATTTTACAAAAACAAAAAAATTTTTGAGAAAAATAATTTATTAAATAAACTAAAATAATTATCTGTTAGATCTTGTGGATTATGTAAGTAACATAGAACTATTTATAGAATTTAACATTTATGTAGTAGTAATATCTTATAATAATTTCGAACAAACAGATCCTTGATGATGATGTTTAGAATACATCGAAACGTCGATAAACTACATACATGAATTAACGGATAAGAATAAATTTTGGTTTATGTTAAATAATAAAGAAATCAAGAATTATTATTAATTGACCTAAACAAAACGCTTTATTTTTACTCTCCATATGACCGCAATGCTGAAACAAAAATAATAAGAAAACAATAAAATACGGTCGAATCAAAAAACAACAATAAAAAAAAAGAAATTTGTTGAAATCGATAAATCCATTCTTTAGCAATTTAATTTCAAAGCTACTTTTCAAATTTTTATTTTTCATGCATGTTGGGGACCCCCCTACGCTTAAACTATGCACATTAAAAAAAATTCTAAAATAGGCTGTACTTTTTATTTTGTCCATACTACTTATATGCCAAGTTTCAGGAAAATCATAAATGATCAAGCTCAAATGTCTACATTTTCTCCTGTGTTTTCTCCATTTTCTCCACCACGTTTCTCATCGTATATAATTTTTTAAAAACCAAAATTTAATTTAAATTAAAATAAAAATTCTACATTTATAGTTGTAGGTTCAACGTGTATTTCTTTTAATGTGATAAGTTTGCCTTCCAAGTAATAACCTTTAGTTGAAACAAGCAGTAATTTGTTAAATTTCTTCATACATGTTTCTCTCAATTGTTTTAATGTAATGCCACAGCCTTCTTCTATTCATGAAGTCATTCAGTTTGAGCTTCATTCAGACTATTTGGCTTTAGGGTCCTTTTGCTAACATTTTATCACTTTCAGATTTCAGTTTCAGCCAATGCTATCCAATCATCCTCTCTGTTAGCACAATTTACTAGCCTTTCAAGATCTTTCACATTATTTATCTTGAATTTTTTTATTTCGATGACATCTGTTGCAAACGTTCTACAGATAGGACAGTTACTATCTACAACATTAAATACAGTTTGAGCGCATTTTGTGTGAAACAAATGAAGACATGGCAGTCGAGTGATTGCGTTTCTTTTCATTGCAACTTCACAAATAGCGCAATTTTCTTCGAGCTCCATTCTTATATCGTAATTTAAATTGTTGTATTTAACATAAATCTTAAAATTTTTAAATTAATGGGGTTAAAATGTTAAAACCCAATTCAAATGTTTTAGATTTTAAAATGACTTCAAATTTCAAGGGTTACTATATAATCGTCATGTCGACAAATTTATTCAAATTATAATCGCCTGCTTTGATTATATTTCACAAAATTTAAGTACAATTTTAATACAATTATTGCATTTAAAAGATTTTCAATTTATTATTCATAAGAACATAAATTACAGAAACCTAGGCTATCAAAAACATAGCTCTATACTTAAGAACGAATTTTACGAAGACAGTTTTTGACATCAACAAGAATGTTATCAAATTAAGAAAATCCTTTGACTATATAAACATGGGTGACCATAGATTTTAAGAAAAGAAATATAATATTATAGAATCCTGTTCTCTTGCAGTATCAATAAATCTATGTGGTGTTTAAGCCTCAATAAGATTGAAAAAAATTGAAAATGAAATAAATAGATCTTGTTCAATTTTCATATTAATCCATATCTTCTCTTCCAAGTTAATCCGAATGATATACCAAAGTTTCATCAAGTTAGTTCAAATGCGTTTTTGTCAAATTAAAGCAAAAAAAAAATTAAAAATCACCGAATTTTCTATACTGCAACTATGTAGCGCTTTCTAAATTACACTTGATAATTTCTGAACTACAATTGCCACTTTCTGAATTACAATTGACTAAAAACTCAAATCTTTTTTTTCGCCATTTGAAGTATCGACATCATAATGTCACCTAACTTAGCCCCGCCATTTTGAAAAAACTTAAAAAACAAAGATTGTGCTGTATTGTGCTACAGTTGTGCTGGATGTGCTACTCAGACAGAATGCCATATCACCAATGAACAAAAGTTGGCACGCTGAAACTGTTTTTCGAGCAGAAGTTAGCTCCGCCATTTTGAAAAAACTGAAAAACAAAGGGGGTCCTGTATTGTGCTCGAGTTGTGCTGCTTGTGCTATTTAGAAAATAATTTTACATCCCAAATGGAAAAATTTTATAACGCTAAAATCATTTTTTCGCGTAAAAGTTAGCCCCGCCATTTTGGAAGAAATGAAAAACAAAGGGTGTGCTGTACGGTGCTGGAGTTGTACTAGTTGTGCTACTCAAAAACAAATTCGTACCACAGACAGAATAATTTAAACACGATAAAACGATTTTTCGAGTTGAAGTTAGCCCGCCATTTTGAAAAAAATTAAAAACAAAGGTTGTGCTGTATTGTGCTTTTTGTGCTACTCAGAAATAGTTCCATATTATCAAAAAAGTTGGCACGCTAAAACGACTATTCGAGCAGAAGTTAGCCCCGCCATTTTGAAAAAAATGGACTGCAAAGATTGTGCTGTATTGTACTCGAGTTGTGCTACTTAGATAACAATTTCGTAACCCTATCAGAAAACTTTTACAAAGTCAACATTATTTTTACGAATAGAAGTTAGCCCCGCCATTTTGGAAAAAATAAAAAACAAAATAAGTGCTGTATTGTGTTAAAGTTGTTCTGGTTGCGCTACTCAAAAAAAATATCGTACCACCAACGTTAGAATTTTAGCACGCTAAAACCATTTTTCAAATAAAAGTTAGCCCCACCATTTTGCAAAAATCAAAGAAAAAAGGTTGTGCTGTGTTGTGCTACAGTTGTGCTCAAAAAAAATCCCTTATCAATGACGAATAAAAGTTGGCAAGCTAAAAACGATTATTCGAGCAGAAGGATATCTTCGAGCAGAAAAATTTCGAGCAGAAGATAACACCATCATTTTGAAAAAAATGAAAAGCAAAGGTTGTTCTGTATTGTGCTCTAGTTGTGCTGGTTGTGCTACTCAGAAAGCATTGCATATAAGCAATAAATAAAAGTTGGCAGACCAAACTAATTTTTCGAGCAGAAGTTAGCCCCGCCATTTTGAATAAAATAAAAATAAAGGTTGTGGTGTGGTGCTTGAGTTGTGCTGATTGTGCTACTTAGACAAATATTTCGTACCACTAACAGAAAAAATTGATCACGGTTACATCATTTCTTCGAAAAGAAGCTAGCCCCGCCATTTTTGAACAAATGAAAAATAAAAGGAGTGCTGTATTGTGTTAAAGTTGTGCTGGGTGTGCTACTCAAAAACAAATTCGTACTACCAACGAGAAAAATATAAACACGCTAAAATGATTTTTCGAGTAGAAGTTAGCCCCGCCATTTTACAAAAAATAAAATAGAATGCTCTGCTTAACCTTCTGCTCGAAAATATCCTTCTGCTCGAAAAATCGTTTTTAGTTTTTAGCTCGCCAACTTTTATTCGTTATTGATAGGGGCTAACTTTTATTTGAAAAATGGTTTTAGCGTGCTAAAATTCTAACGTTGGTGGTACGATATTTTTTTTGAGTAGCACAACCAGAACAACTTTAACACAATACAGAACTTATTTTGTTTTTTATTTTTTCCAAAATGGCGGGGCTAACTTCTATTCGTAAAAATAATGTTGACTTTGTAAAAGTTTTCTGATAGGGTTACGAAATTGGTATCTAAGTACCACAACCAGCACAACTCGAGTACAATACAGCACAATCTTTGCCTTCCATTTTTTTCAAAATGGCGGGGCTAACCTCTGCTCGAAAAGTCGTTTTAGCGTGCCAACTTTTTTTTGTTGATAACATGGAACTATTTCTGAGAAGCACAACCAGCACAACCTTTGTTTTTAATTTTTTTTCAAAATGGCGGATCTAATTTCAACTCGAAAAATCGTTTTATCGTGTTTAAATTATTCTGTCTGTGGTACGAATTTGTTTTTGAGTAGCACAACTAGCACAACTCCAGCACCGTACAGCACACCCTTTGTTTTTCATTTCTTCCAAAATAACGGGGGTAACTTTTACGCGAAAAAATGATTTTAGATTTATAAAATTTTTCCATTACGGATGCAAAATTATTTTCTAAGTATTACAAACAGCACAACTCGAGCACAATACAGGACCACCTTTGACTTTCAGTTTTTTCAAAATGGCGGGGCTAACTTCTGCTCGAAAAACTGTTTCAGCGCGCCAACTTTTTTTCATTAGTAATTTGGCATTCTGTCTAAGTAGCACATCCAGTACAACTGTAGCACAATCCAGCACAATCTTTGTTTTTTACTTTTTACAAAATGGCAGGGCTAAGTTAGGTGACATGACATCATAGTTTTTTTGTCACAGATAATATAAAGAGCTTTCATATTCCCTGTAAATATGTCTTAAATGATTCCAATATTATTGATTTATATTTTCTTTGTGAAATATGTTGAAAACCTCAACTTAAATTTTTTGCAACAAATCACTTTTCATAACTCTTGACTTTAACGAATTTATTTAAAACATTTATGAAATTGGTAGTAAATCAAATAAGTTTTAGTTATTTATTATTATTTCATGACAATAAATTAAAATTACAAACATTAATTATTTGTCAATTGCTATAAATATTGCTTATTTTTATAAATTTAGTTTTTATTTATTTTCCGTGGTTATAACATAAACAATAGTTATACCAAAATCGCAATTATTTTAATGTAAACAAATATTTTCGTTTCCTATTTATTTTGTTTTATTTAATATTAATTATTTTCGTGACAAACTTAATATTTTTCAACTAACATTCAGAAAATATATTGTATACAGGTTTAAAAGCGTTTTTCTTTCCGTTAATATTTTTTTATCATTTCCATTTTCCATTTATTCCTGGTAGGGATTTTTTATTATTTTTTATTTATTGTTTTTATAAATTCTTTTCAAAATAAGCGTTGAGTGAAATGTGGTTATAAAAATTTTCTAAAGGTTTTAGATTATGTTGTTTTCGGATTTGAAAAATTTGGAATAGTAATAATTTATTTAAATAAGATCTCTAAAATGTTTCTTACGAAACGAAAACTGTTGTTTTTTTATATCTCAAAACTTCAGAAAAAAAACTGTGAAACTGCATAACTCGTCAGATTTCACTTAGGAAGGGAAAGAATTGTGTTCAGCAAAGTAAGTTTGTGTTAAAAAACGGTTAACATGAGTGGCGCCAATGTGATTAATACCATCCACAAATAAATTCATTGAAGGTAATATCGAATCTACATTCAGTCACAAACACCCAAGACTCAGTCTGTTCTTAATTTATATCAATCGAAAAAGAAGTGTTTTCTGCTATCCCGTGATGATCCTCCAACCATTTACCCAATAAAATAAACTTATCCACTTATTTATTAACCGTTGTAAATTCCGTTTTCAAAAAAAATTTAATTCCCAAACAAACAATTTATTCTTAAATAAAATTTACAAAACACCATTTTCAAAACTAAACTTCAATGTTAGATAAATAATTTTCGAACAACTTTTTAGTTTCGTTTACTAACCGAAAATTTCATTTCAATTTTATTGGAAAATTGCCAACTAAAACTCGCTATGTTATTATAAAAATTTTAAATTAGCAAAGCGATTATTTATAGTGATAACAATAACCTTACATATATACACATTAACTGTACTTCGTTAAGAACAAGAAATATAAAAATTTTGTTAGAAAAATTCTTAAACGTGATCAAGAGAAAATTCTTATCATTTAAAAGGATGTAATTTTTGTTTTGTTGTTTTAGTTATTGTTGTTATCGATAAGAAACATGTTTTTAAACGATATAAAGTAATTGTGTTAAGTGTGGTATGTAGGTAGTGTTGTTTATGTATATAATAACTTTGATAACTAAATTCTAAATTCTACTTCCAAAATACCTGGATAAAAATCCTGCTTATTCGAAATTATGCTCCACATCAGCAATATATCATAATCAGACAATCAGTGGTGTGAAACCCAATTACCAGTTCGTCAGAAATTGGTTCAACAAAAATATTTCTATCCTTTCTTAGTTTTAGCTAGTAGACCTTAGAAAGGGTTTTCTCATGTCGGTTGGAACCTAGTAGAGAAGGTAAATTAACATTCCTAGTTTATCCCCCCAAATAGATTTGCGTTTTTTTTTCAGATAAATAGAAAGATTAGGTCCTCTGCATCCTAATTATGAAAAAAAAAATTTGCGGAAATGAGGGGGTCAAAAGTTATAAAGGATCAAACTTTCAATTTTATACTTGGTCCCCCCTTTGGTTTTTTAGAAGTAACTTGATTTGATATTTGATACTTCGACCAGAGATAGCACCGCCCCCCCCAACGCGCCCCCCTCGCGCGTCTGCGGCGCAGGGGACGCGGATGACGCGAAGGGGGAGGACGCGGGGGGAAGGGGGCGCGACGCGCGAGAGGGGGGGGGGTCGGTGCTATCTTTGATCGAAATTGTGCTAGATCGTAGAATTGAGTCAAAAAAAAATCAAAAATCAAATCAAGTTACTTCTAAAACACGAAAGGGGGGACCAAGGTAAAATTGAAAGTTTGATCCTTTATAACTTTTGATTCCCTCATTTCCGCAATTTTTTTTTTTATAATTAGGATGCAGGGGACCTAATCTTTCTATTTATCTGAAAAAAAAACGCAAATCTATTTGGGGGGATCAACTAGGATTGTACCAAGGTAAATTTTGCTGCTACAGCGTAAATGAATTATGTTTTACCATAGGTCAAATTAACATATTACGTTGAGTGATTTCGGATATGTTAAATGTTACTTCAAAATCTAACCATCGACAGTACGTTAATTTTAATTCAACAACAATCCTGTATGCTCGATACTGTACCAGGACACAAAAAATCTGAGGCAGTCATTAAAAAAATGTAATCATATAGGCATATGACCTGCACATAATTTATCTGGATGCTGACAAATTATTACTTAAATTAAATCAAAACTAGGTTTTGATATGTAACCTGCATTTACTACCACAGATTTTGCTTCTTTTCTTTTTTACGCGTTCTTCTAATAACATCTTCTGTTAATTCACAATCTTTACTCCATACATTAAAAAAATAGAGAACTGTTTAATCCTTAAAAAATAATCTATTGGACAACAATATTATGTACTAGCATCTGTATTTCTAAAGCTGGCAAATTTTCATCGATTCTCAAAACTGCATCTCTAACAAACCAACTTTTAACATTCTACGAGTTATGTTATGTTCAAAGATACAACATATAAATTACAATTACAGTCAAACTTCCATAAATCGAACTTCTATTATTCGAATTTCTCTATAAATCGTATTAATATTTCGAATTAAAATTTTGAATTTCTTTATAAATCGTTTCTATATTTCGAAATTTCCCTAAATCGAACTAAAATTGATGGCTTTTGGTGGTTCGAATTATGGAAGTTTCACTGTATATCAAATTAACTTTCTTTATTAATTATATTGTAGAACATTTATATAGCAAAATCACATATGTTATTCCGAGATTGTAGAAATAATGACAATCACGTTGCTATGTAATGAGGTTGTGTCGCTGCTAAGAATGCGTTATATTCAGGGTTGCCAACACCTCCCTTTTAGTATAGCTCGTAATGTCTTAAATGAAATAGTGTAATCCTGGATCTTGAAGGAATTGATGCGATGACATAAACCTCTTCAGGTTTTGTATGTAAATCTATCAATCTTGAAAGAATATCGGCATGTCCGAATTCTTTTGTTGAAATAAATATATTCGATTTTAAAATAGTATAAAAATAATGTTAGCGCCCACCTTTGTAATATATGTAATTGCTGTATATATCGGTATTCCTTTTTTTGAACCGAATATTGAAAGAGAGAGAAAATTCTTTTGCAAAATATAATTGGAATACTTTTCAAAATTTGTGCTATGTAGTTTCTGTAAAAGAATTCTGACCTTAACGGAGTCATCTAGCCTATTTCCGTCTTCCTCAAATAGCGATTCGTATCGACGCATGATTCGAAAAAAATTTCTGATTCAGGATCGAAACAAAATGACATTTCAAGCTCAACATCCTAATCTACAACAATCAAAACAAAAATTGTCTCACCATATTGTACACAACATCGAAAAATATTTATGCACATAAATCGAAAAACAATAAAATAACAATTGTGCTTTCCTAAGCTCCCCCAACTTTAAAACAAAATTAATTTAAATTTTATTTTCTTTCTTTAAAGTAATTTATTTTCGGTTTATTTCGTTCATAAATTTTTTTTTCCCACGGTGGGGAAATAGTTTAAAGATTTTTTTTTATTGATGGAATAAAGATAGAGATACATATATGTACAGTTCAAAAGATCTGTATCTCTCTTATAATAAATATTCTCTTTAATTTTTAAAAACCCATGATTGAATGAAATAAGATTTATCTTTAATAAACTAACTATGGGAGACTTTCCTGTAATAATTATTTTAGGAAATTATTTATTATTTTTAGGAAAACAAGAAAACAAATTATGGATTATCATTTGAGATATCAATATAATTTTTTTTAAATGATTGTTTTGGAATTTATGACAAATTTTGGATTACAAGCATTATATTTGAACAACCGTACTTCCAATTGTTTGACTATCTTTAATATCACAACAACGAAGAGAGTAATTTTGTTTCCGTACGTTTGTTTCTCTTCTTTTCTGTTTTTTCTTCATTCATATATTTGCATTGCATTCACTGTCAGTTTAATCAATTGTCGCGAACGGTTAATAATAGTATGGAACGGTATTTTATTCGCTAAAAAACTATTTTGAAGTGATATTCAAAAAAATTTTGTTTTGTGATAAAATACATAAATTTTAATCGATGGTTGAAAGTGTCTAAATAATTAAAATGTGTTAATAATTATGTGTTTTCAAAATAAGAAAAAATAATACAGGACATTCAAATCAAATAGATTTATGTACATGTATTCAGTTTACATTAAAGTTAAAATAAAATTTGAAAAAAATTAGGTTTAAAAATTCATATTGTAAAGTTAGAAAAAAATATTGGGTTTATGATAGATGGAATATTAATGAAGTGAAAGGTGTGTTTCGATTTTTTTATGTCAATTTTTGTTTAACTATATAATTAAAATCATTTTATTTTTTGTGGATTTTCTTAAACTTGTTTAAAAAAATCATCTACAAAAACATATTGAAAAAAAAACACCATAAAAAACGGGAGAAAAACAAATATAATTTGAATTCAAGATGGCTGATTGTTGATGATATAAATATGAGAAAACAACAAATAGCTATAAATAGAAAATCAAACTATAGTTTCACTTGTTTTTTTTTCAGTTGGATTTGTTTATTGTTTTTTTAATTTTGTTATCGAGTTTTGGTATCGTAAACCTAAACCATTTATTATAATGATAATATTTATATTCATTTCTTAAGGCGTAAATTGGATCCAGGTGTATTGTTTTACTACACTAAGTTAGAAAAAGTTTTCGTACGGTTATTAGGTATGTTAAGGTCTTGAAGTAAAATATTGCAAAACAATAATAGACCAAGCCCCCACGACACTTTAGTCTACCTCACATGTAAGCTTTGTGAAATTGGGTTTAACTTTTGATTTTTGTAATAACTAATTACAAAGGCCTACTTATTTGGATTGTAACCTCGCTGAAATTTCTTGATATAATTGAGAGTTGAGACTTATTTATAATTTAAGAAAATTTTGGTCTGTCTTGAGATTTTTGTTTTTAAGTACCTGGCAGACCTAATTAAATGGATGAAAAATTGATGCCATAGTTACTCCACATGTATACTCGCTGAAATTTCTTGACATAATTGAGACTTTTGTATAGTGACAGAAAACTTGGGTTTGCCTTGAAATTTTTGTTTTTAAGTGCCTGGCAGTCCTAATTAAATTGATGAAAAATTATAAACTTATTTCACATGTAACTTTCTCCATATTTTTGTATACAAAAGAGTACATCTTGTCTAATGAAAACACGTGTCGGCCTCGCAAAAAACATTAATAAATTTGTCCGACATTATTTTGAATAAACGATATCGGTCGCGAGAATAAGGCATTATACAAGCAGTTGGGCAGATTGGTTCGGTAACAATTTTCAATCATTAGATTTTTGACATTTTATTGATAATAATTTCGATGATATTGATAATTTAATAATAAACAATTTTCATAGTTATTATAATAATCTGGAATATTCTGACTATACTGCCAAACATGCATAAAAAGTTACACAAAAGAAATTAATATAATAGATTTTTTTATTACAAATAATTGTGTTTAAATATTAAATAACAATTATAATTCAATACTTTTAAAATAATATTTTAGTATTACTTCGGTCTGACATTCATGAGCTAAAAGTGAAATTCTTACCCCCATTTTTTTGGCATTTCTCGACGTTTTAGGACCTACTGATTCTAAAAAAGCAAAAAAAATATAGGTTTGTCTGTCGGCCGGCCGTCCGCCGTCCGTCCGTCAAAAATTTTAAATTCTAAAAATAGGTACACTCAATGGTAAGAGCCGAAAGGACGATGTGTTCGATAACTGTATCGGAAGTGTATCAAAAAAATCGTCAAGTGTGTTATAACAAGGAAATTTGCATATGGTTTGCTTAAAAAACGTTCATTTTAAGTGATTATGAGTAGGAACATTGAATTTGGAGAAATTTTGATGGTCGGGATTGGTATGTGAGGCCAAAATCTAGATTATTGCATTATAAGTTTGTCAAAAAAAATGTTGTCAAGTGTGTCAAAAGAAAGATTTTTATTTATTTTTTTACCCAATTTTTTGGAAAAAAATAAAATTAATAATTTGTATGACATGAAAATTTTATTATTACTATAGAGAATTATGGCATTATAAGTTTGTCAAAAAAATAATGTCAAGTGTGTCAAAAAATGATTTAATTTATTTTTTTAGCTCATTTTTTGGATAAAAAATGTAGCTGGTTTTATGACGTAAATGTAATTGAAAATGAAATTGGACATGGATATTTTTGAATTTATTATAGTTTTTGAAATATTTTTGGAATTTTGAAAAAAGTTTGTATTTTTGATTTTGTAATAATTTTAGCAATATTTTTGGAATTTTGGAAATAGTTTTAATTTTTGATTTCGTAAGAATTTTTGGAATATTTTTGGAATTTTGAAAAATTTTAAATTTTTGATTTTATTATAATTTTTGGAATTATGAAAAAAGTTTCAATTTTTTGATTTTGTAATGATTTTTGCAATATTTTTAGAATTTGGGAAAAGCTTGAATTTTTGAAATATGATTGGAATTTAGAAAAGTTTAAATTTTTGATTTTATTCTAATTTTTGGAATTTTGAAAAAAGTTTGATTTTATTTAATTTTTACAATATTTTTGGAATTTTGAAAGAAATATGAATTTGTGATTTTGTAATATTTTCTCGAAACGCTAAATGGAGAGGTTTTTGAGTAGTTTGCTTATTGTATCATCTTTTCACTAAATTATGTTAATTTACGATTTGTTATGATTTTCCAGTAACGTTTTGATGTTTCGTGTTAGTTTTGTAATACATTTCTAAACAGAGATAAAAAAAATACTTGTACTTTAACAAAGAGTTATGTTTGATATACATCGCTGCCCAAAACTAAAAACCATGTCCTCATAAAAGTTTTTTGCTGAAAACTATATCAAAATCCTTAACCCAGACCGACGTCTGATATGTCAGAGCTGTGAGATTTCAGTCCCTCCATATTTTCATATTTATGTTATGTTATGTTAATCTATTTTTCAGATCTTAAAGAACAAAAGATTCTCCCTTTTTTCCATCTATCTCTAAATAAGGCATTTCTTCTCCAATTGTTGTCAAATTCATAAATTTCATCGATCCACTTCATTCTTGGACGTTCTTTTCTTCTTTGTTTATTTGGAACCCATTTTTCAACTTTTGTCCATTTTTCTTTTTCTCTTATGACGTGTCCAGCGTAGTTCCATATTTGTTGTTTTGAAAATTTTATAATATCGATGATCTTTGTTTTCTTTCTTAGTTGAATATTTGTTATTTCATCCCATTTCTTGTTTAACAGACTCCTTTCCATTTTTCTTTGAGTTGTTGCTAGTTTTTCTTTTTCGTCTTTTGTTAAACCTCAGCATTGTGATCCGTAAGTTAGGATAGGAAGTATACAAGAATCTATTAGCCTTCGTTTGTAATATACTGGAAAATTAATTTAATTTTATCATATTTTGTTAGTAAATAGTATTATAGAAAACTAAAAGATTTTTAAGCCCTTTCATATTTACATTAAGAAATCCGTCATCCGTCGATATCTTCAAAACACTCCAGTTCTGTCCGATCAATTTCATCATCGTCATCATTTTCGTCTTAGAATTTATCGTCCTGTAGAAGAACATCTTCTACGCGTCGAGGAAATGATGAACCTTTGTACCAAAGTGGTTTTAGTTTTTGATCTTCGAGAAGCCAAACGTGGAGTAACTATGGCATCAATTTTTCATCCATTCAATTAGGTCTGCCAGGCACTTCAAAACAAAGTCTCAATTATGTCAAGAAATTTCAGCAAAGTTACATGTGGGGTAACTATGGCATCAATTTTCCATCCATTTAATTATTTCTGCCAGGCACTTAAAAACAAAAATTTCAAGGTAGACAAAAGTTAAAATGCAATATTTAAAAATATACTTTTTATTGTTTATTTTTAATTTTATTTTATTAATAATAATAAGAATATGGAATCCAATGTTTGTCGCTATTGCTACCCTCCCCCTGTTATTTTGTATTGCTTGCCTGACAATGGTTTATGCATTATCTGCGTTGATGCTCCTTTTCCCACCTCCTTTCACTTTCCTTCCCAACCCTTAACTACCCTTCCCACCTCTCTGTTCATGTCTTGGTAAGATATGTATTTTTTTTTCTTTTTTTTGACAACTATTAAACCAGTAAGCCTATATCTAGCATTCTTCTCTCCCACTTCTATATGTTGGATATATGTGTTTGCTAGGAATATATAGCTGGGGTATGAAGGCTCACTCTGGTTTGATCTTGTTGATATAAATAAATAAATTTTTAATAGTTATTTTTAATTGTATATACATATATTTAAACCAGAACTGCTGATAATATAATTTAGGTAATAGTTAGTTAATAGTTAATAGTTTGTGTATATTTTGTTTTGTTGTATGGCTCCTGCCGTCATTGTCTTTTGTATTCTAGATACCCTATCTATTACACATTTTAAATTAATTGTTTTCCATTTTTTAGCGAAAAATTTCCATTTTTTTCAATCTGACTTTAAAACGGGAGCCCTGCAAATACAATAGACAATTGCAACATATGAATAAAAAATTTAATTTAATTTAAAAATATTTTGAAATCTGTTAACTGCTCCCGTAATCGTTAACTGAGAGGTGATACAACATAACTTTTGAATAGAACAAAATAAAACCATGTGATTAGTTATTTTGATTAATTGCTAAAAACTGACTAGTATAAGAACAAACATAGTTGCTCTTTATCTGTTGAAAGCATTGAATGTGTCAAGCTACTTTTTGGTATTATCACAGACATAAGAATTCCAGATATATTCAAGTCCTGGTTGTACAGCTACCCCAGGCACTATCAAATGTTCTTGGATATAGGACCACTTCTTCAAAAATTATAGAATTTAAACTAAATATTTTTAAAAATCTAAAAAATCTGTTTGCAGGCTTGTTGCAATAAAATTAATAAAAAAAAACAAGAAATTTTCCCCTCCTGAATTTTTTATAAAATGTTAGTAACATGTACCGTACTTGCACATATTAAAAAATCAAAAATTTAAAATATACGCATTTCTAGAAAATTGAAAAAAATTTTTTCTATATTTTCACGTATGAAGAGTTCGCGATGTGTCTACTGTTTCCACTAATACAACTTCTCCTTGATATTTAATAATGCAGGCACAAACAATAGTTTGGTTATTTATATTTGACAATCCATCTCTTCGTGATAAACCTGGGTTAAGTAGTTTAACTTCTATCAGTTTTCGATTGCATGGTATATCTTCAGAAATAGCAGATTATTTTCAATTCTTAACTTTCGACTGTTCGAAACCATTTGTTGAACAAATGAAACTCATATCTTGAAGAACAATTTCATGCAGCAGGTAATTGCAATAACATTTTGTACGTCCATCATATTTCCAGAACCAACTTCTACCATGATGAACAGAATTCGAATAATTTATTTTCAAAACGTTTTACTGACTACAAAACCGTTGGATCTTTACGTTTCAAGACCTCCTGAAATGAAATCTTTACGTTTCAAGTCCTCTTGAAGCTATTTTGACTACTTTTAGCTGGTAGTATGTATGTGTGTATCGTCGTATGTGGAGAAACATTTGTCCAATGCTTTCTTAACAACGGATGACCCGATTTCAAATTGAAAATGGTCACATGCAATCGATTTATATTGGCGTAACTCAGAGCCCAGTTTCTACCAAAATCGACTTATTTGTTTTGTAGTGGCTTCCAAAAAAATGAAAATCGTCTCTTGGAAATATCATGATCATGAAAATTTCTATCAAAATTTCTATTGACATCATGTCAGCCATTTATAATGAAATTTATATAAACAATTAACATATTTTAAAAAAATAAGAAAAAACTACGTGTTATTTTCTTTATGTAAATGTATGAGATTTTGGTGAAATTTTGGTAAGTAAATCAGCTGAAAACGCATCCAGGCTTACTTGAATATGAGAAATCTGAGTTATTTTCAAAATTTGAGTAAGAGGCTGAAGAGGTGGTAGTGAGTGGATCGCCTGTTCGCAACTGTTTATTTGAAGCTTCAAAAATACTCATGCATGACCTTCAATTTTGTTCAAACTTAGACCGCATAAGGTTTTTGTAATGTTTGAAGTAATTTTGGAAATTCTGGTTTGTCACTTACGGTTAGACATTTTTTTTTGTTTGTTAAAGGATATCGCAACATCAGCCTACAGTTATTGTTTTTGATGAATCTTTGCTCAAACGTTTCAGTTAACAATGAAGAAAACTAATTAGTGCTTCCCCAAACTTGAGACAGTCGTCGTGTCGGTACCCATCAAACAAATGCTGATTTTTTAACGGACCAATGTGTTTGTTTTTGAGATGATTTTTGATATCAACATTTTAATGATATTTTCACGTTTCAAGACCTCCTGAAGCTTTCAAGATAACTTATTTTAGTTTGCAGTTTGGAGGTGCCTGTGTGTAGTGTGTATGTTTGTGTGTATTGTGTATGTATAATAAATAAATTTTAGTAATGCCTATGTTTGGCCTTGAAACTCCTACTTGAGCATGACTTCTTTTTGTATTGTTTCTTTTTATTTTGATTTATCTTCTATTAAACACATTTTTAGGGTAGCTAAATCATATTATTTAAATTTACAGTCTGGAGGCCTGGTCTGTCAATATACCTTATCCAACAGTCTTGGCATCTGGTTAGTTTTAACTTTGCAGGAAGTTCTTGACGTGACCCCTAAGGTCACACCCACCTCCCTTTAGTTTTCTTTATTCTCATGAAATATTGGCCTATATCTTATTTTCTATGTGATAGAATTTATTGTTTTGTTGTCCATTCTCTAAAAAAATATAACAAAACAAAAAAAAGTCCAAGCGGCACGTATATCCGCTAGAAATAGGTAGATTTCGAGATCAGACAGTTTTGTGTACCAGTAGAATGTGATGTATCAGATTAGTTTAAACAAAACAAACTAATTTCAAACAGATATCAAACAAATTTTAAAAAGAAAATTAGCTAACTACAAGCAAAATTATATCCATTCAATTTTGCAACAAACAAATATCAAATCTACCACAGAACATGTGTGTGACAATTTATGACACAAACCTACTCTATATCATATGTCGTGCAATTACTGCAAAATATCAAAATAGTTTATTTCTAAGAAAAAAAAATTAATTTCTTCTATTCAAATCTTTTATGTTTTTGACTGTTATAAGGTTGACATTGACTGTTATAAGTTTTTTGGAAATTGTAGTTGGGGATTGTTGCAAACTTTTTTGTTGAAGCCAACAAGTCAAAAACCTCTAACTGCAGAGGTTTATATTTATAAGAAACGGATTAAAATGTTTCCACAGATTCTAAATTTATGAAGATTTTAAAAATATTAGTATCCAAACGGCCGTTATAACGGATTAAAAAAACACTTTTTTTTCTAGTATAAAGCCTATAGTTCCTTAACCATGTGTCAGATTTTTCTGATTTACGAACTTGTCCAAGATATTAATAAAACACACATTTTTAAGAAAAGTTTTTTGATCTGGCTCCACAAATGCAACCGTGAGAGCGCCGGTTGATTCAAACGCATTTTGTGTTTTACAAGCTTTGTTGTTGGAGCCGCTCACTCAGAAACCTCCAACTGCAGAGGTCTTTTTTTTTGAAAAAAACTGATTAAAAAGGTTTCATAGATTCTAAATTTATGAAGTTTTTAAAAATATTAGAATCCAAACGGCCGTTATAACGGATCTAAAAAACAGAGTTTTTTTCTAGTATAAAGCTTCTAGTTTCTTAACCATGTGTTGGATGGGGCTGATTTACGAACTTGTCCAAGATATTAATAAAACGCACATTTTTAGAAAAGGTTTTTTGATCTGGCCTTATAAATGCGACCGTGAGAGTGCCAGTTGTTTAAAAAAAAATTTTTTTTTGCAAACTTTTTTGTTGGAGCCGCTCACTCAGGAACCTCTAACTGCAGAGGTCTATTTTTAAAACAAATTGATAAAAAAGATTCCGAAGATTCTAAATTTGTTAAATTTTTTGAAAAATTGGTATCCAAACGACCGTTATAACGGTTTTAAAAATCAATTTTTTTCAGAAAAAAGCCTCTAGTTTCTTAACCACGTGTCGGATTTTGCTGATTCACGAACTTGTCCAAGATATTAATAGAACACACAAGTACAGAAAAGATTTTTGATCTACCTCAACAAATGCGACCGTGAGAGTGCCGGTCGTTTTCGTTATATCTCATATCGTTTATATATATATATTATATATATATATATACTAGCGGGACCCGGCGTGCTTTGCTACGCCTATAAATAAAGTTTGTATACATTTTGTATACATTTTGTTGACGTAGTAGCAATAATTTCAAAGAGTTGTAATGAGAAATGATCTATTTTTTTTTAAATATGAATGTAAAAGGATCAGCACTCTAGTTGATCAGTAAAATATAAAAAAAATAGTATTATATATACAACAAAGGATATATAAAAAAATACGCGATCAAATAAGTTTTCAGGTATGTCTCTATATAGAACATTAGAACATACGGAACAAAAATGGATTCACAAATTTTTACAGTGCTCATGCGGTTTAATATACGCTTTCTTTACCTGTGGTAGGTTACTAAAAACGTTGCAAACAATTTTGATCGTTATAACATTTTATGGTCAGCAAGGGCAGTAAGAATAGTGACAATATATTCGATGAAGGTATAGAAGAAGTGATGCAAAAAAGGAATAGAAGAAGTGATGCCAAAAAAAATCAAAATTATTTGGATGTTTTTGTATTAGAATTCATAGGATGTGAATTCATAGGGTGAGAAATATTTCTATTTAGTCAACATCCTAAGTCATTTTAAAGTCATTATTGATTGTTGCAAATCAATGCGAAACTAATATCTTACACACGGTCAATATATTGGCATATATGTTCCATATATAGACAACATTAATGGAATATTCATTTTTGGGCGATTTTGTGAGCAATTATTGCTCAAAGTAATTATTGAAAGTATTATTCCCGATAATAAGTAATTATTGTCGAGATTAACTTCACACTCATCAGAGACATCATAGTTCAAACTTCAAAGCCATCATACAGACTCAGCCACAGTGGATGAAACAACAATAAAACATTTTTTAATTTTCATGTTCAGATAATTTCTAAATTGAAACTTCATTATCTCATATTTATTTAAATTGAATTCTTCATCTGTGATTATACTATTGTAAATTGTATTTGTTCCTGATACGAAACACACAAAAACTGTTTTAAAGAAGTTTTTCTGAGCGAAAATAAAAAATGCTTTAAAATTGCAAAATTCATGTGAATTAAAATAATTACTTTAAGCTTAATCACTCTAAAAATCTCTCAAAACTTTATTTATTTTACACCAAATAGTGTAAAACTTTCGTTTATTTAACATTATACCTGTCGCATATTGTCGGTATTTCATAAGAAAGGAAATTCAAGAAAACTCGTTCTGATAACAGCCGTGTTCGATTTGACTGAAGCATTTGAAACAACGAAAAATTTAATACAATTGTTGTTGTTTTTTCAATTGTTTTAGTCACACTAAACGTACCAAACATTCAATTTACATTGTATCATTTTTATTGCAACAATTATTTATTTTAATAAGGAAAAAATTTCAAAATGTCGTTTTAATTCTATTTCTTTGCTCGTGCTTGTGGGCACACATTATATTTTGCGTTTTTCCGTCTAGATACGTACACGAATAAATCAGAAGGTATTCCGACGTTAGCTGACCACCACGTACAGTTGTCCAGATGTGAAAAGTACGGATTCTCCAAATCTACCACATCCTTGCAGCAATTTTCCTTGTTCTTTGTTGACAGTCATTGCAAAAGCGAGTCGCACTGGAAACTAAACGTTTGAATTCAAATGCCATATCTGTTGGGATCATTGAAATGCGTAGCAACAGTCCATCTCCCACTTTGAATTTTCCATTCAAAATTGATTGTAGCTTCAATGACTTTGTTCATCATCTTTTTCACCAAAAATTTTTAAAAACATTTGTGCTATTTCAAAATATTTGAAATATTTTTTTAATAAAATTTGTTGTGTAGTTGGAATTACAATATGTCTCACAACAACACATAAAATCCTTTAAGACCTAGGTTCCACACCATCATGTTTTTAAGATGATGGACGCAAATTGCTAGTGCTAGAAGCATATACAAAGATCATGTAAACATTGTTTTGCTGAAGGATTAAACCCGGCACATTTAATAGTTATATGGAAGCTCATTTCTCCAAGTAAACGAAAAAGTTCATTTTTTTAAAAAAATATAAAAAAATAAAAAATTTGCGTCCATCAACACCTTAGAAAGCATGTTGTTGTGGACTTTATTCTTCAAAGGTTGTCATGAGTTGTTGTTACTCACAATGTAATTTGTACTACCCAACACATTTTATTTTAAAAGAAATAGCGTGTCATCATCAAAGAATATTCTATAACTAAGACTAAGGGTGCTATCGTTGATTGAAAAAAGTTCATCCGCCAACATCCCTAAGATATCACTTTGGCTAGTGATATCTCACTACTATTGCCAGTGGTTAACGATAACTCAAGCTTACTCATATGCAAATAGCAGAAATCTAAGTACGCTGGGTTGTCACTCCCATAGATCAAAAATTTAAAATTTTACAAATCTTCCTGCGGGAGTATATATTTAATTCGTTATTGAATTCTTTATTTATAACTATAAAAACATTGATCAAAGCAAACTACGCTCATAAACCGATATTTAAACTAAAAACCAAATAAAATATTTATCAGCAATCACCAATCAAAAAATGATACACGAAAATTTGAAAAAGCAAATCGTAGTGTATTTGCACAAACTTCGACGTTAAAAACAACGTTCTAAATACAAATACAACACCATCTATTGGATAACCCAAATTTATGAGGCGTATATCACACTATCAAATATATTGGTCAATAAAAAAAATATGACATGAAATTGGAGAGTGCAAACGTTGTAAAAAAATAGCGAAGTCTACCTAGTTTTTCATCCAGTTTTGATGACAATTTTTTTACCTCTAATCGTTATATTTTAATTAGCAATACATATAAGAGTATTTTTCAATTTGATATTGATTTTTGTCAATTAACATAGAAGATCAATGAAAAATTTAAAATAATAAATAAATAAATTTAAATTATTGTTGTCTTTAATTTTTACTCTTGTATTTATTCCAACTTTATAAAAACCAATACAACAAATTTTTTACAGGTTCCGAATTCCTATACTTTTTAACACTTCTATAATTAAGATATAGCCTCCACAATAGTTACTTAAGTAATAAGGGCAGTAAGAGTGTTTTACCGATTGAGGATATATGTTTTGAGATCGAGACGAAGTCGAGATCTCTAATATATCCGAAATCGGTAATACTCTTAATGCTCAAAATGCTTATTACAATTTTTGCACGATTAATAAAAATTCAATTAAAACTATTTAAATAATAAAATTCATTCACAAAATTCAAGTTTGAATGTTTTAAAGAAAATTTCTTAAAATGTCATTTCAAAATAGTAAGCTTTGCGTTTCATCATAATACTATAGCTTTTTTTGTTGCAAAACTAAATTCCATCGAATATATTTTCAAAATTAATTGCTTTTTTTAAATCTTTTAACTGCAATATTTTTAAATGAATGTTATTTAAATTTGAAGCTAGTGAATAGACGTACACAATTATTTAACTAATAATCGTTTTTATTCACACCCTGAGGTCTCCTTTACTGGTAAGTAATTTCTTACCGGCTGCATGATCGGTAAGTAATTACTTACCGACCAGTGATTTGTAAACGAAACTTACTATGTTTATTTACGAATCAGCGAACATGCAAAATCGCCTGATCGTGCAAAAAATTATCAATAACCTTTGGTAACGTATTTGACTTAGTATAATATGCTTTTCGTTTATTATTAAATAAAACAAAACTTTCTTTACTAAAACATATTTGATAGTCTAATAATGGCCTTACACGAAGTTCAAGTTTACTATCAATTGAATAAATTGATTTACGCTGCCATCTGAAAGTTGGCATATAAACCATTTATATTGAACATTTAATTCGCAATTAAAAAATATCTAGGGATTTATTCAAGATAATAACTATACTATCTCTCAAGCTGGACCATCATACACACATTGTACAAAATTTCATTAAGATTGGTTACATTGTTGCGGAGTTCATCGCGGACAAACATCGTGACACGTGATTTTTATATATATAAGATAGTACATAAAGAAACTTAAATTATTTAATTGTAGTAAAATGAGAAATTTCATAGATAATTTTTAAAATTATTCAAGTTGTGTTTTGAATGAAATCCCATATAAATTTTATTGAATTTATTCTCTTTTCCCCCTTTTGCAGCGCCAAAAGAAATTTAAATTATTTAATTGTAGCAAAATGAGAAATTTCATAGATAATTTTTAAAATTATTCAAGTTGTGTTTTGTATGAAATCCCATATAAATTTTATTGAATTTCGTTTCTTTTCCCCCTTTTGCAGTGCCATTGCAGCAAATACCGGAACAAAATAATCGCTCAATAACATATGATAGTCTATATGGGCCCTACATGGATGATTGAAAAGTCGATAAAGCAGGTTTGACAGTAAATTAATTAATTTACGCCGCCATCTGAAAGTTTGCTTATGAACTATCCATATTTAACATTTAATTCGTAATTAAAAAATATTTAGGCGTTTAATCAAAATAAAAACTATCCTATCTCTCAAGTTGGACCATTATACACACACTGAACACAATTTTATTAAGATTGGTTAGGTTGTTGCGGAGTTTATCGCGGACAAACATCGTGACACGTGATTTTTATATATATAAGATAGTACATAAAGAAACTTAAATTATTTAATTGTAGTAAAATGAGAAATTTCATAGATAATTTTTAAAATTATTCAAGTTGTGTTTTGAATGAAATCCCATATAAATTTTATTGAATTTATTCTCTTTTCCCCCTTTTGCAGCGCCAAAAGAAATTTAAATTATTTAATTGTAGCAAAATGAGAAATTTCATAGATAATTTTTAAAATTATTCAAGTTGTGTTTTGTATGAAATCCCATATAAATTTTATTGAATTTCGTTTCTTTTCCCCCTTTTGCAGTGCCATTGCAGCAAATACCGGAACAAAATAATCGCTCAATAACATATGAGTCTATATGGGCCCTACATGGATGATTGAAAAGTCGATAAAGCAGGTTTGACAGTAAATTAATTAATTTACGCCGCCATCTGAAAGTTTGCTTATGAACTATCCATATTTAACATTTAATTCGTAATTAAAAAATATTTAGGCGTTTAATCAAAATAAAAACTATCCTATCTCTCAAGTTGGACCATTATACACACACTGAACACAATTTTATTAAGATTGGTTAGGTTGTTGCGGAGTTTATCGCGGACAAACATCGTGACACGTGATTTTTATATATATAAGATATATATATATATATATATATATATATATATATATATATATATATATATAAATTTTTTTTTTTTTTGTTTTTTCGTCTCCGCTTTTCATATATAGTCGTTTGGCACAAAAATTTTTCCAAAATTCCGAGATGAAGCCCATTGCAATAGGTAGATTTTTATATGAAATCTACCTAAAAGGTATTTGAGTTCATTAACACCTTAAAATGCTTATTCTTCCAAATAAAGTACCGCGGCCATTCTGATTTAATGGCCTAAAAGTTAAAATTTTCAATTGTGCGTATTAAAGATGGCAAAGCCGTTTCCATTAAAAGCTCATACGGACTAATGTTTCAATTCTGGAAAGTTTATTTAATGGTTTTGTTGGTGGAGGAGAGTTTTGACATCTGTCAATGATGCAGACATATGAAAAACGCAACGTAATCCGTAATGACTGTTTTCAATTCCTAAACACTAAACATTCAGTTAAATGTTGTTTCAGCAGGTATTTTTTATTAGAACACATCGACTTAAATGTTGGTTCAGACTTTTCAGGTTTTACTTAATAATTACATGATGTTTTGGTGAATATAATTTGCATTGCCCAGTATCTGATTTTTTAGTTAGATCTAATAAATTATTTCAGAATGTGTAAATTTATTCAAAATGACATAGTTACCAGACTGGACGGGTGCTAAACTTTAGATAAAAGAAATAGCTTGAGTCTAGAGGCTATAACTTGTTTAATGTTTGCATTGCAATTTTGGTTATTTTTCCTTTCACCTATCCTCATTATTTACATAATATAAAATATTATTTACAGTTTCGTTGCGTTCAACTTAACTAATCTTAAACTTAACTGAACTTAACTTGATGAAACTGATCCCTTGAGCCAGTATGACAACGCACAATTATTTAAAAGGACAAATTATTTTACAAAAATAACATTGCAGTATTATATCAATATGACCGATATCGTATCTAAAATATTATCACAACTGAACCGGCGGCTCCCGATTCATTCGTACATTATTAATAGAGGTGTAAATAGATTATTGTCCAGAACTCCATTTTGGACGAAATTGGAGACGATTGGAGATTACAGTCATTATAACATTTACGATAAATGGAAAATTATCTTCGATAATAATGAGTTTCCCAATAAAGAACTGATATCAGAACCATATTTGGAAGTACCAGGATTTCATACAGTACAGAATCGACGTATCTGGACCATCTTCAATCGAATTAGGACAAATTGTGGAAGAACGTTGAGCACACTTCATATTTGGAATCCAGAAATATCACCAGTATGTGACTGTGGATATATGGAACAAACAATACAACACATAATCAATGATTGCCCCGGCAGACGATTTGATGGAGGTTTAATCGAACTACATAATTTTGGTGAAACTGCTTCAACTTGGATCAGCAATTTAGATATTTCTTTCTAATGATGATATATTGTACATTGTAAATCCATACGAATAAATAAATAACAACTGAACCATAATCGAATTTTACTTCAGTAGTTCATAAGTTTTGCTAAAGCGTTTTAATAAAACCGTAAAGAAAATTTTTCCGCGAAGTGGTACCCGTTAAGAAAGTATAGTTATTAAAGCTGAAATAAAATATTGCTTTAATGATTTTACTCATAAGAAGTAATGGTCATGAGACAATGTTTATCGAATATGGATCAACACGAGGGGTCAGAAAAATTTCAATACTTTCAAATCGCTGCGAAATAGAGTTAATTTTTTTTTACATGATAAAAATGCATTAATTCAAAACCACAAACTAAAAACGACTAGAACTAGATATGGTTAGTTTCATTAGCACTCCCACAATTTTCTTACATCGGGAAAGTATTCAAAATCATCCCCATCCTTAAAAATCAACAGCAAATCTATAACAAATATATTGCGACGCTGATGCATAGGCTAACTTTACCACAGCTCTGGAAACAAAATGTTTTGGATATATAGTGAATAATATCTATCAAAACTTTAATTAATGGCTAAGCAATGTTATAGATTTCGCGTAGTTCTAATTATAAAACCATTAAAAAAATCTGTATAGTATCAAAATTTTCTGTCTAACCGATACATCTCGGTATCTATAGATGGCTTTTCTTCTGAGTCCAAATTAATTAACGCTGGTGTACCCCAAGGCTCAGTTTTATCTCCCACTTTATTTTTAATTTATATTAATGAACTGTTACAAATCACCAGTAACCCAATAAATAGTTTTGCAGATGATAGTACACTGCACAAGTCATTCGTCCCCCTATCTTCAAAGGGTAAAATGCATGAACGAATAAATCCCGTCCGGAGAGACGCTGCCATAAATGTAAACGAGGACCTAAAAAAAGTCGCCGATTGGGGTGACAAAAATTTGGTCAATTTTAATTCCACCAAAACACAGCTATTGATTGTTTCCAGATCAAAGACCGAGTTTCCCAACGATATTTCAATTAATATGTGTGACGACCAAATACGCGAATGTGAAACCATTCGTTTATTGGGAGTCACAATATCCAATGACTTACTCTGGAACGATCATATAATGGCCATGGCAAAGAGCGCGTCAAGAAAACTCGGCCTCCTCAATAGATGTAAAAAATATTTTACTTCGCATCAATTACTCCACATTTATAAGTCCTATATTCGTCCCTGTATGGAGTATTGTTGTCAAGTTTGGGGCGCTGCATCTGTTACTATCCTGGCTCTTTTAGACTCTGTTCAAAAGCGAGCTATACGAATTGTTGGTGATCGAGATTTAACATTAGGCCTTGATTCCCTGCAACATCGTCGCACTGTTGCTGATCTCGTTGTTTCTTATAAATATCGTCACCAGCAGTGCTCGGATGAAATCAGATCCATAATGCCTCAGACATATGTTTTTCCCCGTTTTACTCGTCAATCGGTGTGTGCGGGCGGTCGAACTGTCGAGATTACTCACTGTCATAGTAATAGAATGCAAAGGGATTTCATTGTGCGTACATCGTACACATGGAATGCTTTGCCCGAATCAATAGTCTTGAGTGCTTTCAATCCACAAAGATTTAAAAAAAGCGTCCACCTATACCTCAAGACGCATGTTGTTGTGGGACCTACGTCTTAAAAGGTATCTATGTGTTGTTGTGACACATTTTGTAATTCCTACTACACAACACTTCTTATTAAAAAAAAAAAAAAAAAATCCAAACAAACATAAATTCTTTAATACGAGAAAAAGTAAACAAAAATGTTTTACCAGAAGTGACAAACCGGAAGTTGGAATGCAGAACTGTTACAAATCATACTCTTAGCATATATAGCAAGTTTAATCCAAATCAATTATCAGGAACTAATGTAGTTGAAATTTTAAATAAACAGGTGTGCGGGAGGCCCCCACCATTTATTCCAATATCGTCCAAACACTATTTAGTTCTTTGTGATTCAAATATCCATTTTTTGTCTTACCCATCTTCGTCAAAAATGATTTATGGCCGAAGTCTGTCTGCTCCCAACAAACTTTAAAAATAAATATGAAAAGTCAGCGGTTGTATGGTGGGGAGGGAGAGCGCCTCTTTGATCGATCCAACACTTGATCATTATCTTCTCACACTAATTGAAACCTTTTTCATAAGTTTCATCATAATCACTTTATTATTGTAGGCTGTAGTGTGCATAAAGACACTGAAAAAATTAAAAAAATTTCAAACATAATTTTTGTACCGGAAGTTGGGATGCAGAACTGTTGTGAACCGAAATAAATGTTTACGTAATACTATTGAGCTTTCAAAATACAGGTGCGCATGGGACCTCCCACCACATTGTTCAATATCGCTCAAAAACTAATCACCTCTTTTCCATATATATATTTGCATCTTTTTTCAAACTGTCATCAAAATTCATTTACGAACGAATGTTGTATGCTCCCACAAAAAATTGAAAACAGTGAAAAAACACCTGTTGTATGGTGGTGTTGTGTGGTACCCCCCAAGCCATCCAATATACTCCAAAATCTGATGAAATCTTTCTCATGTTACTTGAAAGCTTTTACCAACGTGTCATGAAAATCGATCGGTAATGGGCGGGCTACAGTAGGTTATTGAAGATTTAAACTTAGAGGTGTTCGGGAGACCTCCGCCATTTTGTCCAATTTTGAAATCAATCCAGATTTTCCATTTTCAAGTGAACCTGGATCATTTGCCAAAGTTTCCTCAAGATCCTATGCAGTAATGTCACGAGACCAACCACCCCGTTTTCTCACCCTAGATTGTGAATAAGTAAACACCTGATCTGAGACTAATAAGTATCTTATTATTAAAACTTAAAAGTTAATACTCAAATTGTTATTCATATTAAACGCTCTAAGGATAAGAAAAAAATGTCTATTCTAGCCTTGCTGGATTTTTCCAAGGCATTTGATATTATTAACCAAATGATTTCGTGTTCATCACCTTCACACTTCCCCAAACAGTTCAAATTCATGCCAAAGGCAAAGCGAAAATGAAAATTTCTGTTTACTATTGTCTATTCGTTATATAGGCCTTTAAAAATAATAAAAAGTGAAAAAAATAATAGTAGGATGAAACCCATTATAAAAGGAGGAGAATATTATAAAAATGAAAGGAAAAATAATTTACGGCGATCTGAGGTCGGGAAGGGGAAGGGGTGAGTTTTTAAGGGTAAAAAACGGTTTATCTCGATTTCCGGCAAAACTAAAAGTCCTATGGAAAAAAGTTAAATGGTAAAGTTGTAGGTAGTAAAAAGATCTAAAACTTTTGTATCAACACTTTTTTCACATAACCTCAAAATTTATGTGAAAAATTCAAAAAACCAATTTCTTGGTTTTTTATTTTTATTTTTTACAAAAAAATTTTTTTTTTTCACGAAATTTGGTGAAAACTTACCTTTTTATGTCCCAAATACGCTGTAATTTATTTGATTTGAAATATTTATTTTTTCACCTTATTTTGAATTAATATCGAAAAATCACCCTAATTTTCAATCGAAAATTCAATTCATTTTTTGCATTTTCTGAGAATATTTACTATAGTAATATATTTTTTTTTCACCATCGGAAAGTAGAGATTTCAACGAACAGAAAGCATACCAATTTTTTGAAAAAATTTGATATTTTGACGGGTGAATTTCCGATTGAAAATTAGGGTGCTTTTTCGATATTAATTCAAAATAAGGTGAAAAAATAAATATTTCAAATCAAATAAATTACAGCGTATTTTTGACATCAAAAGGTAAGTCTTCACCAAATTTCGTGAAAAAAAAAAAATTTTGTAAAAGATAAAAATAAACCAAAAACTTGGTTTTTTGAATTTTTCACATAAATTTTGAGGTTTTGTGAAAAAAGTGTCGATACAAAAGTTCTAGATCTTTTTATTACCTACAACTTTGCCATTTAACTTTTTTCCATATGACTTTTAGTTTTGCCGGAAATCGAGATAAATCCTTACCCTTAAAAACTCACCCTTTCCCCTTCCGGACCTCAGATCACCCGTAAATTATTTTTCCTTTCATTTTTATAATATTCTCCTCCTTTCCTTATGGGTTTCATCCTACTATTATTTTTTTTTGTTTTCAAAAATTATCGACCCTGGTCTAATACTAATTTGCTTACTGTTGTACGAAGACTTTTGCGTGTATATATAAATTCCATCATGATATCTTATTTGAATTTCAATTAATATTCCATTTGAGTTCGATATGATTTTCGAGAAGATGCGTAAAATTTGATTTTTAAATTTCGCTTTATTATATGAAATATGAATTTAGGACGAAGGATGGTTATGCTTTATTCCGCAGCATATTTTACCTTTTTTAGGATTTTATCGATGATACATATTTAATTTTGAAATTATACTGTGGATTTAATTCTCATTTTATAAAGTTATTAAAATTAGAATAAACATATGAAATTTGATGGAATTCATTTTTTTTTCGCATGGAAAAATGGTTAGTTAATTATTTATTTACCTGTTCCATGATGTACACAACGATATACACAAACAGTTACGTTCAAGTTTGTTTTTTATTTAACGTGACAATATCAATCAAGTAACAAAAAAATTCATATTGACCGAATACAATCCGAAAAACTATTTTATAATGTGAAAAGTGGCGAGTGGCAAGCAAAAACAAGAAAATGTATGCCAAATTTTTGCTTATTACAAGCTTACAGTTGTTGAGATTAGAGGTCAGGCTACTTTAGGGCAGAACAGGTATTGTTTATAGTATAACATATAAGAGTAGAGTTGCTGCAACACTTTGGGTTTAACTTCAAGATTTTCAATAATTCTGCAACCAACTTTCCGTTTGTCACTTAAATATAAATAATTTTTTTAGGATGGATTTACAATACGTCTAGATTTTTAAACGATTTTCATACAACATTTTTGAATGGTTTGAGCTATTGTCAGAAAGGATTAGATTTTTTGTGCTATTAGGCAAGAGTAGGAGGTCTTTCAAAGAACTATTTGTTTAAACTTTCAAATACTAAAACCAATTTAAAAAAAATTTGGTTTATAAGGTTTGAGCTCTAAGTAAAGGTTTATTTAAAGTCTAAAGGGCTTAAGAGGTTTATGTAAACCTAAGAGGTTTATGTAAAGGTTTATTTAAAGTCTAAGTAGAGGTTTATTTACCATCTTGCATAGGCAATTGTTGCAGTAACACGATTTCTCAACTTGCACGCTAACTCATCTAGTATAAACAGCGGTGTCTGTCGGAAATTATCAGTGGTCACCTTGTGCTTCTACTATTAAGAAATTCATTTTATTTTGTTAGTCTAAATCATGTTTCTCTTTTGATGAATTTTGATTAGCATGCACTTAAAATTTAAACCACACACAATAACCTTTATTTCAAAATTAAATATTTTGTAATCATTTCATTGTTTGATAAAAATATTAAAACAAAACAAAATAATTTAATGGTTTAAATCAGTGATGTTAAACCTTTTTCATATGCGTAATCATATATATTGTTCATAACTCGATCATAAAAGTCTTGTTCGTACACTTCAACAATCGCAATGTAAAGCTAAATATTAACTGATTCGAGTATCAATGACCAAAACGATGATTAATAATACATCTTCGAAAAATCGGTTTAAAACCACTGCAAAACAATTTAATCATTGTTACTTACTAATGCACATAAGTACATAAGTATGTATATTTAGTTTTGACTTTTGTCGAATAGAGTTTTAACCGTTTTAAAAAGTCAGAGTTAATTTTTAATAGATTTATGTAACTTCCACATTTCACAATTTACATATAACGCAAAAATATTTAATGAATCGCAAGTTTACAAACAATGAATTAATTCTTAATTTAGCGTGAAAATAAAATAAATGATTTAATTTTGGTAATTATTTGATTTTGCAATTATTACTTATTTACTCTAATTAAAAACGAGAGAGAGATTAAAACTTGTAATTTGAATAATTGAAAAGGCTCGATTTATGAAATTCGATTACTGATTTTTTGAATTAACTTTTTTTAATTATTATAATTACAAGCTAATTTTTCGAATATTTAAATCACTTTCATTTATCTACAAATATTGATTATGACTTTCTATTTCGATCTTAGATGGTTTCATGGTTCATGGTTCGCTTACTAGAAAATTATTTTCAAATAATGATGAGTGACAGGAAACACTAACCGGCATTTGCAAGTTTCAATTTAAATTTCATCTATTTTAAACGTTTAAACCCGTCAAAAGGTTATCAGTTAATAGAATAATCAAAACCAGTTTACATTTTATCATTTTTTCTATTTTTGTTCTAAGAATGAAAAAACTTAACACATTTATATTTTTGTTATGACAGAATAAAATTTTTACACATTTTTACAATAAGAAATATTTAAGAATTATTTCTAAATGTTCATAACTTTATGAATCACTTGTAAGAAAAAATATTACTTTGGTATATTTTAAGAATTTGTTTTTATATAGCATAAGTATGATTGATAAAATTTAAGATGGATTACTTAGTGTAGACAAGTCGTGATTAATTTATCAAAGTTTTAGTCTGAAAGAATTAAGAATGATTAGATTTGAATTTTGAAGTGATGTTTTTACTAATTTTTGTTATGAAAGAGTGTTTAACCATTCACATATACTTCATGATCATCTAGAATTATTTCTAGTCTTTTCGTACCGTTAAGAACTTTCGTCTTTATGCACAAGGGCATCGGAGGAAACCTGTATGAGATATGTAAACTCGTCTTAGAAATTTTCGAGGTACAACGTAGGTTTTATTTAATGGCTTTTTGATGGCATCTATCAAACTAGCAAGGTTACCTTGCTCGTGTTCTACTGAAATCAACTCAATTGTTTCGAAAAAACTAAAAAATTTCTCTTTTATAATATCACGAGAATGAACAATATTCTCAAGGTCATTGCCCAACAATTTTGTTTATCATTTACTAACGTATATGACAAGTTTCATCATAATCACTATAAATCGCCTTAAAAATAAAAAAAAAAAAAACAAAAAAGTAACTGTAAAAACAAAATACATGAATTAAAAAAAATAAAAAAAATTTTAAAAAACACACTTTTATTGAAAACGAACTAAAAACTAAAAAATAAATTTTGCATTGACCTAACACGATCTTCCAAAGAAACAAGGGTTGTGTTCAAACGTTAAATCTTTTATTAATATGTAACTATTTTTGCTTTCAAACTGTAATGCTTTTTTAACAATTTAACACAGATGGCAAAATTAGATGTACAGACTATAATACTATTTAACTAGAAGTTTTGTTAGATAAATAATTTTCCGTTACAGTTTTTTACAAAAAATAAATGTGGGTGGCGTAGTCAATATAGAAAGGCAATAAATAGAAAATGTACTAATTCTAAATCGTAATTAAGTAATAAGTATAAATACTAAAACTTAATTCAACTATTTTAAAGTATTATAAATTATTTATAATACAAAATGTGATGTAATATGTTCAATACGCGCCACCCACTTTATTTTTTGTAAAATCTGTAACGGAAAATTATTTATCTAACAAAACTTCTAGTTAAATAGTATTCTAGTCTGTACATCTAATTTTATAATAGAATTTAATTGTATTTTCTATTATGTAAAGATATTTTATATTTTTCAGATATTATATTTTTGAGTCTTAAACATTATTATTAAACAAAATAATATTAAAATAATAAAAAAACAAATTCGGTTCTCTAAAATAAACTAACAGTACATTATGATGCAAGGACGAAAAGTTAAAGATCTTGGACGTATGTGGAGTTTGCAAATCGAGGCGCTAGCCGACTTATTAAATGGTTGGATAGAATGATTCAGAAAACTAACAGTTTAGATAATTCAACAGCATACTTATCAACTAAACCAAAAAAACAATAACAAACACTGGGTCTACCCGCGATAAAACAATTTGGAACTTATCTAGTACTGGAACATAAACACCGAAAACATATAAAAAGAGGGCTCCTAGGTGGGATCCAGCCAAACTAGTGATCAGCTGATTTGTCTAGATCACAACCAAGAACACTCCCAATAATTTACATGCAGAACATGCATGTTTCTAAAAAAACGGTTAACAGACCTATGGGTTTATAAACGAACCTAACTATTGTTCGGCTCATGAACTAATAAGCTTTCTTTGGGCGCCACTGTAACGATTAGCAGTGCAACCTAGTCCCTCAGATAGGAGAAAAGATTGCACATGCTAAGGCTACAGAAATTACCACTCTGACTGAGCTCCGAAATCGCTCAATCGACTTCGCTCAGTCATTTGAGGCCGTGGGGTGTTCGGCAGTCAGAGTGTCTTAGTTGCGGAGCGATATAAAAAAAATTACCTAATAAGAGCTTGACCACCCCTACCCACCAAGCGATCCCTGTTCTCAAATATATATAACTTATATGACGCGAGTGATCTTGTACTTAAATAAAATTTAGGTGATCTAAATGAAAATTTATCAAACTCTAAGTAGAGTACTATTATATTAACCAAATCATAAACAACTCACAAATCATAAACAACTCACTAACAAAATTTATCAAACTCTAAGTAGAGTACTATTATATGTCAGTTATTGACATGTCAAGTCTCAGTCTTGACACAGTTATTGACATGTCATAATTTCAAAGACGATATCGTACGCCCAATATCATCATCCACGATATATCAACATTAGTCAATAATTTTAGACTTTTATTATTAAATATTATAAATTGATGAAAATTATAAATAATAATAAAAAGTTATTAAATAATTTCGTAATAATTTAATTAAATCATTATAGTAATCAAACTCTAGTCATTACTATGTAGATTTTTAAACGTATCTCAGTAACCCAATGGTTTAATTTATATTATTGTTAATTGTAAATCAAAGTATAATTATATTATACTCTCTCTCTTCTCTCTCTCTCTCTCTCTCTCTCTCTCTCTCTCTCTCTCTCTCTCTCTCTCTCTCTCTCTCTCTCTCTCTCTCTTCTCTCTCTCTCTCTCTCTCTCTCTCTCTCTCTCTCTCTCTCTCTCTCTCTCTCTCTCTCTCTCTCTCTCTCTCTCTCTCTCTTTCTTTTTCTCTCTCTTTCTCGCGTTGTCTGGGTTTTCCCCTTCGACGAATGCCAGCTGGCTGTTGTTGTGACACTTTTTTTAACATTGTAAATCACCTTGTTGAACACCAGATGATATATCAAAAGAATCAAAAACAAGTTTCTCTGGAATTCCTTGGTATCGGAGATAAAATAGTTTCATATAGATAAAATAATTTCATATGCTTGCTTGAAATCAACGTAAAGCTGGTGAATGCTGGTGTTAATCGCCCAATATTTTTCTAGAATCATCCTTAAGATAAAACATTGATCTGCGGTTGGACGAAAACAACACTGATAGTCACCGATGATAGATTCGACGAACGGAATGAGTCTAGCAAGTACGACATTAGTTAGTATTTTATATGCAGTGTTTATCAGTGCGACTCCATGATAATAAGCAAACTTTAGGCGGCCACCTTTCTTGTATTCTTATTATTTTCCATTCAGCAGGTTGTTGTTTTTGGCCCAGATTGCAAGACTCAGGTCGTATATACTACTTTTCCGTTCTCGCGGCGAGTAAAAGTATCATTTATATTTGTTTACTCTATCGGTGCATATAGCTTTGAATCTGGTAAATAGAAAAAATGTCAATATTTTTTCCTTGTTAAAATCCGCGCATATTTTTAATCCTTCTCAATCTTTTCAATTAAAAGTGTGTAAATAACCTAACTGGTTAATGATCCTTAAATTTTTATTAATATGAAAACGTGCTTTACATCATTTTTTGGGTATACATGCTCCTTTTTTCTAATTTTCTTTATACAGTGCCATTTGCAATAGTACATTATGATGCTAGGACGTAAAGCTAAAGATTTTGGACGAATGTGGAGTTTGCAAACCGAGGCGCTAGCCGAGATTTTCACCCACATTAAGTCCAAAATAGCTTACGTCCGTGCATCATATACTATTTTTTATTCGCCGCAAGCAAAATATTTTAAGAAAATTGGTTTATTCTAAATTAAAATTATAAATTTTCATAAATTTTAAAATAAAAATATGTGGAACAAGTAACCTTTGACAAAATATTTATTTTTTTTCCAAATTATTGTGTAGCTATGACAGCAAATGATAACAACTATTTTAATTGGATAATGAAATTTTGAATTTTATGGTTGCTTTGATAAAACTTTTTATTTTTCATAGAATTTAAACAAATACAAACTTTTACTTTTTTGGACGTAGCTATGACAACAAAATAAATAGTTGAAAAGTGATACTTTAAAGCCGCAAATCACAGTAATAAAGTAACACTCTAATATGTAGGCGAATAAAAACGTTGTTTCTTTAAAAAATGTTACGTTATAAATGTATACATTAAATTTGTTCATGTATTAGCAATTTTAACAAAGAAACAAAAATAATCGTTCTCCTGAAATATTTTTCTCATTTTCTTGTCGGACTGGCCGAACGCGGCTATATTTTTGTCGGACAACTCGATTTTTTATAATAACAAATGGTTTTTTATCATGTTTAATTTTTGTCCAGCATGTGGTAATCAATAAACACTACCCCGCCAGGATTCCGACTTCCAGTCACCGGACTGAAAAAACGCGGCCGAAAATTTGTCGGACAAAATGATCCTTCAATTTCACTAATTTTTGTTAAACAATCCTGTGAAAATTAGTTTTGTGGTAATTGATTTTCAATACCCTGGTATTTTGGCGAGTTCGAGTTGTCGGACTCGACAAAACCAGACAATTTTTTGTCGGACAAATTTACCTCGTTTTCTAAAACAAATTTTCACCCCCTTTAATAAATAAGAAAATTATGGTAATAAATACACAAGATCCCGGAAAATCGCCATGTTTCGGAGTTTACGGAGGGAAAAAGCGGCCGAATCAAGGAAAATGGCAGATAAAAAAGTTGTAGAACTCGTCAAGGACAAGCGCCTTACGAAGTATAAAATATGTGGTAATCATAAAATTAAGTAGGCGAAGGCCCAGGGACTACAAGGAGTGAGATTGAAAAAATCTTAACACACGTTTTCCCTAATAAATTTTTTTTGGAAGTAAAATTTAAAAATTTCTTTGATCTAGTTATCCTTGAAAAATATGTCAGTTATTATTTTTAATGACAAAAATGTTGATTTGTTGTTAGTTTGATCAAAATGAGTGAAGAAAAAGAAGTACGTCTTAAAATTATTAAAAATTTTCAAAAAAATTCAAATTGGTCCTACAAAAAATTGAAGGTCTGCCGTCAAACTGTTTCCAATGTTATTAAACAGTTTCAGGAGAATTTGACCATCGATAGGAAACCTGCTTCGGGAAGAAAACAAGGACAACATGATATTGGGAAAGCCAAGAAAATTGAAAGCATATCCGATCTCCAAACACATCTGCTAGAAAAGCTGCCCGGTTAGCCCAGTGCTCTGACTATTTGGTGCGAAAAGTTAAAGCCAATGCAGGTTTGAAAACATACAAACTCCAAAAAGTTCCAGACAGGAATGCTGCAAAAAATTTAGACGCCAAAAGTAGGGCTCGGAAATTAAAATCGAATTTCATACAAAAGTATTCATGTTACACATTTTACGCAGCTTTCGGGTCGAAAATTTTTTGTTGCTAATGCTCGAGGAAATGTCGAAGAACAATTTAGAATCCAAAAGCAGACAAAATTTCCTAAGAAGTTCCTGGTATGGCAAGCTATATGCAGTTGCGGCAAAAGAAGCAAGTCATTTATTACAGTGGGCTCTACAAATACCGAAATATACATCAAAGAATGTTTGAAAAAAAGACTTCTTCCTTTCATAAGAGAGCACTATGTGTCCACATATTTTTGGCCTGATTTGGCATCATGTCACTACAGCAAGAAAACTCTGGAGTGGTACCAAAGTAATAACATAGTTTTTGTACTAAGAGAGGCCAATCCTCCAAATTGTCCGGAGCTAAGACCAGTGGAGAGATAGTGGGCTATTATGAAAAGAAACCTAAAGAGCACAAAAAATGTGTCCCAAAATATCGAAGATTTTAAAAGGAGATGGGCAAACTGTTCCAAAAAGGTGTCTACAACTTTTAAATCTCTAATGGAAGGCTTATCCAAAAAGGTCCACGAGTTCATAAATAGTGGTTAGAAGTATAAAAGTTATACTTTTCTGTAATTTGTAAAATATTATCAAATACATAAAAAAAAATAAAAACTCTTAAAAGATCAACGGTTTAAAAATTATTGAATTTTATATATGTTAAGATTTTTTCGATCTCAGTCCATATCACCAAAAAAAGAAAGTTATTTTCAGAAATAAGAATCAATTCAACTAAAAAAACTTTTTAAATTCTCCTCTGTAGGTTGATCGACAGCGAAACGAAAACGGACGTTACATAACCAGTAAGCTACTCATATTATGTAATGAAAAACTGTCAACATGCCAATTTATGGCTATTGGTGTGAAGCATATATTAAGTGTAGCTGTATGGCTACCACACCTTTTTTGTGTATGCAGTTTAATAAAATTCTTGTTATTATTAAAATCAAATAAAAATACTTAAAACAAATTGAAATTTTTATTATGGTCATAAATCTTGACATTACAATAAAAAAAATCATCAGTCACAATACACTCGCATGGTAATTTATTGTTAAATATACGTTTTAAACAGACTTTGGTATTATTACAAATAGATATATAATTATAACTTTATAAGGGTGACTTAAAAGTGTTCTAAAATATTATTGTAGTGATTATAATTCGTTATTACAATGAATGAATCATGTATTAAGTAGATATAAACTATATACAGCGTCATAAAACAAATCACACTACGACCATAGATAAGCAATGGGACTTGGGAGAATTGTTATAATGGCGTGGTAACGATTATTATTTTTTTAAATTTAAATTGAAGGTTATTATTTATACTCTAAACATTACTAGTGGTTTGGAATTAACAAACTTATAGACTGTTGGAAATAGAATTAAATACAACGAAATTTTACATTCCAACATCTCGTTGTTTTAATTAGAATAATTCCAGGCAAATCGTACAATAGTGATAAATATCAATGAAGATTGCAAACAAACTATTGTGTACGACAACACTTCTGCAAGAAGGAACGGAAAAGAAAAAAAGAAATAAAGAGTTTAGAACAAGGTTGGCAAATATCATGATATTTATATAAATATCAAAATATCCGATATATATCAGATATATATCCGATATATATCAAGTTCTGATATTTATTTTTGAATAAGTTGGTTATCTTAAATATTATACAATATATGGCCCTTTCCACACTTGTATGCAGTGCAACGCATCACGCCCTCGTTTCTTACCTATTTGCCTATAAATTAAATTCAAAATGGCAACTCTAATTTAATGTATAGGCAATCAAGCGTATTTCTTTATTTCTTCGATTGCACAATTCCGAATTACGAATACCCTTGCTCGCTTTGTCTTATTTATTTAGCTAAGTTGCTTCATCAATACCCATACAAAGTCGTACAACTGGTCCAGTAACAGTTCATTACTGGGGCCCAGTAATGCAGCAATGGCCGAGTACATAACTGGACCATAAACGTAATGTTACTGGATGATAACTTCAAATAATAAATGACTGCCATTCAAGGGCCAGAGAATAAAGCCAGCAATGGTCCATGCAAGGTTATACAACTGGTCCAGTAATGGTCAATTACTTGGGACGAGTAATTCAACAATGGCCGGGTACTGCAACCATCACCCATAGAGTCGCATGGAGGGATCAATTTTTTATATTGTAAATTTTTTTATTTTTGATCTACGGGTGTGACAACTCCGTTGACTCCAGTCCCTGCTATTGACATACGAGCTAACGTGAAATATCACATACCACTGACAAAAGTAGTGAGATATCACTAACTAGCCAAGGTGATATCTTAGGGGTGCTGGTGGATGAACCCTATTCGGTCAACGGTAGCACCCTCAATCATAGTTATTGAGCATTACCTGTTGATGCCACGCATTACCTGATGATGATTGCTTACTCAAAGAATCGAGCCTTCATATAACTCTTTGTATGGGCTTTAATCATTGAGGAAGGAAGTGCGTCGCATGAATATGCCACTAGCTGGATTATTGGCAACCACATTTTAGTTTTGTTCCTGCAAATTGTTAAAACAAATTCGCTGTTTACCTTTTAATTTATTTTATTTTTTCTAGAATAGAATCATGAACCATTGGCCTATGTCATATTTTATATGTGATAGGATTTATTGTTTAGTTATTCCATCTATAAAAAAAATATAAAAAAATACAAAAAAAAAACAAAGTTGCTTCCATCAACACCTTAGAACGCATGTTGTTGTGGGTTGGTCTTAAAAGGTTTTGATGTGTTGTAGTGACACATATTGTAATGTCTACTACACAACACATTTTATAAAAAAAATATTGCGACGCTGATGCATAGGCTGACTTCACCACAGCTCTGGAAACATAGTGTTCTGGATATATAATGAGCTAATATCCATAAAATACTTTAATTAAAAGCTAACCAATGTTATGGACTTCGTAGTTCTAATAATAAAAAGTGTGACACATTAAACAGGTGTTCGGGAGGACCCCCACCACTTATTCCAATATTATCCAAAAACTAATCAGTTCTTTGTTACTTAAGTCTCCATCTTTTTCCAAAGTGTCATTAAAATTGATTAATGAGCGAAGTCTGTATGCTCCCAACAAACTTAAAAAACAAAGTGTGAAAAGTCAGCATTTGTATGGTAGACCCCCCACCACTTTGATCAATGTGTCCCAAAACATGATAATTATCTTTTCACACTTATTGGAACCCTATTCCATAAGTTTCATCATAATCACTTCATTATTGTGGGCTGTAGTGTGCATAAAGACACTGAAAAAACTTCAAAAAAGTACAAAAAAATTTTTTTTACCGGAAGTGAAAAACCGGAAGTTGGGATGCAGAACTATTGTAAACCATACTACATACTCATGTACCAAGTTTCATCCAATTCGCTTATCAGGTACAGAAGTTATAGACCTTTCAAAAAAACAGGTGCTCCAGGGACCCCCCACTACTTTGTTCACTATCGCTCAAAAACTAATCAGTTCTTTGCCATACATGTTTGCATCTTTTTCCAAAGTGTCATCAAAATTCGATAACGAACGAATGCTGTGTGCTCCCAACAAACATTGAAAAAAGTGTGACACATTAAACAGCTGTTCGGGAGGACCCCCACCACTTATTCCAATATTATCCAAAAACTAATCAGTTCTTTGTTACTTAAGTCTCCATCTTTTTCTAAAGTTTCATTAAAATAAATTAATGAATGAAGTCTGTATGCTCCCAACAAACTTTAAAAACAAAGTGTGAAAAGTCAGCATTTGTATGGTAGACCCCCCACCACTTTGATCAATGTGTCCCAAAACATGATAATTATCTTTTCACACTTATTGGAACCCTATTCCATAAGTTTCATCATAATCACTTCATTATTGTGGGCTGTAGTGTGCATAAAGACACTGAAAAAACTTCAAAAAAGTACAAAAAAATTTTTTTTACCGGAAGTGAAAAACCGGAAGTTGGGATGCAGAACTATTGTAAACCGTACTACATACTCATGTACCAAGTTTCATCCAATTCGCTTATCAGGTACAGAAGTTATAGAGCTTTCAAAAAAACAGGTGCTCCAGGGACCCCCCACTACTTTGTTCACTATCGCTCAAAAACTAATCAGTTCTTTGCCATACATGTTTGCATCTTTTTCCAAAGTGTCATCAAAATTCGATTACGAACGAATGCTGTGTGCTCCCAACAAACATTGAAAAAAGTGTGACACATTAAACAGCTGTTCGGGAGGACCCCCACCACTTATTCCAATATTATCCAAAAACTAATCAGTTCTTTGTTACTTAAGTCTCCATCTTTTTCTAAAGTTTCATTAAAATAAATTAATGAATGAAGTCTGTATGCTCCCAACAAACTTTAAAAACAAAGTGTGAAAAGTCAGCATTTGTATGGTAGACCCCCCACCACTTTGATCAATGTGTCCCAAAACATGATAATTATCTTTTCACACTTATTGGAACCCTATTCCATAAGTTTCATCATAATCACTTCATTATTGTGGGCTGTAGTGTGCATAAAGACACTGAAAAAACTTCAAAAAAGTACAAAAAAATTTTTTTTACCGGAAGTGAAAAACCGGAAGTTGGGATGCAGAACTATTGTAAACCGTACTACATACTCATGTACCAAGTTTCATCCAATTCGCTTATCAGGTACAGAAGTTATAGAGCTTTCAAAAAAACAGGTGCTCCAGGGACCCCCCACTACTTTGTTCACTATCGCTCAAAAACTAATCAGTTCTTTGCCATACATGTTTGCATCTTTTTCCAAAGTGTCATCAAAATTCGATTACGAACGAATGCTGTGTGCTCCCAACAAACATTGAAAAAAGTGTGACACATTAAACAGCTGTTCGGGAGGACCCCCACCACTTATTCCAATATTATCCAAAAACTAATCAGTTCTTTGTTACTTAAGTCTCCATCTTTTTCTAAAGTTTCATTAAAATAAATTAATGAATGAAGTCTGTATGCTCCCAACAAACTTTAAAAACAAAGTGTGAAAAGTCAGCATTTGTATGGTAGACCCCCCACCACTTTGATCAATGTGTCCCAAAACATGATAATTATCTTTTCACACTTATTGGAACCCTATTCCATAAGTTTCATCATAATCACTTCATTATTGTGGGCTGTAGTGTGCATAAAGACACTGAAAAAACTTCAAAAAAGTACAACAAAATTTTTTTTACCGGAAGTGAAAAACCGGAAGTTGGGATGCAGAACTATTGTAAACCGTACTACATACTCATGTACCAAGTTTCATCCAATTCGCTTATCAGGTACAGAAGTTATAGAGCTTTCAAAAAAACAGGTGCTCCAGGGACCCCCCACCACTTTGTTCACTATCGGTCAAAAACTAATCAGTTCTTTGTCATACATGCTTGCGTCTTTTTCCAAAGTGTCATCAAAATTCATTCACGAATGAATGTTTTATGCTCCCAACAAACTTAAAAACTTTGTGGAAAAAACCACCTGTTGTATGGTGGACCCCCCAACCCTTTATCCAATGTGCTCCAAAAGCTGATAAAATCTTTATCATATTATTTAAAAGCTTTTCGCAACGTTTCATGAAAATCGATCGGTAATTGTAGGCTACAGTAGGGATAAACACCTGAAAAAAAAACTTTTTAACCGGAAGTGACAAACCGGAAGTTGGTATGCAGAAATATTGGAAACAGTACTAAAACCTTATATACTAAGTTTCAATAAGATCATAATCCGGGATCAGAAGTTATTCAAGATTTAAACTTAGAGGTGTTCGGGAGACCCCCCGCCATTTTGTCCAAATTTGAAATGAATCCAGATCTTCCATTTTCAAGTGAACCTGTATTATTTGCCAAAGTTTCATCAAGATCCTATGCAGAAAACTCACCCACCCACCCACACACAGACGTACACCAAAATTTTTTTTGGCTATTTAGATAGAGGATGGTCCAAAACAAAAGATAAAATAAAATTTGGGGTATGTAAGATTTTTTTTTTTCACGATAGATTGCATTACTTCACACAATTTAAAATTGTGGTGAAGTAAAAATAGTACTGGCAACTATTACTCGGCCATTAACATAATTTTACTTGTTAAAAACTTCGGACAATATATGGCTGCCATTCATTTGCCAGAGAAAAAAACAGCAATGATACAAGGTTGTACAGCTGACCCAGTAACAGACCAATAACGATGACCAGTATTGCAGCAATGGCCGAGTACTAGCAACCATGACAGGGCCAATAAAATATAAAATATCATACGTAAATAAAGTAAATACAAAAAAGTTAAAATAAAGTAAAATTGTCTAAAGAAAAAAAAGTCATCCAAGTAGTCATTCCATTCCACCACACCATTGGTGGTGTATTTATAAACTGAGATTGAAATACAAATTTTGGAAATGTTGTAGATTCAGTTGAAAGCGCCATTACAAATGGAATGAAGTCTGAAATAATTATATTTAAACAGTGTTGCAAAACGAAAAAAAAATTCGTAACGTTATGCATTTCGTTTTTATAACATTATATTTATTTTTCCGGTACGTTATTTCGTTGTGAAACAGAAAAATATTAAATTTCGTTATGTTATAACGTTATAGCTACGTTATTTTAAAATTAAATGTTATGTTTAAAACTAACCTATTTAAATATACAAAAAACGAAAATCTCTAATGAACAGTTACTTTTTTCATGCAAAATTAGAAAAATATTAATATAAAATTAATATTTTTCAAATTTTGCATGCAAAATGTAGTAAATCGTAGTAAAATAAAACTAAATTACTAAATACATGAAAAAAATTTGCATCCAGCATAAATATATCCATTCTTAAAATTATTCAAAACACCTGTGATGCAGAAACGGCTAGTGCAGACTTGAAACTACTTGGAATACACATAAAATTTTACAAAATGTTCATTATTTTGTTACAAATATAAAACAATTTTATAATTACCAAAACCTTCAGTTCAAGCGTCCACAGAAATAGAAAAAGAGCAGATAAGTTGGATTTTATGAAACCGATTTTTGCGCTTTTATTTCCATATAATTATACAAAAAGTATACCAAAAAAACGAAATAAATATTAACGTTATCGTTACGTTTTACGTTATTGTAACGCAATATAATTTTTAAAACGTTATGCAAGTAATTATTACTAATAACGCTATTTCATTTCGTTATTTCGTTTTTACGTTACGTTTCGAGTAACGTTTTGCAACACTGTATTTAAATAAGAGTAGATGTTTCTTCTCTTTGGTGGATGTTCAAACGTTTACCTAAAAATCGATGGTCAAGCGTAAATTGGCTAGGTAATGAGGTGTATTTAAAGCCATGTCACTCCGATAAAAAAATTTCTTAACTTCTAAAGGTTGCTCTAGTTTAAGATGGCATCGATAGTTTAAGACTTCTAGTTTATGCCAAATTTCAACTACAACGGCAATAGATGTTTTATCTCTTTGAGGTCTGTCTAAAGCGACTGCTATTGTCTTTAGATAACAAAGCATATGTTTAGAATTTATTACAATACTTATGTCTTAAGTTTAGTTATGTTAGGATCTATGTCAGCTTTATGGTCTTGGCATAGCTTAACCAGGTTACTTCGATTTGGCATGCGTTTTGCGGGCAGTGTGCGACTGTTAACAGATTTTCTAACTTTAAGAAAAAAAATGTTAATTATTTCTTTTTATAAATATCATGATATATATCAGGGCATAAATATCGTGATATATATCAATGATATATATCCGATATATATCATTGATATATATCATGCCAACCTTGGTTTAGAAAACGTTGTTCTATCCTACATTTTGCAAAACCAGTTCAGGAAGATGTCTAAATTGTTTGGAAAAAGAAATGGAGATGGCGTCTAACATTATTGTTAATTTATTCATTGAAAGATAAATTTTGTGCAGCATAGCGAACCCAACTCAACTTACTTTAAGCATCGTCATTTTGAAATACAGTTGTAAGACGAAAACACAAAATCATAACAAACAGATTATTTGTCTAAAGAATACGCTGATTTTCCTATCAATTTGAAACTTTTACCAGGGGAAAATATACTGAGAGAAGAAATAGTTTAGTTTAACGTTTAAATCTTTATCCCAGCTTCCATCGCAAACGTAAGAAGAAATGCGTCAAATTTATAAAAACGTTGTCTAAAAGATGTTACTACAACTCAATTAATAAACATTTACTTCCTAAGTTTTTAATTACCGGCGAATATTAATTGAAAATTTGTCTACACATATACCAAATTTTTAAACGAACATTTATGAATCTCGTGTTTTATGTTACTTAATTAAAAGTAAATAGGACTTCGTTTCCCTTGTCAAAATAAATACTAAATCGAGACCGAAACTATCAGTGAGAACGATTTATAATCATATGTGCCAAACTGGAAATATACTTTTAAAAAAATTCCTACTCCAAAAACAACTACATTAGGCTAAAGCTTTTTCATCGTCACGATATCACAATTTATCAAACTTTATTAGATCTCCACGTCACATTTTTCCATTACAATAACCAAAAATAAAAGTATAAATATAATAAATATGCATGTCCAACTAAAATATGAAAAACTATTTATTTACGATAAAGTTATTATCTTATTAATAATCATAATAAAATAATCATTTTTTAAAAGAACCAACAACAATAAAAAATAAAAAATGTTTTTTTTTCGCGAACTTTCCCTTTTTTGTGGCAAAGATTTTTATCTCCCGAATAACAACAACAAAAAATTCTCTACAATTTATTTACACTATAGTTGATTACTTACGATCGATCATAAAACTATAAAACCGGTTTTTATGCATAAAAGTTCACCGTTAAAATTGTTTCTAGTTGAAATGTGCTGCAATAAAAAATTATTTTATAGAAAAAACGAACAAATCTACGAATACGAGCAATAATTAGTGATTTCATAACAAATTAGGGTGAGCTAATGAAGTTATGCTACTTGCGTAATTTTTTTTTAATCCGTTTAATTGATAATGCAAAACGTTCAATTACATTGTGAAAATTACCCGTGCTATAATTAAATTGAAATATAAATAATTGGTACCAGCAGAAAAAATTAATTTTATTAACCAATTTTCGATTAGACACAATTTATGTTAATACTGTATTTCTATTTACCAATTACTTATAATATATTTTTATTTCTTTTCAGGTAAGATGACTTGCAACTTAAGATATTATTTTTGTTGGACACTAGCTAATTGTATGATATGGTAAAATTTTATTATTATTTATTTACAACTATTATTAAGTCCTAAGGCGTAAAATAAAATTAATTAGTTCAGTATCTCAGCATTACTTTTAATATTAATAAAATAGAATAATAACACTTATGTTTTAAAATTTTACACAACACTGGTTTTTCTATAATATTTTTAAAAAGTCCTAGCGGCACGTATATCCGCTAGAAATAGATAGATTTCGAGATCAGACAGTTTTGTGTGCCAGTAGAATCTGATGTATCAGATTAGTTTAAACAAAACAAACTAATTACAAACAGATATCGAACAAATTTAAAAAAAATTAGCTACATATAAGCAAATTTATATCTATCCAATTTTGCAACAAACAAATATCAAATCTACCACAGAACATATATGTGACAATTTATGACACAAACCTGCTCTACAGGATGTTTCAAAATATATTTGCAGGACTTCAGAATGTGATAGCTCGTCCAAATATATGAAAAAAAGTGTTAAATAACTTACCCTCTAAAATGCACCATTTTTGAGATACAGGGTGTTGAAATATCGTTTACCGTTTATCGTACAGAAAACAGCTTTCGTAAGCATTTTTTACTCATAATAAGCTATGTTTTGTGCGGATTTTTTTTTTTTTTAAGTCTTAATTGATGAAGGTTTTGGAGGGATTGTGGGTGTTTTTCTCCCCAACTTCTACGCTACTAAAAAAAGGACGATTTTGAGATGCTCATTTGAACCGCCAATGTTTTCTACACAAAAAAGTTACTCGCTGTCATAAGCTCTAAAATCTACCGTTTTCGAGAAAAATCAACTTTTATGTTGAAAAACATGGTCAGTTTTTCTAAATAAAATTTTTTTTCTCCGATAGACAGCAAATATAAATTTTGCAGACTTATTTCAGTCAGCAAAGTGGCACTTTTCCTGCCTGGGCAGCAAAGCAAGTACTTTGCTGCCTAGGTAGCAAAATAATTAGACTTCATAGAAATAAACAGATATTGCGATTAAAAAAAAAAATTTTTTTAATCGATTTTTTTTTTCATTTTTAAATTTTGCTTTATTTTTAAAGTAATAATTATTAAATTACATATCATTGTAATTAATCGGAGAAAAAATTATATGTTCAACTCGGCAGCAAGGTAGATTGACTGCCTTGGCTGAATTCCTAGCCTCGCTCGCTCGGCTATGAACTATCAGCCGCGGCAGTCAATCTACTACTTTGCTGCCTAGTTAAACAAATAACTATTAACGTAGAAGTTGAGGAGAAAAACACCCACTACCCCTCCAAAACCTTTACCAATTATGACTAAAAAAAAAATAATTTCCGCACAAAACATAGCTTATTATAAGTAGAAAATGCTTACGAAAGCTGTTTTCTGTACGATAAACGTTTCCGGAGATATTCGCAAAAAACGAATTTTTTTTTCAATTTCAACACCCTGTATCTCGAAACTGGTGCATTTTAGAGGGTAAGTTACATCACACTTTTTTCATATTTTTGGACGAGCTATCACATCCTGAATTCCTGCGCATATATTATGAAACACCCTGTATATCATATGTCGTGCAATTGATGCAAAATATCAAAATAGTTTATTTCTAAGAAAAAAAAATTAATTTCTTCTATTCAAATCTTTATATTTTTTTTTATTGACTGTTATAAGTCTGTTACCACCACAGATGCTAAATTTATGAAGTTTTTAAAAAAATTAGTATCCAAACGGCCGTTATAACGGATTTAAAAAACCAATTTTTTTCTAGTATAAAGCGTCTAGTTCCTTAACCATGTGTCAGATTTGTCTGATTTATGAACTTGTCCAAGATATTAATAAAACACATTTTTAAGAAAGGTTTTTTGATCTGGCTCCACAAATGCGACCGTGAAAGTTTGGAGCTTTTTTGTTGGAGCCGCTCACTCAGAATCCTCCAACTGCAGAGGACTGAATTTTTGGAAAGAAATTGATTAGCAAGGTTTCAAAAATTCTAAATTTATGAAGTTTTTAAAAATATTAATATCCAAACGGCCGTTATAACGGATCTAAAAAACAGATTTTTTTTCTAGTATAAAGCCTCTAGTTTCTTAACCATGTGTCGGATTTAGCTGATTTACGAACTTGTCCAAGATATTAACAAAACACACATATATAGAGAAGGTTTTTTGATCTGGCTTTACAAATGCGACCGTGAGAGTGCCGGTTGTTTAAAAAAAAATTATCTTTTTGCAAACTTTTTTGTTGGAGCCGCTCACTCAGGAACCTCTAATTGCAGAGGTCTATTTTTAAAACAAATTGATAAAAGGGATTCCAAAAATTTTAAATTTGTTAATTTTTTAAAAATATTAGTATCCAAACGGCCGTTATAACGGTTTTAAAAAATTAAATTTTTTTTAGAAAAAAGCCTCTAGTTTCTTAACCATGTGTCGGATTTTGCTGATTCACAAACTTTTCCAAGATATTAATAGAACACACATGTACAGAAATTTTTTTGATCTACCTCAACAAATACGACTGTGAGAGTGCCGGTCGTTTTCGTTATATCTCATATCGTTTATATATATATATACATATACAGTGTAATTCGCTTATAACGACATTGAATATGACATCAAAATCCGTCGTTACATCCGAATGTCGTAATATGCAAAGTGTTCAATTTTTTCATTAGAAACAATTTAATGACAGTAGATAAGGTAGTAGATGTATCTGTAATTGTTGGAGACGAAAAATTTATGGTATCTTCAGGTTCATTTTGAATATCATCTATACATTAACGTATACATTAATATTAACTAAATTTATAATATCGTCGACAGTATCTTTTAATGTAGGCTCTTCATCTGCGAATAAAAATTTATAGCCATGATAAAACCATCCAAATTTTCATCACTCCTGACAGAAGTTGTTATCGACAGAATTTGTTACTTGGCCTATCCGATTAGTGGTATATCATCATCAGCATCGTAACTCACAGTGTCTGTATCATCATCATCATCAATTTGCAAGAATTCGGTATGTCTAAATCAAATTGAAATACGACGTTTACTTTCTAACACGATTTCTTGTTATATAGCATCTACCAATTATAATGAGTTATGCTCTGGTCATTTGCAATTTCTAACAATTTTTATTAAAAAATTATGTCGATATTGATTTTAAAATATTTTATTACATCCTTATCCTTCGACTGAAGAGCAGAAGACGTGTTGAGTAGCATAAGCACTAACTTAATAAATTTTAGATTTTTCAAGTAAATATGTGAAGGGCAATTATCCAACAGTTAATTTTTTATAACTCGGTGTCCCATTTTCTTAAAAATATTCAATAATATTAGAAGTCATCTAGGCATTTGTATTTCCTGTATTGTCCAAAGGTAGAGATCTACTTTTTCCTATCACAAGCCATTCATATTCGCTCTCAACTTACACATTTTTATTATATAAATTTTTTTCTGGAGTCATTTTATAAAACACTCGTTTTTGTGACGTTGTAAATTTCATTTGCTTTGTTGTCGTCGAGTATTTTTTCAACTACGCTGATTGTTACCTATTAGTCACATGCACTTCCATCAACACTTGCTGACTCATAAAAAAACCCACTCTATGCTCCAAAGTACAATATATGTCTATCACGGAAGCGAAAAGTTCAGCTTGCCGTACATTTGAATTCAGAATTTAACAGCGATCCAATTTCTTCTGTTTTCTTTTGCAATATTGAACAGATGTTCAAACAATTTTTGGATTGCTGTTGCTTAACCCCTACATATTCACGATTAACTTTTACTATACATTAACGATCAGGCCTGAAAACACACGTTCTGAATAATGTAAAGGAAAAGTGATTTCCGTCGGGAATCGAACCCGGCACCTAGAGTTACAAGGCTAGCGCCTTATCAACTGAGCTTAAACTGCGACAATGTAAACCAAATCACCAAAATGAAAAATGTCTAAAATAGAAAGACATAGAGGATACAGACCACCAATTGATATTTAAATAAATCACAATTATTTTTTCTCATATCTAAAAAAACGTTTTTATTTTTTAAATTATCGGTCGCAATAAGCGAACAATCTGTACATCCATCAGTACAAATTTTACTGCAAAATTGGTCGCTATATCAGAAATGTCGTAATAACCGAAGTCGTTTTAAGCGAATATTTTTACATAGGAACAAAGGCAAGACCAACCATTACTTTGATTTTATGACGCTATAGGCGAAATGTCGTTATAAACGAGGCCGTTATAAGTGAATTTCACTGTATATATAAAATTTTGTTCTTTTTGTTTTTTTGTCTCTGCTTATCATATTTAAAGTTTTTCCGAAATGCCGAGATGAGGTACATTACAATAGGTAGATTTTTATATGAAATCTACCTAAAAATGTCCGCTTTTCCATCCGTTTAACTCCGAATTTTCTTCGGAATTAGGTTTTTATTTCAGTCAAAGGGTGTTATTTAAAAGAAGGCTTAAGTTGTATATTGTACTATCAAATATATTGGTCATGGACTCTGGCGAGTGTAATAGCTATGAAATAAACTCTGTCATTTTTGTAGTCAAAAATAGTATTTTCATCTAATTTTGATGGCAATTTGTTTTACTTCTAGGGGGAATAGCGGGAAACAATTGAATTTAATGAGCGATACAAATAAGAGTATTTTTCAATTTCATATATTGATTTTTGTTAATTAATATAGAAGGCCTTAATATAAAAATATGAAGGGGCTGAAATCTTACAGCTCTGAGATATCAAAACTTCGGTTTTGGTTAAGGATTTGATATAGTTTTCAGCATAAAACTTTTATGAGGACATTGTCTTTAGTTATCGGCAGCGATGTATATTAAACATAAAACTCTTTGTAAACGTACAAGTATTTTGTCTCTGTTAAGGAATTTATTACAAAACTAACACGAAACATCAATTCGTTGCCGGAAAATTATAACAGATCAGCAAACTCAGCAAACCTCTGCATTTAGCGTTTCGAGAAAATATTACAAAATCACAAATTCATATTTCTTTTGAAATTCCAAAAATATTGTAAAAATTAAATAAAATCAAACTTTTTTCAAAATTCTAAAAATATTCCAGAAATTATTACAAAATCAAAGATTAAAACTTTTGGCTACTATAGGGTATATCGGGTCGAGAGTGGCATCATTGGTAATTGGAATGGTATCAAATTTTCGCGGTCTTATCCCTGGAAAAAGTTGTGAGTGTTTAAAGTTTAGCTTTTTTGATGCATTTTTTCTCAATTTTTCACCTTTGTTTTTCATGTTTTTTATTTAAAGAAACGAAGAATTATACAACTCTGTTCATCCCATTTGGCTAATATAGGCTACCCGACCCGAATATACCCAACCCGATCCGAGCTATTTATAAAGGATCATACTCTCAATTCTAATTAATTAATTAATAGGGCTGGCTATATAATTTTTATATTAATTGTTTGCCAAGATTCTGCAAAAAGTTCAAAACCAGTAAAAAATTGCCGCGGTCTCATCCCTGGAAAAAATTGTGAGTGAATGTTTAGCTTTTTTGATGCATTTTTACACAAAATTCACTTAATTAAGTAACCTTGTTTTTGAATAGAAAGATTGGTACGATTTTTTTAGATAAATAGAAAGATTAGGTCCTTTGCATCATAATTATGAAAAAAAAATTTTCGGAAATGAGGGAGTCAAAAGTTATAAAGGATCAAACTTTCAATTTTACCTGGGTCCCCCCTTTGATTATTCTTAATTTTTTATGATAAATATTAAACAAATTTTTTTTGTTCCTTCGTAACTTTTGACCCCCTCATTACTGCAATTTTTTTTTATAATTATGATGTAGAGGACCTCATCTTTCTATTTATCTAAAAAAATCACCTTTTTATTAACGGGGACAAAATAGGAATATTCCGAAAGATTAAAATGGATAAAATAGAAATATTCCGAAAGGTACTGCACTCGCCGCTACGCGTCTCGTGCGCAATAATTTTACTCGCATGCAAAATGCTATTTACAGCGCTAGGTATGTAATATACTATTACGTCATACAAACAGCTAAATTTTTTTTCCAAAAATTGGCTAAAAAAATAAATGAAATCATTTTTTCGACACACTTGACAATATTTTTTTCACAAACTTATAATGCAATAAAATTCTTGGTGGGTGGCCTTCCGAACACCTATTTATTGTGTCACCATTTTTTCAGTGTTTGTTGGGAGCATACAGCATTCGTTCGTGAATAAATTTTGATGACACTTTGGAAAAAGATGCAAATATGTATGACAAGGAATTGATTCGTTTTTAAGCGATAGTGAACAAAGTGGTAAGGGGTGTCCCATACTCATACACCTGTTTTTTTGAAAGCTTAATCTTGACATCTGTACCTGATAATCGAATTGGATGAAACTTGGTACATAAGCATATAGTACGGTTTACAACAGGTCTGCATCCCAAATTCCGGTATTTTGCTTCCGGTAAACTCTTTTGTAACTTTTTGAAGTTTTTTCAGTGTCTTTATGCACCCTACAGCCTACAATAATCAGTTCCTTGTCATACATGTTTGCATCTTTTTCCAAAGTGTCATCAAAATTCAATCACGAACGAATGTTTTATGCTCCCAACAAACATAAAAACATTGTGGAAAAAACCACCTGTTGTAAGCTGATAAAATCTTTCTCATGTTACTTGAAAGCTTTTACCAACGTTTCATGAAAATCGATCGGTAATTGTGGGCTACAGTAGGGATAAACACCTGAAGAAAAAACTGTTTAACCGGAAGTGACAAACCGGAAGTGACAAACCGGAAGTTGGTATGCAGAAATATTGGAAACAGTATTAAAACCTTATATACTAAGTTTCCATAAGATCATAGGGCGGGATTAGAAGTTATTCAAGCTTTAAACTTAGAGGTGTTCGGGAGACCCCCCGCCATTTTGTCCAAATTTGAAATGAATCCAGATCTTCCATTTTCAAGTGAACCTGTATCATTTGCCAAAGTTTCATCAAGATCCTATGCAGAAAGTCCAAAACAACCACCCACCCACGCACACACAGACGTACACCAAAATTTTTATTGGCTAGTTAGAAGATGGTCCAAAACAAAAGAAAAAACAAAATTTGGGGTATATAAGTTTTTTTTTTTCATGATAGATTGCATTACTTCACACAATTTAAAATTGTGGTGGAGTAAAAATGCAAAATGCTTTAAATTTAAAGCAACCTAATTATTTTAAAATTTTACGAGAAATTAGGAGCAAAATAACAAATCAAAACTAGTTAGTATACGGCATTAGTAAGAAGATGAAAGAGAATCCTGCTCTAGATAATTATTATTTTTATTTATCCAAATATTTAAATTTTTACACTTATCAGTTAACCCAATTATATTGTTTTAACAAACAATTAGATTTCACAATTAACAAAAAATTATTTTGACAGTTTATTTAATTTCTAAAAATATTAGAACTAACTTTTTATCACGCGTTTTCAATCATATCTACATTAGGAGAAAGTGAATAATCTTAAACGCGTGATGTGTTTTCCGTGCGTTTTCAATCATAATCCCCATTATCTCGTGGCAAATTCCGTAGCACCTATGAACTTTATGAATTTCTGTTAAATAAATATTTATATAATAATATAACAATGATAATAATTTACAGCAAATTTTTTATATGCAAACAGATGCGAAGATATTAAAGGGAATAATAAATACGACAATCGAATGTGTTAAAGCTATCATAAACACAACGTTATCGTTGATATCATAAAAGTGTTACATTTTTTTAACATTACATTTTTTGGTTTACCTTCTCTTCTTTAGTTCTAAGATATGAATATTTACATAATTAAGCCAAGCTAATAAAACCTCGTCTCTCATTTCTCTTTCCTTTATGAGTTTAAAACAATATAATTATAAAATCGTGGCCTATATATATATTATCATCAGCTGCTGTAATCATTACATAACAAAAATCATAAACTTTACAATTGCCATAATTTTATTTATCGCGTGTCGTTTGATAGCGGAAGTTTTAATGATTTTATAATGTTAATTTTGAATATAATTGTTTTATTTCCTAGAACGATTTTACCTTATCTTGTTTTTATGTTTCTGGTGTTTGTTTGAAAATTAAAGACATTAAATTGTTTGGCTTGACAAAAATCTATCTGAGATCTCCAATTTTTTGTTTTTGATCCTTTTTTCGTTCATTGAATTATTATATTAAAAACACCTTTGTTCGTCGTAAAAAAATAAAACGTTAATGATGGCGCTTGAAAAAAACAAAATAATTAACTTCAATTGAATAATCGTTGTCATAACACAATTAGTAAAACATCGAATTAAAACTAAATTGCTTTAACTATGAATAATCTTACGCTAATAGTTGTTGATTACATAACTAACTATAAAGATACGTTATAACAAAAAACTATTAAAATCAAAAAAGCTTTAATTTTATTGTAACCGCAAAACATTTAACAAAAAATATTGTTTGCAATTTTAAGATTTAAGGTTAACAACCTCAGTTTGTGAATAATAGTGTAAAATAAAATAAAACAAAATCACCAATAGCAGTTCCCTTTCCTTAAAAAATCACATTCAAATCATTGTTTTACGGTGAACGAAAATCTTGTTTTTGGGGTATTAATGTACTTTTTATAAATGTCATCAGCTTCTTTAAATACTTACAAGGTTTTATGGTTTATTCATTAATTCGTTAGATTTTTAAATCAAAACAATATTGAAATTTATTCAGCGGACAGTAGTGTGGGAAACTAATAGAAAAATGGCGTTTTGTTGCTAAACATATAGTTTTTGTTAATGCATTTTTATAAGTCTTTTATTTCAAATACGGCTAATTTAAAACAAACTGTTCTAAATCATTAGTTAAATGTTTAAATTTAAACCAGTTTCGATAAACATTAAATCTCGAGTGGAAAAATTATAATGATTTCAATATAAAATATTCAATGGCGTCAAACTTTATTTGCAATATAAATAAGATTTTAATTTTAAATATGTTTAACTATAATTTAAAAAAAATGTGATATGCATAAAATAATTAGAAATATAAAATTATTAGTAGCTGTTGGTATGTAATAAACAAACGTTATACGATTTTTCCATTTCTCCAATAAAATTGATATTGAATCTGTAAATCGCCAATCTAAAATTATTCAATCTGCTCTGCTATCCTGCTAGAGTAAAATTTAACAAAAGCGTTGAAATTCGAATAATATTTGTTTTCAAACCATTTTTAGTTTTGATTTCGAATAATAAATTTCATTTCTGCGGAAAAAAATAAGGAAAAATAAAAAATAGTGTTTTAACCATAAACGTCAAAATTTCATTTTCGAGAAATAGGCCACGAATGATTTGAAATTATGTAAGTAGTTAAAAAACAATAAAAATTTCGTTTGTTTTTTGTCAACATTAAAGTTTGATTTTCCTAAACGCGTTATAACCGCGAACTTTAGAGACGCAGCGTTGAAAAGGTTATGCGTGTGAGACGGGCCTTTGCCTCATATGTTTGTGTTGAAGCAGTTCATTTGTTTTTGTAAAATATAATACTCAAAATACATAAATTGATCAAATACACAAACACTATTTAACAGGGAAAAAAACCACGATCGAAAACATAAATCTTAAATAACAAAATATACACAAACAATTATCAACGTTATAAAATTTATTTTTATTTACTAAATTTGTTTTTCTTTTTTTTTTTATAACTCAAGAAATAATGTCGGAAGAAAAATTTTCACCAAAATTCTTTTTAATTTAATTGAACATAAATTTAAAACAAAAAAATAATATGTTATAATATAAATAATACTCAAATAATTCTGCTGCTGGTCCAAATTCTTAAAGTCAATATATTTTTTCCAATTTCAATTCTTCTAATTGAACTCCAAATCCTTTCAATTTTTGTTCAGCTTGAATAACTTTTATGTTTTTTTGTTTTAGATCTGCAGTCGATGACCACCAAAAATGAATAGGCTGATATATTATTTTTAATTTTTCATCTTCCAAATTATAATTGGAAATCTCCATAAATTTTCTCCAAATTATTTATGTCAATTGGTTGGTTGTGCTGCCTTATGAATTTTTCGAATACATTTTCGATCAAAGTATACGTTTTTTTAAATATATATGATATATGTGTTTATTTTTAAATTTCGTTTGGCTAATGATATAATCAGCGAAACCCATACTCGGCGAAATATTTATATTTGTTTGCCATATTACCCGTGTTCCTTTTAGGTAAACTTGCTACCCGAACCGAATTTTAAATGGAACGACTTAAATGTGAGGTGTATTAGATTTTTGATCTACTACAACTCAAATTCTTTCTTACCACACGTTTCCGACATTTTTTTTTGACAATAAATTGTTTTGACAATTTTGAAAAACAATATTGCTAAACAACGTAAAAGAAATTTATTAGTTTGACAAAATTTTAAGTTTAAATTTTATTTTGAGTTTGTTAAATTTAAGAAAATTAATTAAATATTAAAAAATTTCTAAAAATTAAAATTATGATTCATGCAAAATATAAACAATTAAAGAAAGCTGGACAGAAATATGACATTTAGGCTAGAAATTCTAAATTTGTACAAGCATTTGGGCAGACATATTTGAAATTATTCTCTAAACTGACAAAAACTCTGACGGTGAATGGAAGCGTAAGTTTGTCACGTAGCTTTACCATCATTTGATATGGTTAACTTGAAAACGAAATTTAGTACAAAAGTAAAGGAAAATGTGGTAAATGGAACACACTTATTGATCTTCATTCCATTCTTCAGTTTTTTGTCTAACGACTTTCATTTATCTTGGTTCATTTTTCAGAATTTGTCTAACGATTTTCATTTTAACTAAGTTCAATTGTTTCTTTTCATTTTTTTATTATTTTATAGTTACAAAATAATTTTATTTACTTTTGATTTAATGGAATTCTGGAAATTCAGGGAATTTTTTTTGGGTCAGGGAAAGTCATGGAAAGTCATGGAATTTTAATTATTTTTCTGGAAAATTTTATTTTAACAAAAACTTTTTTATAAAAATTATATTTCATATCTTCTTAAAAATTTATATACTTATCGATCGAGTTACAAATATTCAGTTCGATTTATTACTAGATTAGGAAATTAAAACAATGGATTTTCTATACGTTATAATTTTTGTGATCGCAACAGTTAATAACTAGGCACTAACACACTGACAAGGCGAGAAAATATTATTGCTGGAGTACCCGTATGATGCGCCCGATTCATTCTACTACTGTTGGTGACGGATATTTATAAAGACAACAAAATCAACAACAGTGAGACGAAGATGAAGGGAATTAAGTTTTAATGTTAAATTTCAATCACGCACAATTCGTATAACATAGTTTTGAACAGAGTTAAAGAGAGCCATGATTAGGGTTTTCAAATCGTATTTTTTACTCCGAAGACTTCGGGTTTGATGGTACGACAAGAGTAGAGGTGCAATTAAAATAATTTAAACACCCAATTCCAATACGTTGTGCTATAATTTCTGATAAAAATTTCACTTTTACCGTTCTCGATAGTTGATTGATTTGTAAACTGATGAATTTTAATTCCAAGTATGGGATTGTTGCCGTGGAAACATCTAAATTAATGTTTTAAAATTCTCTCTTCATCTGTTTACCTTCCTTTACAATCGGTACTTAGTTCTTGTTTTTGAAGTTAGAATTTAGATCTATATACATACTTTCTACTACTTCTATACTCTCACCCATAGTATGCCTTTTTCTTCGATCTAGTGGTCTGATAATTATGTATCTAAGCCTTTATTATTTTGTTAAAAAAAAGAAAATATGGCGTGTGGCCATGGAGAATAAGGAGAATAAAGGAGAATATTATTTAGAATAAAGTTGTTTAGATTTTGAAGTATTTTATGGTTTGATTATTATTATTAAAGGCAGAATACATAGACAGACATAAATATTAGTATTTGTGTCATTGTGTTGTTGAAAAGTATTTATTTGTGAATAAGAATATTAATTTTTTTTTGAAAAATTTTTTAATTTAAATTTTTGCTCCACTGTCACTTTTTGGGGTGGTTTTGAGGTATTGGAACCACCTTCAATTGCTTTTGGTTCTCGGATTCGAAATTAGCGACCCTACACACCACGGCGAGACGATTTCCGATGTGAAATTTTAACTTTTGGAAAAAATGTATCACTATTACTATTTTCGGTGCTTTGACAGGGGAGAAATTCCCAGAATTTTCTCGTTTTCGAGGTAATGCAGGGATTAGTGCTAATAAATCTTCATGAAAGTCTAAGAAAATCAGGGAAAACAGAATTTTTCAAATCGGTGGTGTTCCACCACTTTTCCAGATGTTCCGGCTTATTAAGTGGACTAACTACACTAATGTTTGGACACCTCGGAGTGGAACGTTTTAAGCACTTTATTTTTAGAAGTTATTATTCTAGGCTGTTTATCGAATTTATGGAAATTTAATGAAATCTTCGTATTTACATAAAATTTATTCGGTTTTATGTTGTGTAATAGTTGGACAACAAATAGTCCCCACAAACTTGACGACAATACTCCACCCGTACAGGGTCGAATAAAGGATTTATAATTATTAAGTAATTGGTATGGACGTCTCGGCGGGCACGGTTTATTGGTTCATTTATTTTACCCTTTAAAAATTGGGGCACTAATTATTTTTGTGTAGTTAGTCGTCAGGCCCTCACCCCTTCCATTTGATGATTACCACATATTCTGTACTTCGTGAGGTGTCGGTCCTTGACGAGTTCGACAGCTTTTTATTATCAAATGAAAGGTGTGAGGTTCTACTAACTAAGTGGACATTTCATCTGCAAAACAATTTGCCTAGTTACTGATAATTTTCAACATTTCGTTGATATAAATTCAAAATAGAGTGGGGACAAAATTAAGCTTTGATTGACCGTGATTGACTTTTTGGATAAGCATTGTCCTGATGAGATCAAATCGATCTTACCCGGGTCTGTTACATTTTTTCATCCCATTAGAGCAACTACATCTGCCCACCCATTGTTCATATAATTAAATCCAGAACAGTGACATTTTGACGTGATTTTTTCAACAGAGCTTCTCTTTTTGCGAATTTTTGGGCTGATAATTTTAAGGCTCAGCTTCCTAAAATTCCTAATCCCCCAAAATCCTATAACTTCCTCAAAACTTGAACCTGAGTGAGCAATTAGCATTTTCCCTTCGAACATTCAGAGTCGTTAATGGATAATTCATTATAATTCACACCAAACATAAAAAATATTGTAAATCGAAGTGTGTCGGTCAGTTAGAAAATTTTGTTTTAAATTTTCGGATAAAATCTGCACTTAACGAACTTGTTGATATTTAACACACCCTTAAACATTTTTTTTGGTAACCGTGGGTTTAAAATGAAGTTCTTTCATATTGACTTCTGAGGACTAAATTTGAGGCATAAAGTGAAACATTTGATGAAACTTGGCAACTGTTGGTTTTAGTAAATCAGTTTAAATAAGTATTTTATTTTAATTATTTACCAAACTAAACCTAAATATTCATTGTTTAAGTTCTTTGCATATCCAAAGATGCTGAATTGAAAAAGGAAATGGGAAAAATGAAAGGAATGACGAAATGGGGATAATTATAATTATTGTTTTAAATATATATGTACCTGTGGACTTCTTCTTAAAATGTCTGAGCAGCGATTTCATGGAGAAAACCGAATGAGTTCTAAAATTTGACCACTATCGAAAGAATCGGTTTGAAAAGACATAAATCTACAGCGTGGTATTTGGATAACAAACGGGCGGATAGATCTGAAGTTCTTTTCTTATAGTCATGGAATTTTCATATTTTTTCTCTGGAAAGTCATGGAAAGTCAGGGAATTTTGTTTGCAAAAAATAGTGGACACCATGTTATAGTACAATTTTCAAATTTTTATAAGCTACAAACATGTTTTACATTTTTTGAAGTGAAAACTTCTTTAGCCGCGTTTTAAAATTTTGTATGGAGTAAAATCTATATATTCGCATTATCAATTTTTAAATCAGCAAAATATTTTTAAATATGAAACACATCCATCATTTCTTAACGTTTAAAATTGCGATGTTGATATCGCGCTCGACTGATGTTCTGTAGATCGTGATTCAATTCCTGGACTGGTTCATTTTTTCTATTGTTTTTTTTTTTAATTTTTATTAAATACCATTAGAATTGTTATTTTTTATTCATGAATTCATAAAAATAATAAAAATTTCTTTTTATGGATTTCAAAAAATTGATCTATAATGCAGTTTTTTAAAGGTATATTGCTACTGTCTTTCGCAATTTGCATTCTAGTCATCATGCTAAATAAATATTGAACGTAGGAAAGATAGTATAACCTGAAACAATTACATTTGTATATCAAAATTGTTGGTTTGAAATTGTATGTAATACATGTTTCTAAAATTAAGTGAAGACTTAATACTTGTAACTTGATACTTGATAACATCGATTATATCGATTTAAAGCTCACAATTACGAGACGGAAATCGCATAAATTCTACATAAAGAAGCATAGCGTATGTATGATTAAACATGGATGGCAATCCATAGGTGAGTTTTCTGCATCTTTGGGTGAGTTTTCTGCATAGGATCTTGATGAAACTTTGGCAAATGATACAGGTTCATTTTAAAATGGAAAATTTGGATTCATTTCATATTTGGACAAAATGGCGGGGGGTCTCCCGAACACCTCTAAGTTTAAATCTTGAAGAACTTCTGATCGCGGGATATGATCTTATTGAAACTTAGTATATAAGGTTTTAGTACTGTTTCCAAAATTTCTGCATACCAACTTCCGGTTTGTCACTTCTGGTTAAAAAGTTTTTTTTTCAGGTGTTTATCCCTACTGTAGCCTAAAATTACCGATCGATTTTCATGAAACGTTGCGAAAAGCTTTTAAATAACATGAGAAAGATTTTATCAGCTTTTGGAGCACATTGGATAAAGGGTTGGGGGGTCCACCATACAACAGGTGGTTTTTTCCACAAAGTTTTTATGTTTGTTGGGAGCATAAAACATTCATTCGTAAATGAATTTTGATGATACTTTGGAAAAAGACGCAAACATGTATGACAAAGAACTGATTAGTTTTTGAGCGATAGTGAACAAAGTGGTGGGGGTCCCTGGAGCACCTGTTTTTTTGAAAGCTCTATAACTTCTGTACCTGATAAGCGAATTGGATGAAACTCGGTACATAAGCATGTAGTACGGTTTACAATAGTTCTGCATCCCAACTTCCGGTTTTTCACTTCCGGTAAAAAATTTTTTTTATACTTTTTTGAAGTTTTTTCAGTGTCTTTATGCACACTACAGCCTACAATAATGAACTGATTATGATGAAACTTATGGAATAGGGTTCCAATTAGTGTGAAAAGATAATTATCTTGTTTTGGGACACATTGATCAAAGTGGTGGGGGGTCTACCATACAAATGCTGACTTTTCACACTTTGTTTTTTAAGTTTGTTGGGAGCATACAGACTTCATTCATTAATTTATTTTAATGACACTTTGGAAAAAGAAGGAGATTTAAGTAACAAAGAACTGATTAGTTTTTGGATAATATTGGAATAAGTGGTGGGGGTCCTCCCGAGCACCTGTTTAATGTGTCACACTTTTTTCAATTTTTGTTTGGAGCACACAGCATTCGTTCGTGAACGAATTTTGATGACACTTTGGAAAAAGATGCAAACATGTATGGCAGAGAACTGATTAGTTTTTGAGCGATAGTGAACAAAGTGGTGGGGGGTCCCTGGAGCACCTGTTTTTTAAAGCTCAATAACATCTGTACCTGATAATCGAATTGGATGAAACTTGGTACATGAGCATTTAGTACGGTTCACAACAGCTCTGCATCCCAACTTCCGGTTTTTCACTTCCGGTAAATTTTTTTTTTGTAAATTTTTGAAGTTTTTTCAGTGTCTTTATGCACAATACAGCCTACAATAATGAAGTGATTATGATGAAACTTATGGAAAAGGGTTCAATTAGTGTGAGAAGATAATTATCATCTTTTGGGACACATTGATTAAAGTGGCAGGGGTCTACCATACAACTGCTGACTTTTCACACTTTGTTTTTAAAGTTTGTTGGGAGCATACAGACTTCATTCGTTAATCAATTCTAATGACACTTTGGAAAAAGATGGAGACTTAAATGACAAAGAACTGATTAGTTTTTGGACAATATTGGGATAAGTGGTACGGGGTCTCCCGAACACCTGTTTACTGTGTCATCATTTTTTCAATGTTTGTTGGAAGCACACAGCATTCGTTCGTGAACCAATTTTGATGACATTTTGGAAAAAGATGCAAACATGTATGGCAAAGAACTGATTAGTTTTTGAGCGATAGTGAACAAAGTGGTGGGGGGTGTCCTATACACCTGTTTTTTTTTAAAAGCTCTATAGCATCTGTACCTGAAAATCAAATTGGATGAAACTTTGTACATAAGCATTTAGTATGATTTACAAAAATTCTGCATCTCAACTTCCGGTTTTTTACTTCCGGAAAAAAAAAATTTTTTTTAATGTTTGCAGTTTCAATTTTAATGGCACCTTGAAAAAAGATAAAGACTTTATTGACAAAAAATTGACTAGTTTTTGGACAATATTGCGATAAGTGGTGGGGTCCTCCCGAACATCTGTTTATTGTTTCAATGTTTGTTGGAAGCATATAACATTCGTTCGTTAAGTAATTTTGATTACACTTTGCAAAAAGATGCAAATATATATGGCAAGGAACTGATTAGTTTTTTTAGCGATAGTGAACAAAGTGGTATGGGGCCTCCAAGCACCTGTTATTTTGGAACCTCAATAACTTCTGTACCTGATAATCGAGTTGGATGAAATTTGGTACATACACATTTAGTACATTTTACAACAGTTCTGCATCCTCACTTCCGCTTTGTCACTTCCGATAAAATGTGTTTTTACTTTTTCTCGTACAACAGAATTTATGTTTGTTGGGATACTGCTGCCTGCTTTAATATTTTTATTATTAGAACTACGAAGTCCATAATTTTGGTTAGCTTTTAATTAAAGTATTTTATGGATATTAGCTCATTATATATCCAGAACACTATGTTTCCAGAGCTGTGGTGAAGTCAGCCTATGCATCAGCGTCGCAATATTTTTTCTTTAGTTTATACAATTTTTTTCTTAATTAGATTTAACAAATAAATATGAATTTGATTTACTTAAAGCTACAAGACAAAGATAAATTTCATTATTTTTAAAAAAAGAGTAAATTTGTTGAAAAAAAAAATTTATTTAATTTGCTTTAAACAAAAATAAAAGGATGAATGCAACAATAAAAAAAGGTGTGATAAATTAATTTATACAAAAAAATGAATTGAAATGAAAAAGAATGAGTTTTGACTATATTTGAAATTTGATTTCAGAAATGAAATAGTTTAAAGTTAAACAACCACAATTATAACACAGAATGAGTGGACCTGGCAATTACCAATTGAAATAAATTCTGGTCGCGTTACAGCGTCTCTGAACAAACATGCAAACATATATGTATTTTTCAGGTAACAAGTATGAAACGGTTTCGATAAAACTAAGGTACCCATACAAGGTCTCGATCTGCATTACACAATATTCTTTTAAGTATTTAAAGAATTGAAAGAAGTGTAGTTTGTGTAGAGCCGAGCCTAACAACTTTTCATAGAGTTTTTTAAGAAGTTTATGACTTAAACTATTAGTATTTATATTATGTGATAATTTTTCTCATAAAAATAAAAGATACAATCCATGTTTTTTTGAAATTCACACTCCAATTGAACATTATGAAACAACAAAAACTTTTGGAAATTTGTTAACAGAATAACAATACTATATGTATTTTTGTATTTAAACACGGAATGTGTGAATAAAACTTTATTTCCAAGAAAAGACAAACAAAACTTATAATTAAATTATTGAATGTCATTGAGCCCAAATTTATCTTTATGTTCCTAAATCTACAATAACTTCTTTTAACTGGAAATCATTGCTTTCACATTGAAACAAATAACACTATTAAGGATAAATATTTGTTTTGTTACAAGTTCATGTAAAAAGAAAGTTGTCATGCTGCTATATAAGTACATAAGTAAAATTTGATAAGTTATTGGAAGAAATTAATATATAAAACTATGTGGATCGAAATGAATTGAAAAGTAATTTAGTTCAAACAAATGTTGTATTTTGTGTGTAAATTAGTTCATAGGAGATGTCACCAAGGGTCGTTGGTAACATTATTTTAACCCAGAGCAAATGTTATGTGATTGTTAGGCCAAGTATTTATCTGGTCATCCTCTTATAAATGTTAACAAAGTAAATAGAAAATAGACTTTTTCTACAAATGACATAGAAAGCTACCTAGCCTTTTTTAAGTCTAAAAAGATGCAGAGTGTTGGTATATGATTTTATTGACAAATACTTTGCCCCTCGTTGTTAATGGTAACAAGAGACAAGAGACTTAATAATTACTTTGAATTGATAAGAAGAATAAGTTAATTTATTGTTAAGTTAAAAAAACAAAAATAATGTCAGGAGAGCAAAATTACTTTGTTGCGTTCGATCGGTATCGGATTCGATATCCACTAAAGTAACAAAGTATAATTTTACTCATAAGTCAAACAATCTACTGTCGCCGATGAATTTTGTTTCTTTTATTAAGTGAAAGTTCTTAAAGTATTTTAGATTGTTTTGTTTTATTATAATTATTTGAACTACCCTTTTCTCTCCAACTCAAGAAGAAATTATTGTTTTAATGTAAACATAGATTTAAAACAATGCAAAAGTGTAAATACTAGACGTTTTTTGAATTGTAAATATTAACAATTACGTCATTATAGAAAAAAATCATCATAACAAATGTTTAAACAAAAGAAACATAATATATATATACAAATCGTACGCTGACCTAAGTTATTTTATAATTTATATAATAATAATAAAATTATGATTTATCTATAATAATAATAAACAAAGAAAAAAAACTGTACAGAACGAAGTACAGCAGCTTGTCAAGGAATATTGTCATATTCCAGGTCGCTTAAATTGACATTTTTGTTTTTTTTGATAGCTTGACATTATAGAATTTCAACGTTTTGTTTGTGTTCGAAGGTCGTATGTATTCTATAGTTCGCATCCATATAAATAATGGATACTTTTAATGTAAAAACTGATTAAACACAATCCGAAAAGTAAACTTTGTTTCTCATGATAAAAGACTTTGATTTCCGGGGGTGCATATACATTTCCTACTCAAAGACTTTGTTTAAAAAATCAATAAAAAGATTTGGTTGTAGATAATTTTATTCATTTTAGTTACAAAATATTTTGCGTAATTATTTTAGTTTTTATTTGAAATAATTCTAGTTTTGATTTGATTATTTTGCATTCTTAAATTGTTTATTCCTAATTAAATTTAATTAAATTTTTGCTTATAAGCAATACAATTTTATTATGAAGGTTGACTGAATAGTTAATGTGTATGTTAAATTAAAGGGCAAAGTGATGAACTCAATTTTGTATGTTTGATATTTGTTGATTTTGCAGGAAAACGTTTGTTCTATTAGTACTATTTTCTTATAACAATAATAAGTTAATATTTTCAATAATTAATATAACTATATCTGTTTTTTTTGTTAGGATCTTAACCTCATACAAATTAAATATTGACTTTTGTTGGTTTAATAAAGTTAATTTTTTACCATTATGTTTTTCTCCGCAGATCTCAATTAAGTCTTTTACAACTATCTCACGAATTTGCTTTCAATATTCTCAGTTTCAAACTAATGAAGGTGTGACTCTAAAACACATTACTAAAACCATTGATTAAAAGTATTTTAAGATAATATTACTTAAGTTTTCACCGCTACCGTTGACTAATGTCGCCACTAGTCAACCTGAATAGATAGAGACAACATCGTTCAAACAACTGAAAGAGTCTTTTTTTCCAGCTTCTACTTTTTTAACTACTATACGAACTACAAAAATTAAAAATTTGCCAAAAATTGTGATGTCATTAAAAAGGTTTACTGTTGCGTTTTGTAATGCTAAAAATTCCTTAAATACCACTTCGTACATATATGTTTCTCGTTGCAACAAATCTATCACATTCAAATATTGATGACAAGCCAAACTTGTATGCGCTAATTTACAAATTAAGCCTAACACAAAGCTTTATACACAACTTCTCGTTTACTCCAAAGCGACGAACATTTGAAGAATTATCACCTTTTCAATAACAATTTCTTACATCCAATTCGTAATCAATAATCATTGTCTACATTTTTTTTCAGACACCACCCGGGTAAGCTAAAGCTAAGGGACCAAGCCTGGGCCAAACCCGCCCCATAGCTTTTGAGGTTTGGGCCAGGCTTAACATTTTCAAACGGCCTAAGCTTGGACCAAGTTTAGACTGATGTCCTGGGGCCAAATCTGGCAAAACAGGCTTGGGCCAGGTCTGGCAAATAAGACTTGGTCTACCAAAGCAATTTTTTTTCAGACCGCCTTTAAATGGGTGGAAATGTAGAACCAAAGTTAACTAGCCAAGGCCTAGCTGCTCGCCAATACGGGTCCGAGATTGGTTCGTTGTTTCAAATTTGAGTTTTTTTCAATAACCGGCTCGAGTTTTTTTTTAATAACCGGTATCGTAAAGTTACAAACACGCTTATATTTGAAAACACAAAAAATATGTTAATTACAATTATCTGTTTTATCAAAAATAGGATTATATTTGTTTGCTTTCAAAAATTGCTACCAATTAAAATCTTATCAATTAAAACTTAAATAAATTGCAATGAAAACTTAAGTTAAAACTTGTGGCCCATAACACTACTGATACAAGACTTATCTTTTTGATTCCAATTTACATAATGCCGTATCGATCGATGAACGAGAATTTCTATATTTTTGTTTTTTTTTTTAATATATATTATTCGCATTATGATTTCAATATACAAGTTTATTTCAGAGTTTACAATATTATTTTATTCGAGCACTCATTTTACTCCTTAAAATAGTATTCATAAATTAAAATGTTTATAATTTCAATATCGTTCTTTCTCAAAGAGTTAAATTTTTAGTTTTTTCGATTTCACCCTTTGGAGTTTTTATTTAATTTTTCATTCATTTATTTGTAAAAATACTAGTACCTTCTCGTCATGCTTTGAATATATTTATATATCAATGCTTGCAAAACTGAATGAAACATTCATAAAAATTATTTATTTTTTACGTTGGAAAGCATCAATTTTGAAGACAAAAATAAATCTGTGAGTAATTGAAAGAAAATATTTATTTCAATCTAAAAGTAAGAACGATATTTTATTATTTTCACTCCTGAATTGGAGTGTTATATTATTTTGAAGTAAAACTTCTTAGGCGCGTATGATAAGTAACTCAAATCTTTTTCGGACGGAAGTAACTTTTTCAAACTGAAATTATGTTCAATAAAATAAATTATAATAAAACCATATAACCATAAGACCTCCACTCGCTTCGCTCGTTCCGTGAAACTTCATCCTCGTGAAGAATTGTCACCATTCTAAACTCATACAAGAAAGTACTATTTTATGGCTTCGATTCCCAATGCAACTTTCTTGTGTCAACTAATTTTACCGATGGGGATCTACTTTGGGCTTTAGTGTTTTCGCCGATATTAAGCAATTTTTGAGTTATTTATTAGTCTTTTTTTAAATGAACTATACTGTATATATAAACTCAGTAAAACCTATCCAATCAATATTCTTCGAAATAGCAACTTTTCAATAGACTATTAATCCATTTAGCGTACTAAACTATCGTTAAATTCTTCAACTATGATTTTCTAATTTATCTAGCATTAGTTGTGAAGTTTTTACATAAAATTTATAATCAAATAAATCAAACCGGTTTTCTTGTTTAAACGTTGCATGCTTACTAACCTACGTTAAAATTTATAAATATATTTGTCTCCCAGCACACATAAAATAATGTTAGAAAAAATCATTTAAGAAGGTTTCGTAATGCACAAATCAAGTAAACACTCGTTCATACTATACTATATTATATATACATTTAAAAGTGCAGGGTAATCCAAATATCTTTAAGAATTGTTATTTCTATTAGAAAAACTTCTAAAAAAGTGTCATCGTTTTGCTAAACCTCCTGACTTCTTAAACCTGATGTGTCATCGTTGACAAAAGAAAACGATGATTATATTACAAACACCTGAATAAAAAATTTTTTAAATAAAAATTTTAAAAACTTTTGACATAAATAAAAATTTAGAAAAAAAAAACAATTAAAAAAAATTACATAAAATTTATATTCTTAATGTCATTGAATATAATATGTAATAATAATTATAATTACATAATTAGACAAATTTGAACGTTAACATTATATCATTATTATTTGATGTACTAAATAAATATTGAAATAATAGATTTATTTAATTTTATCATTGATCTTAAAATTATGTAAATAGATTTAATGTAAATTTAAATAATTCTTTTGTTTTGAAGTAAATTGTTAAGGTCATTAACAATTGTGATTGTGTTGATGTAATGCACATATTTAGTAATAGAGTGAATAAGTTTAACAGAGATCTTGTCCATTATTATTGTTTAAGAATTTAAACAAATTATGCAAAGTTTACACATGTTTTAGAATTCTACAGGAGTTTCGATCATATGTGTTCCAGATTTAATATTTTGTGTTATTTGATCCGACATTTTATAAAAATTACTTTTTAAGAAGTTGTAACTTATCATAATTCATATCAAATCATAAATTCAATCAATCCTTTCAAAGTCATTTCGCAGTTGCAATAAAAACCCATTATTCTTAAATGAAGCACTGGCTTTATTGAAAAACGCTGTGCGTTTTAGTTGGTTTTATTTTAACAGAATGTACTTGTAAACGTCAATCTTTTTCCGGTTGTGTATATAAATTTCGAAAATATCACGTTTCTATACTATAGTTTTCCTTAAGTTTGCGTATCTAATTCAAATAAACCGTGGTTTTACAACGTGATTTCCAATAGAAAAATATCTTTGGCATTCCTTGCCCACGTGAGGTTTTCCATGATAATTTCAATGTTCACATATTAAAAGTTACCGTTCAAATACTCCTCAGAGAAATATAATACAAATTTGTGTGCCAAGTAGGGCAGTTCAATTGAGGAATACCTTGGTGTTCATCTATCTGCTATATTTCGGTATTAGCTTTCTATCTAAAAGGAATTTATTCATAACTTAACCTTCCAACGATCAGCAAATTTAGCTGTCGCCCAATCGCACTTTTGAGCACCTGCTACAAATTGCTAGAACGGCTCATATACAACCGTATCGCACCGATATTGAATAACCAGATCCTAGTCGAACAAGCTGGTTTCCGCCCCAATCGCAGTTGCACTGACCGAACTGCTCGCTTTAACATCCTACATCGAAGCTGGGTATCAAAAACAATTAAAAACAGGCGCAGTATTCATCGATCCCACTGCAGCATATGACACAGTCTGGCGAATTGGGATTATATATAAGCTGTACAATGCAATACCTTGTAACACCATCTCACGTTTAATTAACAACATGCTGAGTAATCGTGTATTCAAAGTTCATCTAAATAATTCCTGTAGTAGGTCCAAAATGCTTAACAATGGTTTGTTACAGGGTTCCGTCCTGACGCCATTACTTTTTGATTTGTACATCCATGACATTCCTGACACAACATCAAAGAAATTTGGTTACGCTGATGATTGGACCCTGACCACTCAAAACAAAGACATGGGTGTCTTGGAAGATTTGCTCTCAACTGACCTGGCGATAATGAATGACTATTTTCGAACGTGGAAATTATTTTCTAATCTAAGTAAAACCGAGAGTTCTTGTTTCCACTTAAACAACAAACTGGCAATACACGGACTATCAGTGTTATTTAACGGCACTGTCATTAAATACAATCAACAGCCAAAGTGCCTTGGTATTACTCTCGATAGAACTCTTTCTTTTAAGCTCCACCTAGGGAATACGTCAAAAAAACTTAAAACGAGAAACAATATATTGCATAAATTGGCAGGCTCGACATGGGGTGCTGAACCAGCCACCCTCCGCACAACTGCTCTAAGTCTGGTTTACTCAGTGGCTGAGTACAGCGCACCAGTCTAGCTGAATAGCACACATACTCAAAAAGTTGACTGCCAGATGCATTCCGCGATGCGTACTATAAGTGGTACCCTCAGGTCCACTCCTTTACCTTGGCTCCCTGTATTAAGCAATATCGCTCCACATGCACTCAGACGCTCGCATGCACTCATGCGTGAACATAAAAAGGTAACCAACAACATCACGTTACCCTTGCACGAATATTACGGTGACCACACTAGTTGTCGATTGAACTCAAGAAAGCCTCCACATAAAACTGCCAGCAAGCTGCTGGCAACTAATTTTAATATCTTGGATGCCTGAGACACCTCCTGACATCATTACAACACTCCTGGCGTTTCTATTACTAACCCGACTTCCGCCCAACCTAGTTTCGATTTGCCACGTCATACCTGGACTGCACTAAACCGAAAAAGAACGAATCATGGAAGTTGTGCTGATTCTTTCTACAAGTGGGGCATCTCAGAGTCCCCTCAATGTGACTGCGGAGCTCCAAAACAAACCATAAAACCTTTTTCAACCTTTTTCAAGATGAAATATTCCTATTAAATATTCTAACAGTTTGCCGTAAGTAAAAAATCGCAGATACATGATGTTCGTTCGTTCATGTCAAATAACCGACTAGCATTATGTAAGGGTTCAGATCTGGACCGGATACGGCTTTCCCTACTACTGGTAGGGCACTGAACGGGTCCTGATCAGTAGTATAACGCCTCAAAATATCCAAACCGGATCAGGCAGCCCTACTAGAAACAGACCAAGAACGCGTCATTTAAAATAGGGAATTTTCTTTAACATACATTAGAAAATTTACTACTCCCTACATACATTCGAAAAAAGTGTTTATAAAAGTATTCTAACTTTATACTTACCTATATGTATTCATAACGCAGAGAAGCGATAACTAAAGTATATGTGAAATTTCGCAAACTATATCTAAAATGGATAATACTCTAGTGAATTTTAACCAAATGAAATTTATTAAAATGAAATAGGACTCAGATCAGGACAAATAGGGTATACCTTAATTCGAAAATCAGATATGATTTTGATCCGGCCCTGGTCCGGCATTTACTACTAGGGATAAGGAAGGTTTTCGAACTCCGGGCCGGTTTAGGACAAATACGGCACTAGTAGTGAAATGAAGTATGATTTTTAAAAGGGACCGGATGCAAATGCCCTATTAGGATTTATTTTATTACACCCTGATCCGTCCCGGATCATAATAGGGTATACCTGAACAAATTGCCAGTCGGGCATTGCTTTTGAAATCTGGTTCTTACCATCTGATAAATGTTTAACGTTGTTGACCAACATGTTCAAATGTTCAAACTTAATAGAACATTGATTCAATTGCAACATGTTGATGCTGCCGTTAGGAGAAAAGTTGAAGCTTTGAATAATGCTTTTCGTCAATTGTGTTTATTTCATTCAGCTAACGATTACAAATATTTTATATAAGAAGCATCAGCAATATTCATGTTAAGGAAATAGATCTTTTGAAGAAACCGACCTTTGGAAGACGAAGAAGATTTTTCAGTATTATTTGCGGTACCATCTTATGTTGTTCATGTTTAGTATGACGATATAAGTTCCGTAATTGCAAAAATTAGAAAAGTTGTGAATTTTCGCAAATTACCAATCGCAAACAAGACAACCTACAAAAACATGGTAAAGATGTGGAAAAACCACTTTTCTTGATTCTAAATTTAAGATCAAGCAGCTTTTTTGCAATATTACAAAAGATTTTGTAAAGTTGAAAGTGTAATCAGGATAAGTTTAATTGCCATTCAATCTGATATAAACTTTTCAGACAGTGAAATCGTTTAACTTTTAGTCATAAGCTCTTGCCCCCAATATAGTTGCTGTAAAGACAGTGTCGATATGACGTAAATCTATTTGTTTTTTATACAACAATAAAATTTATGTTAGATGAACTTAGTTCACAAACAAGCATTCATATTTAAAGAACTTAAAGGAGTTCTCATTAGATATATACTTATAGGATATAGATTTTTCAAATATTTCGCAATATCTCGATGATTTAAATGGCATTAAAGTATGTAATGTATGCTATAAAATATTTAATATAGCAAAAAAGCTCTTGTTAAAAAAAATTGTTGAATTAATTGAACATTTTGCTTTAAATGATGGATCTGAAGCCAAAAGCTCAGATTCAAAAGTATGCACGTCCAGTGATCAACCAAGTGCGTCTATATTAGTAGTGTCAGAATTAACAATAAAGGAATAGTCGCAAATTACAAATGAACAGAAAATGAATAAACATTTTGTGGAAAGCAGTACTGAAAAATGGCCTAAGGGATTCACAAATATTATTAAAAGTTATATTGACTTTTTCCAAGAACAACACATTCGTGGCAAATATTTAGAGAAAGCTTTTAATAAATTATTTGCCATACGAGCAACAATTGTCGAATTCGAGGGTGCGTTTGCAGCAGCTGGTATGATTTGTACTAAACTGATGTTGATAACAAACTTGTATGATAACAATTCAGAGACAACGTGTTTCTTGCGCCAATATTTTAAAAACCAAAACCTTCAAAAATTTCAAGATTTAAATTATTTTTTAATTTTCTTCTTCAAATGTGTTATTATTTATTTATCATTATTAACGCCAATTCAAGTTATAAATAGTTTGGTTAAACCAATAATTTAAAATAGTTAGATCAAAGTTTATTATTTCGGAAAATTACCGGTTAACCGTTTTATAAAGGTTTTTACCGTATTACCGGTAAATAAAAATAGCCGAAATAACCCGAAATCTCATTTTAAATTCAATTAAATTTTGATTTAAAATCTCCAAGTATAATTAAAATGAAACAGAACACGCATGTGAACAATATTTTACTAGCATGGTCAGTTAACGCTAAAACGAATCTAGCGGTACTGTTAATGGGCTATTTTGTTTACAGCGGTAAATGGCTGTTTAAAAATCACTTAACGAAATTTTTCCCGTTTTAAGTAGATGAACCACTTGTATCTACCGCTTGAATTTGCACGAAACAATTGATGCTCCTGTTTGTGATGCCACACGGGCGGAAAATGTTATTGATCGTTCATATAGGACCTCAAAAATGACATAAAAGAAATTAAAATATTGAAGAGAAACAACGAGACAACAACAAGAACAACTTAAGCAAATGGTAAACGAGCAGAAAATATTTGTTACTCTACGTCCTTGTAAAATTTGTTACTTAACGTCCTTGTTACTTTATACCCTCTTAAGCCCTATTGTAGGAAGTATAAAAATGTTGTATCTCCCACAGGTGTAAAGCTAATTTCAGCCCTAGCGAGTTATTACTATAAACCCTTGGTACATAAATAAATATTAATAAGTGATGCACCAAGTATTCGAAAATTACCCGTTACCATGGCTTACCAGGTCCAATTTTGAAATACTCGATGTTTACGGGATCCGGCATTTTTCCAGTACCCGATCCTGAGTAAAAATAAAATTAAAGAAATCTAAAATTTATAAATTAAATTTATTATTTTAAAATAAAAATATGGAGGGGCTGAAATCTCACAGCTCTGAGATATCAAGACTTCGGTCTGGGTAAAGGATTTTGATATAGTTTTCGGCAAAAAACTTTTTCGAGGACATTGGTTTTAGTTTTAAGCAGCGATGTATATCAAAAATAACTCTTTGTTAAAGTACAAGTATTTTTTTATATCTGTTTAAAAATTTATTACAAAACTAACACGAAACATCAATACGTTGCCGGAAAATTAAAATCAAAATTCCAAAAATATTGTTAAATTAAATAAAATCAAACTTTTTCAAAATTCCAAAAATATTCCAAAAACTAGAATGAAATCATATATTTAAACTTTTTCTAAATTCCGATAATATTTCAAAAATTCTTAAAAATTCAAACTTTTCCGAAATTCTAAAAATATTGCAAAAATTATTACAAAATCAAAAATTCAAACTTTTTTCAACATTTCAAAAATTATAATAAAATCAATAAATTGAAAATTTTTTCAAAATTCCAAAAATTATAATAAAATTATAAATTTTTCAAAATTCTAAAAATATTCCAAAAATTCTTACGAAATCAAAAATTAAAACTTTCGCCGAAATTCTAAAAATATTGCAAAAATTATTACAAAATCAAAAATATAAACTTTTTCAAAATTCCAAAAATATTTCAAAAACTATAACAAATTCAAAAATTTCCATGTTCAAAAACAGCTACATTTTTTTCCAAAAAATTGGCTAAAAAATAAATAAAATCATTTTTTGACACACTTGACAACACTATTTAGACAAACTTATAATGCCATAATTCTCAATAATAATAATAAAATTTCATTTCAAACAAACAATTTTATTTTTTCCAAAAAATTGGGTAAAAAATAAATAAAAATCTCTCTTTTGACACACTTGACAACATTTTTTTGACAAACTTATAATGCCATAATTCTCAATAATAATAATAAAATTTCATTTCCAACAAACAATTAATTTTATTTTTTTTCCAAAAAATTAGGTAAAAAATAAATAAAAATCTTTCTTTTGACACACTTGACAACATTTTTTTTGACATACTTATAATGCAATAATCTAGTTTTTGATCTCACATACCAATCCCGACCATCAAGATTTCTCCAAATTTAATGTTCCTACTCGTAATCACTTAAAATGAACGTTTTTTAAGCCAAAAATATGAAAATTTGTTATTTTTGACACACATAATGATTTTTTTGACACACTTCCGGTACAGTTATCGAACACAGCGTCCTTTCGGACCTGTCCCTTGAGTGTACCTATTTTTAGAAAAAAAAAATTTTTTGAAATCCCTCCAGCGGTTTTCCCTGCAGCGTAGGTAATGACGGACGGACGGCCGGACGGCAGACAGACATACAGTTTTTTTTTGCTTTTTTAGAATCAGTAGGTCCTAAAACATCGAGAAATGCCAAAAAAGTGGGGGTAAAATTTCACTTTTGGCTCATGAATGTAATACTTAGGTCTTTCAGACCGAAGTAATAATCAAAATGAAATAAAATAATCGTAAATAAAAATTCAATGTAATAACTATATTGCTGGGTTTTAGTATGCAACTGTGAATGGTGTTATCGACCAATCAGAAATAAAAATTTTTGGTGAATATAAAATTTGTTCTGTGATTGGTAGATAATAAAATTCATAGTCCATAGCTCGCATGTTAAAACTAGGATAACCACCTTTGCTAAACATTTCTCTCGAAACATTTATGCGTTTTTCCTCCTCGAAAGGCCACTGAGTTTCAAAAGTTTGCAATACTCTATTAAAATAATCGTTTTGAAGTGACCATGTTCTACAACGTGATATTTTTAAAGCAAATGGATGGGACATTTCTGAAGCTCTTGTTTAGCAATTGTACTGCGCACACAATGGAAAGATATTTTAAATTTTTCTTAAGGACGCATTATAAAAGTTGAATTTATATCAGTACAGTAGTAGTCAGTATAGTAGTCGTCCTTGTTTGACGCTTCATGGTTTATCCTAATAGGAATGTTTTTATACGATCTTGCTTCATCCTTAATAGGATGTTGTTATATCCGTGATAAACGATATAATTTGGTTTTGTTGCATTGTGAGTCAACAAAATTACTCTCTATTCTATTATTCGTTTTAGGTATGATTAATAAATGTCTTTCATTGTTGGATGTTACGCACGATCGAAGTTTAGGACTTACGAGAAATGCTTGAGAAGAAGGAACATGAAGTTGAGGAACTGTAATAAAAATATGTCTTGTTATACTGAATTTTTTGAAATTCATTTAAATTTAATTCATCAAAATTTATTCTATGAAGTTTATTGTAAAACAATACATATTCTGATTCCTTTCCACTTTTCACCGTTTAAAGTAATTAAATTGATAATTTTTTTTAGAATTCTCGGGATCCCGGGATATATGTGATTTTATCCCGTCGTTCCGGGAAACTAAATTTAACGGGAAATGAGAAGCCTAAGTTAGAACCAATGCTAAACTTGTCGCAATCAATTCTACAAATAAAAATTATTCTGGCTTGAACATTTTTTTCTTTCTGTTACAAATAAAAAAATTTTAATTGATCTGGTCGGTTCGGAGCGTATGTAAAACTTGACGTAATATTGCGAAGTAGCATACCGGTCTAAAAAAACTCGGCCTCCTAAATAGATGCAAAAAAATTTTCACTTCATACCAATTGCTCCATGTTTATAAGTCCTATATTCGTCCCTGTATGGAGTACTGTTGTCAAGTTTGGGGTGCTGCTTCTGTTTCCATCTTGGCCCTCTTGGATTCTGTTCAAAAGCGGGCTATACGAATTGTGGGTGATCGAACTTTGACTTCAAAACTTGATTCCCTACAACATCGTCGCACTGTTGCTGACCTCGTTGTTTTTTACAAATATCGTCATCAACAGTGCTCAGATGAAATCAGCAGCATCATGCCCCAAACTTATTCTTACCCCCGTTCCACTCGACAATTGGCTACCACAACCAGTCAAACGGTCGAGATCCCACGCTGTCATACTAGCAGATCGCAGAAAGACTTCTTTGTCGGAGCTGCAAACAAATGGAATAGTTTGCCGGAATCCTTAGTCTCAGGTGACTTCAACCCGCAGAGGTTTAAAAAAAGCGTTCATCATGACCTTAGAACGCCAGTTGTTGTGGGACCTAGGTCTAAACCTAGGTCTTAAAAGGTATTTCTGTGTTGTTGTGACACATATTGTAAACCCTATAATACAACACATTTAAAAAAAAAACAAAGATTTACGGTCAGTCAGATCAGATTTACGAACCGTTCAAGTGACAAATAAATACACAAAACTAATTTTCGCTTTTGGATATGCTTTCGATATCTGATGCATTTGTAAAATTTGGCGCAATCCGACATGATTTTTCTGGGTTTTAATTACTTCACTATAAACCAAAAATTTAAATGAATCTAGAATAGTGTGAATTTGTTAAGTCTGACACCTGGCCTTGGATTTAAAACGTTAAATAAATGAACAAATTTCTTCAATGACTAAAAGCAATCTTATAGATGGATCAACCTGAAATGTTTTGCACATTTGGAAAAGGCAACGTATCCCGTTTTATCTGGAACACATTAACACAGTTTATCAGGCAATATTCAAATCTTGTTCTCGATACAAATATTTTATTCATCTCTTTAGTAATCCTCTAAGGATTCGGAATCATCTAGGTTTTTGTTTAAAATTCGTGGATTCAATGTTCGTTGAATGTGAAACCTGATTTGGCCTCACTGAAACTTCGTGGAGTGGACAAACAAAAATTTACATAAGAAAAAGCAAATCTGCATAATTCTGAAATCGTCTACCTTGTTAAGGTTTTGTGAAGAAGAATTCCTAGATTTGCTATGGTGTTTTTTATTAATTTAAAATCCTTTTGTATAAGTATTTTTGAAACAGTGCGATCCGTTGCAGTTGACAGCGGGAGGAGGTTAGTTAACGGCAGAAGATATTAGTTTAAGTTATGTAGAATTCTCGAAATTAAATGCTAGAAAACACTAAATTTTCATTTAAAGAATTATCTCTCATGGCTTTCAGTTATTTCGAACGTAAAAGTTACTAATTGAACAGTTACAGATAATTATTAACAATTTAAAATGTTGGATAGTGAAAACGGTGTATTTAGTAACCATCTTTAAATTACATCCAGCACCCAGTCTAAGTGGACTAACTCACAATGGCCTAGTTAACTCTATAGAATTTCGAATTATAAATCTGGTTTGAAATGCCCATGTTTCACCCCTAATATGTGATCGTTGTAGCATGACAGTTTTACTGTGTAATGTACGCAAAAATAAATTCTTTCTCATGATTACGGACGAAAAGGGAAGTTTTAAAAATTACATAATACAATAACTATACGTAGTGTTAACGAAAGATACATAGTGTTAACGGTTAATCGAATTTCTAAACCATTTCAATGAATCATTTGTCAAATTTTGTATTTGTGTTTAAAATAATATTACATAAGATTTGCCAACTACTTTAATAATTTTATTTTTTTTTCACTATTTGACTTTAAATAATAATTATATTAATAAACAACAAAATTTTATTTATTTTTATTAATTTCATTTTTCAGGTTAACTGGTAGTCGGTTTACTGTGGCAAGTTTTACTCAACTGAAAACACAACCATGGTATGAACTATTTTTATTTGTTTAATAATGGTGGCGAGTTAATATGTGGCAACGCTTTCAATAAATAAAACGGTTTTAAAGTTAGTAGGAAAGCTAATATAACATTAGACACAAGAAGATAGCTATTTATTAATTCACTCTATTAGTTTGTATAATTTGCTTTCAAAACTTTCCGTTTAATTATTTTTACTTGACAATTTAAAAAATGTTCGTATTTATTTGAATTTATAATATTTTTGTTTTAATTAAAAATAACAATAAACACTTTTTGTTTTAAAAAACAATTAAAATAATTATTTTTTTTTGCGTGAGTGTATATCATATTTCTTATGTGTTAAAAATTAAAAATTTAAATTTATAAATATATTGGCATTGCATGTTAAAAATGTTTAATTAGAATCTAATTAATGAGTTGATTCTTTGATGCTCTATTGACGTGTAGACGTTTTGGTTTGCAATTTAATTTAATATTTACGTTTTATGTTAATTTGGTTAAAATTTAAATTGGAAAATGGTTACTCGTGTGGCGATTGACGTATACCTTAAGTTTTTAATATTAGTTTGTGATGTGTATTCCGAACCAGAAATAGTGATAAGCAAATTTATTTCACAGCTCGATAAACCTTTGTGATAGTTTTTCAATTAGTATTTTAGAAAGAAGATAAAACACGGCCGTTTTAAGAATTTCTGAATCTTTAAATATAGTTACAGTTGTAAGCCTTAAAAATAAAAAAATACTAGTTTTCTCACAATATATTTTCGGTCGCCGCTTATCATATACATCCCGGCATCAAACTTGCGCCGCAATGTCGAGTCGACGCTCATTTTTATATGAAATCTACCTAAAATGAAGTAGTAATTCCGAATTTTCTATTTCGAATTCGGACCACATGATAATAAATTAGAAAGCAATTAAAGTCGGCAACATTGGTATCAGAAGTTAAATTTACGTTTACTTTATAGCGGAAAATTTTATTGGTGATTGCCTTTCATGATAAATCTAATGGGTATTCTTCAAAAACTAATCGAGCGTTTTTTTACAAATTGCATGGCATACGATAAAATTGGTTTTATGTTAAGAATTATGAACTCGAGAAGTACATTGCATTAATTGTTTGTGATTGCAGTTTAAGTTTTAACGCAACGTTAAAGTACCTTCATATATGCTATCTTAAATAAAATAAAAAAGAACTGAAGATAGCTCATACGGCACACAATTCTTTTTAAATATAAAATTAGGAAAACAAATAGAGATTAACATTTAATTATTTTCTAAAAGTACTAAAATATCAATTAATTAAACATATCAAATGTTATCTTTTCTCTTATAGATGAAAAACGTCTAGACAGAGTTGTGAAAACTTGACCATTTTTGATTTTCCTGAAACTTGGCATATAAGTAGTATGGACAAAATAAAAATACGACTTATTTTAAAAAATTTTTAAAGTGCATATTTGAGCATAGGGGGCACCCCAACATGCATGAAAAATGAAAATTCTGTCAATCCGATGTAACTTTGAAATTAAATTGCTCAAGAACGGCTATACCGATTTCATCAAACTTTTTTTTGTTTGATAGATGATTAGTTAGCCCTTTGAAAAAAATTAATTTATTGTTTTTATAAGTAATTTTTAAATAAAAATATTAAAAAAACTTTTTTAAAGATGGCGCTAGGGTCGAAGATCTATTGGAATTAAATTAATTTTTTTTCTGAAAAGTTCTATCTTTACTCTAAAATATATCAAATTAACTCAGAGGCGTTAATTTTTGTTCTTGAGATATTTAATTTTAAAGATTTTTAGTCCGATTAAAATTCTAATTGTTCATTATTTTTTCGAACAATTTATATCATCAAAAAATTTTAACCACTGAAGTTCGAGAAAATAATGAACAATTAGAATTTTAATCGGACTTAAATTCTTTAAAATTAAATATCTCAAGAACACGAATTAACGCCTCTTAGTAAATTTGATATATTTTAAAGTAAGGTTAGAGCTATATTTAAAAAAAAAAAAAGTTAAAATTTAATTGATTTTAAAATTTTTTGTTAATGGAAGTTGTTTGAAAAAAATGAAGAAAAATTATTACACACCTATTAATAAAACTAAAAGACTTTATCTTTTCATTTTTTTGTTACTTTTCATTTCTATTTGACTCTTATTTCTAATAAATTCCTACACATATTTCTCTTTTGAAAGCCTTACTTATTAATGTTTAAGATTCCTTTAATTAGAGAAAAATAAAAGGATAAAAATAACAAGGAAAAATAAAAAAAACAACAAGCTGTTATGTACAACAAGCAGTTGTATTCATTAACGAGAGTCCGACGGTATTTCCAAGCGTATGTAATGTATTGGTAAACTTTAATAAAATCTTTTCCATTCAAATAGCTTACGAATTCTGAAGTATAGTGAGCTAATATCCATAAAATACTTTAATTAATGGCTAACCAATGTTTAAGATTTCGCGTAGTTCTAATTATAAAAATATTAAACAAAACAGTGGTATCCCAACAAACACAAATTCTGTTCAACGCAAAGAAGCAAAAACAAATTTTAACCGGAAGTGACAAACCGGAAGTTAGGATGCAGAACTGAGTTGAACCGTACTAAATGGTGATGTACCAAGTTTCATCCAATTCGATTATCAGGTACATATGTTATTGAGCTTTCAAAAAACTAGTGCTCGGGGACCCCAGGTCCGGTTTACTCTTATAAAAACTCGTTTACGGTTTACTCTTATAAAAAATGATAAATATAATTATTTATTTTTCTGTATTAAAAAGTGTTATCTCATTAAACACAACATGTCTATTGTGTTATCAGATAGACGTGATCGAATTTTTGTGCATATCACTCCTGATGCATTTTTCTGCTTCCACGTTTGTCGGTGGAATCGAAAACAGAAAAAAATCTCAAGCTTTGAGATATCAAGACTTCGGTCTGGGTTAAGGATTTTGATATAGTTTTGGGCAAAAAACTTTTATGAGGACATTGTTTTTAGTTTTGGGCAGCGATGTATATCAAACTTAACTCTTTGTAAGTACGTGTATTTTTTTATCTCTGTTTAGAAATTTATTACAAAACTAACACGAAACATCAATACTTTGCCGGAAAATTATAACATATAATAAATTAACATAATTTAGTGAAAAGATGACACAATCAGCAAACTACTCAAAATTCTCTCCATTTAGTGTTTCGAGAAAATATTACAAAATCACAAATTCATATTATCAAAAATATTGTAAAAATTAAATAAAATCAAACTTTTTTCAAAAATTCTAAAAATATTGCAAAAATTATAACAAAATCAAGATTACAAACTTTTTTCAAAATCACAAAATTATTTCAAAAATTGTAATAAAATCAAATATTTAAACTTTTTCTAAATTCTAATAATATTCTTAATTTCTTACAAATTCAAAATTCAAACTTTTTCCGAAATTCTAGAAATACTGCAAAAATTAAAACAATATTAAAAATTGAAACTTTTTTCAAAATTCCAAAAATTATAATAAAATCAAAAATTAAAAATTTTTCAAACTTCTAAAAATATTCCAAAAATTATTGCAAAATCAAAAATTGAAACTTTTTTCAAAATTCTAAAAATATATATGTATATAAAATTCACAAATTCAAAAATTCCAGTTATTTTTTCAAAATTCAAAAAATATTCCAAAAATTCTTACAAAATCAAAAATTGAAACTTTTTTCAAAATTCTTAAAATATATATATAAAATTCAAAAATTCTATTTTTTTTTCAAAATTCAAAAAATTTTGTAAAAATTATAACAAAATCAAAAATTAAAACTTTTTCCACTTCTAAAAATATTGCAAAAATTATAACAAAATCAAAAATACAAACTTTTTTCAAAATTCCAAAAATATTTCAAAAACTATAACAAATTAAAAAATGTCTATGTCCAATTTCATTTCCAATTACATTTACGTCATAGAAACAGCTACATTTTTTTTTCCAAAAAATTGGCTAAAAAATTGAATGAAATCATTTTTTGACACACTTGACAACATTTTTTTGACAAACTTGTAATGCCATAATTCTCAATAATAATAATAAAATTTCATTTCAAACAAATTATTAATTTTATTTTTTTCCAAAAAATTGGGTAAAAAAATAAATAAAAATCTTTCTTTTGACACACTTGACAACATTTTTTTGACAAACTTATAATGCAATAATCTAGATTTTGGTCTCTCTTAAAAAATTTTTGAAATCCGTCCAGTGGTTCTCTAGATTTTGTCGGTTGTGACGGCCGGCAGACAGACATACATTTTTTTTTGCTTTTTTAGAATCAGTAGGTCGTAAAACATCGAGTAATGCCAAAAAAGTGGGGGTAAGAATTTCACTTTCACTTCTTTCAGACCGAAGTAATTGTACATCTGTACATCGAGTTCCGGGCCTCTGATCCCATTAAATTCAAACTGGGTCAACTCACGACGAACCTTCGTGTTTAGACTAATATCATTTTCGTCTTTTTTCTGTGATTGAACCGGTTTTGTTTTCATCTCATTTTTATGTGAATACATGGTGTATAATTACAAAGTAGGCAAATATTTTGTTAGTAATAAAACCGGTTTTAAGGGTAATAAAACCCGGTTTTTCGGTGCTGTAAAATAACACAAAAAGCCGGGTTTTCGGATACCGGAAAAACCGCGTTGCAATCGCTATTGATGAACGAATGTTTTATGCTCCCAACAAACATTGAAAAAATGGAGACACAGTAAACAGGTGTTCGATAGGTCCCCACCACTTATCCCAATATTATCCAAAAACTAATCAGTTCTTTGCCATTAAAGTTTCCATCTTTTCTCAACGTGTTATTAAAATTGATTAATGAATGAATCTATATGCTCCCAATAAATTCTAAAAACCAAGTGTGAAAAGTCAGCAGTTATATAGTAGACCGCCCGCCGATCGCTATTGAACGAATGTTTTATGCTCCCAACAAACATTGAAAAAATGGAGACACAGTAAACAGGTGTTCGATAGGTCCCCACCACTTATCCCAATATTATCCAAAAACTAATCAGTTCTTTGCCATTAAAGTTTCCATCTTTTCTCAACGTGTTATTAAAATTGATTAATGAATGAATCTATATGCTCCCAATAAATTCTAAAAACCAAGTGTGAAAAGTCAGCAGTTATATAGTAGACCGCCCGCCACTTTGATCATGTGGCCCAATAGCTGATAATTATCTTCTCACACTAATTGAAACCTTTTTCATGTGTTTCATCATAATCACTTCATTATTGTAGGTTGTAGTGTCAATAAAGACACTGAAAAAACTTCAAAAAATTAAAAAAAAAAATGTTTTACCGAAAGTGAAAAACTTGAAGTTGGGATGCAGAGCTGTTGTGAATCATACTAAATGTTTATGTACCATGTTTCATCCAATTCGATTATCAGGTACAGATGTTATTGAGCTTTCAAAAAAACAGGTGCTCCGGAGACCCCACATCACTTTGCTCACTATCGCTCAAAAACTAATCAGTTCCTTGTCATACATATTTGCATCTTTTTCCAAAGTGTCATCAAAATTCATTTACGAACGATTGCTGTGTGCTACCAACAAACATAAAAAACATAATAAAAAAACCACCTGTTGTATGTTGGACCCCTCAACCCTTTATCCAATGTACTCCAAAAGCTGATAAAAGTTTTCTTGAAAGCTTATACCAACGTTTCATGAAAATCGAATAATTGTAGGCTACAGTAATGCGCTACATAAACACGTGAAAAAAATCTTTTTAACCGGAAGTGACAAACCGGAAGTTGGTATGCAGAAACATTGGAAACAGTACTTAACCTTATATACCAAGATTCCATAAGATCATATGCCGGGATTAGAAGTTATTGAAGATTTAAACTTAGAGGTGTTCGGGAGACCCCCCGCCATTTTGTCCAAATTTGAAATAAGTCCAGATCTTTCATTTTCAAGTGAACCTGAATTATTTGCCAAAGTTGCATCAAGATCCTTTGCAGAAAGGTCACCCACCCTACCCACACACAGACGTACACCCAAATTGGCTATTTAGATAGAGGATGGTCCAAAACAAAAGAAAAAACAAAATTTGGGGTATGTAAGATTTTTTTCTCGATAGATTGCATTACTTCACACAATTTAAAATTGTGGTGAAGTAAAAATATATTTTAAGAATTCAATAAATAACATATAAGTAGGAGTGTTTAAAGGTAAGCCTTAAAGTTTTAAACAAAAAATGTTTGTACTTTTTTCCACTTCTTGATATTCACTATAGCCCCACACCTATGCCCCGTAACATACTAAAGATCTAGATATGGCTTCAAAAACTTAATTTTTCCAGCAATTGTCACTTTCATCCTTACAAATATAACTATTCCATACACTATTCACATTATAGCAGATTGCAGTTTTGATTTTAGATGCGAATAGTATGACAGACGCCCGGGGCTTTAATTCTATCCCTAAGTACCTAAAAGATTTTACTACTTCAATAGTTTCTCCTTGATATGTTCATTTTTCGTGCTCTGCCCGTTTACCGCCTTTGCTAAAAATCATAATTTTAGATTTGTCAATATTTACCACCAGACCCATCTGTTAATTTATAATTTTCCAAATCAAATATCATTTTCTGTAGTTTAGTTGGTGTATCTGCCAATAAAACAATGTCATCAGCGTACATCAACAGTTTCATACAACGATCTCGAACATATATTTCACATTCTAAACTATCATCGTCGTTTAAACACAGCGAAAAAAGTGTCGGACTAAAAAGACAAGTCTTACACCGATTTTCGTTTCAAATCAACTTGAACTTGAACACTTAGTGTACCACTTTAAAGTTCTTGTAGCATATACTTAAAAATTTTGACGATACACCAGCGCAGCTTAGTTTAAATTTAAATTCATTATTCCAGTTTTCAAGTCGCACTAACAACATTCCTGCAAATAATTTAGCTATGACATTATAAATAATACAGTGGCTGAGGGTGGTTCTGTAAGGATAGTTATGTATAGAGGGTTACCCTGCGGAATATTTTAATATACTATCAGGACATAAAAAAAAAATTGGGTAGACATCTGGGGTCTTGGCCGGATTTCAGAAAATGACGTCATAAGTTAAGCGTATTACCGGTTCATGGATATAATAGTCTCTTCCAAAAGTTGGGATAAACCATTGCAATATGGGTATCTAATGAAAGCTACTGATTAGGAGAACATGTTTTTAGCATCAAAAAATTGATTTCTGTTTATATGACGAAATTTTTTAATCTTTTTTTTAATTTATTTTATTTTTTTATTTATGACTATTTCAGATTATCTGCCGTAGGAACTGTATTGTGTGCGGTCATACCAATTCGACTCAAAGACCAAACCAAGTCCTTCCTCTGCATAACCTTGTAATCTTCTGCTGTTACAAGCTCAGCATTTTTTTTTTCAACTTTGTAACTGTTTGGTAGATTTGGTTTTTTGGTTGGCTTAAAGAATTTTCTTAATTCCTGACAGGGCAATTCGGATTTGAAAGTTTTACCTCCGTGTATAACATTAGTTTCAGATATTAGTGGCTTGCTATTATGTCCATTTCCTTTATCTTGGAATAGCACCGATACGGTATCGTGGCATCCACCTATTCCAGACAAGGTAGCTTCGTTATGGTCGAAGTTATCAGAAGCTGCCATTGTGAATACCGCTGGATCAAAGTGATTTGGCAATGGCACATTACCTTGACTGGTTTCAACAATAAATGAGGCCAAGTCATTGTGATGTCTCAATATTTCATCGTAGCTAATGCTTAAGCCAAAATGGTTTAAACTCTTGACGAGTGTGCTACTCATACAAATTTTATGCTCTGTTAATCCAGTCATGCAATGGAGTTCTTTTTCTGCCATTATGCAACATGTAATACATTATCTGTACCAAAGACAGCATTTTCAATCTTTTTGAATCTGAAACATGTTTTCCATCATTTTCATCTTCGTCATTGCAGACTTCATTGAAACACGTAGATTGAAACTTGAATAATTCAGAGAGAAATGACAGAACTGGTTCTGGAATAGTAATATCTTTCCATGACTTCTCACAATCTTTGGCATCACAAAAATTGTCTTGCAAATTGAAATTCATCTTCAATAATTCTTCTCTAATTGATTTAGCAGCAGATTTAATAGCGTCAAAAGAGCGGCAGTATCAGCAACATCTTCCACAGGAACAACTAGAAACGCCATTGCTGACTTGTTGACTTCCTTTGCTACAGCAACCCGTAATCTGTCTTCATAATGTTCCATCAATAATATTTTTATTTCCTTATTTGTGAACTGTGCCGAAGTTACCAGTTCATTAGCCTTATCCCTGATAGCACTGAGGGGAAATCCTTCCTCTCTTTTGAGGCCAGGTTCAATCTGTTTCATAATTTCACAGAACACATCTCTTATTTGATGGCGGTTTGGTGTGAGAGCTTCCTCTAATAGCCCTATCGTATTTCAGAAGATACGCTGACATGCAATTGGAATGGTAATAGAGATCGGCACCAAACACACTAGAGGTGTCTTCTAAATCACAAATACGCAAGTACACCTCGTCTTGAAAAAACACTGCAGCCTTCAAGAATTTTGTGGCTCTTTCACATTCAGATATTCTGTACTTTGTATAAATGGAACCATGTTTTTGATGAGAGCATATAATGCAACTGCAATGGCGATGTACATCTACATTGATAACTGGACGATTACGTGGCACAGCAGATGACCGTGTTCCGATTCTTGTGAAACTTGCAATGGCCATTTCAATATCATTGCCATCATCTGCTTCTTCTTTACCTGTTCTACTGACTTGCGTAATGTGTACCGCTTGTAGCAAGTATTATCCACGTGATAAACGAATGCACTCTGGTCTACTGCTTGTAATCGTTCAAAGACTTCATCTCTTCGAGATTCTGCTGCCTCCAAAATTCGTTTTCTTCCATTTTCTGTAGTCGATGTTTTGAGGTTACCTTTATCTTGTTGGCAAACTATGCACTTTAGTTCATCTACTTTTTCAATTTGTCTATTTCTTACTAATGGTACTCCTTCCATTATGTACTCGATTTAGTCTTTTCAACACACCACTTCACTACCGTATTCCAATATGACTTTCTTCACATACAGTCCGTTTAGCTGTATTTGGCAGGTGAAGTATACAAGTAGTTAATTGTATTTGGCAGGTGAAGTATACAAGTAGTTACTGCTTTAAAGTAATGTTTATTTTTGTGTTCACAAGAGCCCCCCTCCATTAATTACAAAACAAAATTGTTCTTACTTGGAGCGTAGGGCTGTGGATTATTTATGTTCTTGTAGCTCAATAAATGCAAGTTGACACAGGATTGGAGTTTTCTTATTGAGATATCTATGTATGAGCAATTTCACGCAAGTTCAGCAAATTTTTGGGAAATTTTGACTTGACCCCTTTTAATTTTGGTTATTTTTTGTTTATAGATAGTCTTTCATAAATAAAAAATACAAGTTCTCTTAGAATTTTTTTTTTCGACCAGGGGTCTTCACAGGGTGCCCCTCAATTTTTTGTTATTTTGTGATGTGAGTGCATTTTGACGAGCGATTGTAGAAAAACTACTCAATCGATTTTCATAAATGATATGTCGTTGAATAGGTATTAGAACAAAGTTTTTAAAAATGTACACTGTTAATTTTTTGAAATAATTTTTAACGGTGTAACATAAGAAAAAAACGGTGTAATTGAAAAAAAGATGGCATAGCCTCTTTTTTTTTTTTTTTTTTTAAACAAAATTGAAGCTTATTTTATATCTAACCACTTGTGAAAGTTGAGGACACGCGTTATTTTTTGTTTTAAAGATAAAATTCGTTGTGCATATGACTGTCGGGAATCAGTTTTTTTTGTTCTGAAGGAAAATTATAAAAATGGCGTTATAAACTAAGAGATTTTTTTTTTATGTTAAATATCAAATATTTTATTATTAGATGAACTTTTTAAAATATTATGAAAATTATATATGTAGTACAATAAATAAAATAAATACAATTGTTAAAAATGATTTACTTATTTTACAAACAGAAGTTTCTTTTGAATAGGAAAGCATTTCTGCAATTATTTTCTTTGTATTAGATGGCATAAAAAATGAAATGTTTATTTATCACTTTTAGTAATCACTTGTCACTCTTATAAAAAATAATTTGACAGTCTTGACTGCAAACAAAAAAGCCGTATAAACAACTAAATCTATTTAGGAACTTTTGACTGGAGAAGTATTATGTTCGTATTATGTTATAATGGAATCATAAAGTAAAAGATTGTTTTTCAACATTAAATTACAAATATTTTATTATTGAATAAACTTTTTAAAATATCATACAAATTATATATGTGAAAATAAATATAGTTATTAAAAATTATTTACTTATTTTACATTCAAAAGTTTCTTTTGAGTTGGAAAACATTTTTGCATTTATTGTCTTAGTATCTACTGGTACAAAAGAATGAAATTTTTGAGTTCCACTTATAGTAATCGCATTTTTATATCGATTTTGTAATTTTTCTTTTGTTAATTGATATTCATTTTTATCGGCGTATCCAAAGTTCATGGTAGATTCCCATTTTAAAGCCCATTCGAAAAGTTTTTTTGGTGTATCAATAATATTATCTTCGCTCGCCATACTATAACGGTGTGCAGCACGCTTCAGTGTACCACCAATTCCATCACAAGGTCCCTTTCCATGGCTGGTAGCATGAAAATGCCATTCAGCGTCAACCTTAAATTAACTAATTAACTTATGCCACCATAAAGAAGACTTTAAGGTTGACGCTGAATGGCATTTTCATGCTACCAGCCATGGAAAGGAACCTTGTGATGGAATTGGTGGTACACTGAAGCGTGCTGCACACCGTTATAGTATGGCGAGCGAAGATAATATTATTGATACACCAAAAAAACTTTTCGAATGGGCTTTAAAATGGGAATCTACCATGAACTTTGGATACGCCGATAAAAATGAATATCAATTAACAAAAGAAAAATTACAAAATCGATATAAAAATGCGATTACTATAAGTGGAACTCAAAAATTTCTTTCTTTTGTACCAGTAGATACTGAGACAATAAATGCAAAAATGTTTTCCAACTCAAAAGAAACTTTTGAATGTAAAATAAGTAAATAATTTTTAATAACTATATTTATTTTCACATATATAATTTGTATGATATTTTAAAAAGTTTATTCAATAATAAAATATTTGTAATTTAATGTTGAAAAACAATCTTTTACTTTATCATTCCATAATAACATAATACGAACATAATACTTCTCCAGTCAAAAGTTCCTAAATAGATTTAGTTGTTTATACGGCTTTTTTGTTTGCAGTCAAGACTGTCAAATTATTTTTTATAAGAGTGACAAGTGATTACTCAAAGTGATAAATAAACATTTCATTTTTTATGCCATCTAATACAAAGAAAATAATTGCAGAAGTGCTTTCCTATTCAAAAGAAACTTCTGTTTGTAAAATAAGTAAATCATTTTTAACAATTGTATTTATTTTATTTATTGTACTACATACAGCGTTGCCACTCAAAAAAATTAAAATGTATTCAATTTTATAAAAAAATGTATCCAAATGTATCTACTTTTTTGAAAAAATGAAACATGATTATTTGATATTGCTAAAGGACTAATTACAATATATGTTTAGTACAATTCAGTATCCTGATCACATTTATTTATAATATAACAACAAAAAAATCACATTAATTCAAATTTTATCTGATGATTTTTATATATGTGTTTTATTTGATGAATAAATTCCATATACATTTTTTGCACAGTTTTTGTCACCTCCAAAAATTCCTCTTTTTGCAGTTTATTGTATGCTAAAAATGATTGTACTGCATATCCCTTACTTATTTCAGACAATTGTATATGGTTTTCTTTTAAATTATTAAAAACCAAGTGATCGATTTTTAAAAACTGTTTAAAATTAGTTACACTGCTCGCCAATTTCTGATACTTTTTCTTTCACAAAAAGAGAATAGACGAACAATATAACAAATTTCATAAACATTTTCAAAGTTTTTGGAAAGCCAACACAGCTAAAGGCATATTAATAAAATGTATCCATTCTAGCAGTTTTGTGATTTTTTTGTATCCAGTATCCATTTAATAAATTTTTCAAATAATGTATCCAAATGGATACAAATGTATCCAAGTGGCAACGCTGACTACATATATAATTTTTATAATATTTTAAAAAGTTCATCTAATAATAAAATATTTGATATTTAACATAAAAAAAAAATCTGAATCTAAAAATCGCCATTTTTATAATTTTCCTTCAGAACAAAAAAAACTGATTCCCGACAGTCATATGCACAACGAATTTTATCTTTAAAACAAAAAATAACGCGTGTCCTCAACTTTCACAAGTGGTTAGATATAAAATAAGCTTCAATTTAGTTTAAAAAAAAAAAAAAAAAAAAGAGGCTATGCCATCTTTTTTTCAATTACACCGTTTTTTTCTTATGTTACACCGTTAAAAATTATTTCAAAAAATTAACAGTGTACATTTTTAAAAACTTTGTTCTAATACCTATTCAACGACATATCATTTATGAAAATCGATTGAGTAGTTTTTCTACAATCGCTCGTCAAAATGCACTCACATCACAAAATAACAAAAATTGAGGGGCACCCTGTGAAGAGCCCTGGTGGAAAAAAAAAATTCTAAGAGAACTTGTATTTTTTATTTATCAAAGACTATCTATAAACAAAAAATAATCAAAATTAAAAGGGGTCAACTCAAAACGTTGTTGAATCTTCGTGAAATTGCTCATATATATTACACAAAAAGCGTAGCCATATGTTAGAAAAAGTGCGGTGCGGAGAAAATGCGGAAAAGAAAGAAGAGTCAAGAGAATATAAAAAAATTAAACGATTAAAAAAAATAAACGAAATAATAAACGAACAAAATAAGAAATTTAAATTTCAATATTTTCAATTTAGTTTATAATTTGATTCCGGAGTGAATAGATGTATTTTTTTGGATTTAATTTATTTCAGGCTTAAAAAAATATTTGTGTTTAAATTCATTTTTAACTTTCTTTTTTTCGAAAAATTAAAAATGAAATTCATTCATAGGGAACGATTTAAAAGAAATTATATTAAGTTTCCTTTCTTATGCATCTTAACTTTTATTTTAAATTAATTTTTTGATGCTAAAAATATGTTCTCCTAATCAGTAGGTTTCATTAGATACCCATATTGCAATGGTTTAGCACAACTTTTGGAAGAGCCTATTATATCCATGAACCGGTAATACGCATAACTTATGACGTCATTTTCTGAAATCCGGCCAGGACCCCAGATGTCTACCCAATTTTTTTTTAATTTCCTGATAGTATATTAAAATATTCCGCAGGGTAACCCTCTATACATAACTATCCTTACACAACCACCCTCAGCCACAGGACTAAAAGGAAATACCGCGGTAGTTGGTTGGTTCGTTAATATCACCTTTCTTAAAGAGTGGAAAAATTATACTTTTCTTTAAAGTTTTGGGCGCATTAATATTTTCATACATCTCATTGAATATAACTACAATTTTATCTAATAGTATCAGTGGTGCGTTTTTCAAAAATTCGTAACAGATTCGGTCTTCCCCTGACGCCTGGCCATTTTTTGCCTTTTTGAGAGCTTTTACGACTTAATCCAATTGAAAAGGTTTCTCAATTTATCACATTCCCACAGTTCAACCATATGTATTTTTAGCCTCTAAATGGTTAGAACTGATGTTAGGATTATAGTTGATTGCGTTATCAATAACATCTTTTAAAGTTTCTACATTAATTGAAATTGGCAAATGTGATAAACTATTTTGATAACATATGACTCTCTCAAGTGATCTTTCCATAAAAGTTTAGGTAAAAGACTAAGAGGTTTGTTTCTCTTGCAAACCAGAAGTGTTTTCATTTATAAATAAAATGAGCGGCAAATGATCCGAAAAACGTTCTGTTCCTACCATAAAATCATTAATGCGATGTAAAGCATCGTATGATACAGTGCAAATGTCATTCACAGATGATCCTATTTTACCCAAAAATGTATACTGTCCATTGATATCTCTATAGCATCTACCATTTAAAACTAGACCACCTACATCCCTCATTAGCTCTAGGAAACGTTTCCTATTTGCATTTACTTTAAGGTCTTTAGAAGCTCTCTTTGAATAAATTTCCGTACATAACGAGCATACTAGCAATTTCTTACAATTTTCCAATTCTGATATTAAGATCTTCTATGATAATAAAATTTTGGATGCTCTCAGTTTCTTCCAGTAGCGTTTGTAAAACACTGAACCAATTCAACATACACAATTCAAATATATCGGAATTATTTTTAAAACTACCATTTACTTGCGCTCTTGAAACTACCGAGATATTATGACGTTCAAATTTAAACAAATATTTTTTCGCTATATTTTGTTTAACCCCAAAGAGATACCCTCCACTTGCACGTGCCAAATTATTTGATTTACACGCCCCTATCCAGCACAAATCATAGTCTGGAAAATATTTTGAATACTCTGAGAATTTATCTTCCATTAACCAAGTTTCAAAAAGAAAAAATGTGTCATAATTTTTTACAAAAAAAAGGAAATTTAAAATTAGTACCTTATTTGCTAATTTATTTAGCATATGGTTTTTGTTGTGACACAATAAAAAGAATAAAAACAAAACTTAAAATAGGTAGATTTTACTATGAAATCTACCTAAAACAAAACATGAATACACATTTAATGAGCCTACAATCGATTTGATTGCACGTCTTTTAGTTAAAAAGCAAAAAGTAAAATATTTGAACATTGGGCAGTACATTTGAATATTAGATGTTTACATCGAGCAAGTCTACCCATGCTACATTGTATTGTCGAATTTGACACACAGTTGAAATGTATTTTATGGTTTGTTGTGCACCTCCGCAGTCACATTGAGGGCTCCGAAATTCTTCTAATTCGGTTTAGTGTAGTCCAGGTATGACGTGGCAGATCGAAACCGGATTGAGTAGAAGTCTGGTTAGTAATAGAAAGCCCAAGTGTGTTTTAATGATTCCAGGAGGTGTCCCAGGAATCCAAAATATTAAAATTAGTTGCCAGCAGGTTGCTGTATGAGTTAAATGATATCCGACATGATGCAAAATTCAACTAGCAAAAGTGTTTTGATTTTCGTCAGGAATACTATTTACGAGATGTTGTTTTTATCAATATTTAGTTGCAGAAAAGTTTTGCAAAAGTTTTCAATATAATCCACTTCTGTTATTACATTGAAAATAAGGTTATGTCTTCGATTGTTGTTGTCCAGTTTATTCACTGTAGCTAAAAGCTCAATTTATCTTTTCTCAAGTTGACTGATTTTATTTTGTAAAACCTAATAATACTATCAGCATTACCAAAGAAAAATAAATAACATATTATAAAATATTGTTACGTTTTTCAACCTTTCTTGGCCTTCCTTTAATTCGATAAACGCAATTCCCAAATCTCTTCCTGGATTCGTTCAATTTTTGAATCACTGATTAGTAAGCACTAACACAAGGTTTTATTAAGCATTCAACTTCTTAATTGTTTTACAACAACAGGAAAACAATACAGCAAGCAATATGCCTAACTAGAATATTCTTTCAACTGCTCCAGAACTCCAACGGCTTATTGTAGAAATTAAAAATAACTTCTATTTACACGATTTTATATGCACAAGGTTTACATGTACAACGTTTCGTTTACAATTAATTTGACTTAACATAATCACATTAAACTATTTCCACTATCGTACTTTACATAAACGCAGTCTAATTTAAAACTAACTTAATTCTACAAAAGAGAATTCCATATATGCAATTATACATAATTTCTCGATTATTCCAGGTCACTTCTTTACGAAGAAATCTCGAGAAACCTCTAAGAATATTCCATTACATCCTTTTTCCTTTATTTTATTTTATGTTTTACTCCGTCCCTTTTTCTTGGAAAAGAATGTAACCTTGAAATTATTTTTGAAATATTGTTTATCGAAAATTGAGGTTTGTACCGGGTACTGTGTTTTGTATTTCATTGTGTTTATATAGAATCGTAAGTCGTAACTATACATAAATTTTCCAATAAAACTATTTTATATTAACCAACCTATGAATTTAGTTTGCCTTGTTGCCGTAATTTAATAATTAAGGCACTTGTTTGTACAAATTTTGTTTTTTTAGTAAGTGATGGTTGGCCTTTTTCTTATAGAGATGTTACTGATGAATTGTAGTTGGTTGTCCTATGCAGAATATGTTTTTCAACGCTAAAATCACAACGGTAAACATCTACTATACTCGTGATCTGTTTCGTTTCCAATATAAATTTGTTTATACCGTAACTAGAGTTCTTTTCAAATTCATTTTATACCTCCTTTTTCGGTATGACTTTTGATAATCAATTTGTTACAATGGCTTTGCAAAATAGGCGACCAGCAGATGCCGTAGCCATTCAATGTGCATCTGTAATTTATTTTTCGAACGTGAATTTACAATATTGTTGAAAGGTAATGTATCCTTGAAACGAGCATGCAGAAATGTTTGAAGGCGATTTTCGCTGATCGGTTTTGTTTTTGCTGCGATATGCATTCAGTCAATTCCATAGGAACGATTAGCAGACAAATTTTGATTAGTTGCAACTTTTTGCAAAACAATGTTGTCCCTTTACTGATTTTGAAATAACCCCTGTTAGGCACCAATCAAAACTTCAGACTAAAGAGAGACCAATGTTTTATTTTTTGCGCAAATTGTTCCACACTGAAAAAAAAATTCTATTTACAATCAATATGAGGTTGTCTCAACGTCATCGCGAAGCGAATATGTCGAATTGAACCTCGAAATTGATGCAAAATGTGCCTGTCAAACGGTCGAACTTTTGTTTTAAATTATCTTGTATATAACACTTTATCTCACACCATAAATCAATTGTTCGGAAAAATGTTTGACTGCTGTTGTTTCAATCATCGTAAAATTGTAATGAAAGTATTTTTTCTTTGTTTGAATAATGCAAACTGCGAAATGAGGTTGAGACTACTTTACCTAAGCTAGTCTAAGTTTTTAAGTACCTAGTTTTTATTTCTTGTCCCCACACAATATGTTCCAGCTTTGGATATTGCTTAGTATCTATTACGTAATTCGAAAAATATTCCTGTTAAGTATTTAGTCGTGTTCCTACAGATCTCGTATTGCAACCTGTTTCTAACTTGTTTTACCATATGAAAAAACTGGTGTATTAGTGCATAAGGCGAATAGATTGAAGTTTTTTGGTGTCATAAACGTTTTAACTTAATTGTAAGTTTTTTAATCTGTTTGTTTGTATACACATATACGAATTATCATTTTCACGGTTAGCGTAAATGAAATTGAATGTTGCACAAAAAGAGAATGAGATAAAAGCGTGTTTCGCTCGCTCGCACCAGTTCATAGTTGGCATGTTGTTCTTTCAAATTTCGACCACTATCTAATTTTATTACTTTTATTTTACAAATATACTTAAGCAACTTTTATAAATTATGTATTTAAATGAACCATCGTTGACAAAAATCAATTTACATAAAAAAAACGAGATTTTTTTCTAACCTCGATATATGCATATGCAATACATAAATTAGCACTCAAATAAATATCAAATCAAATAAAAGAGCTTGTTATTAAAAATATAATAGTTCGAAGCATGAGATCATTTTACTTTAAAAATAAATAAATACAATAATTATATTGAAAACTATATTAACCAGTTCAAACTGATTATAACGATTTTGTTTGTGTTCAGCAGAATTAAATTTCATATAAATTTTCACTTTGTTTTCGTGTTCAACGGTTTAACATACGGAAATAAATTTATCGTTTAAAATAGAAACGGTTTAAAAGTAAACCACTGAACTTTACTATTTATGGTGAAAATTGGCAATGCAATTTTTTTTGTTCAGCAACCTGTCATTATGTGTGTTGACTTCAGTTAGAGTTTATACATAAACATATCTTTGAATATAATTTAATATCAAAAAAATTACATAAGAATAAATACAAGCAATTTGTAAAAGTTGAACTTCGACTAGTTTTTCAACATTTATATTATAGTTGTGGTAAAGTAGAAACGGTTCTATGACGTAATTTACTGCATCATCTTATTCATGCGAATTGAGGGTTACTTCCCACAGAAAATTATAAAAAAGCGTTAAATTATTAATCTACGTAACAAACCACTTAATTTAATAATATTAGGTATTGTACGCAGAAACAAAATTAAACTAATGACGGTTTATTATTCCAAACAAGAAAAAATAATTGCAAACAATTCCACGGTGATTGGGACAACCGGATGAGATTTATTTAAAATATGAAGTGCATGCAATATAACAGTAGTTGATTCAATAAAAAAATTTACTTTGGCCTTACTTCATGAATTTTTCGTTATAAAATAGAAGTATTTCAAACTAAGTGAACTATATTTAATTTTCACATAAACATTACGTGCGGTTGTCTCAACTACACCGTTTCGTACCTGTATTACAGCTTGTGAATCATTTTCGATTCGCCATATCCGCCCTCGCGGCGATATTGAAACAACCGCATTTCGATTGGAAATAGAACATGTTTTTTCAGTGTATATTTTAAATGTAACTGTCGTCTTTTGCTCTTTTAAGTTTCAGAGTTGCTCAGTTAAAGTTTTTTTTAAACAGTACATATAAATATAAGTTATTTTGTATTTACAGTAATTTTGTAATTTTTTTTTGATAGTTGAGAAGATACATTCGTCTGATGCTACCTGATTTGGCCCTTTTAGTTGGAAAGATCTGAATGATACAAGTTTGCAATTTGATTTTGTCATCTAGAAAATTTGCAAATCCAGAATAACGTATTTATTTGCATTACATAACGGTCCTTCCAATCGAAATCATATTCTATACATATCTAATGAATTGAACTTTATGTAACATTATTAAGAGTTTGATATCATTAGATATTAGGTCCCCATTTTATATTTCCAATCCTTCCAAAATGGTTTCAAATGGTTTCGTTTTTTTGCTACAAAAATTATTCAAAGGCAGAAAAAATTTTTATGTACGTTTGTCCTTTGACTGTAACGGCCAATTTGATTTTTGCTGCATATGTAACCGTTTTTGCCAAATTAGCTCAAATGACTCCGAATTATTATTAATTGGGTAGAGAAAATGTGCCAAACATGAAAGTTATTATGTCCACTTCACCAAACTCAGGTCAATTCTACTCGTGTTCCACATGCAACGGACAGGGCCAAATTTTGCATATGATTCATCAAAGACTAGGTTTTTGGTGGAGAAAATAAATCTATTTCTGACAAGTAAGACTTGGACCAGGTCTACCAAACCAAATTTTTTTCCAGACCTCCTTTGAATGTGTGGAAAGAGGTTGTAAAAAGAGTAACATATATGAAAACAAATATCAACATAATATGGCCTCCACATGTTAACCATGCATTAGACTGGTTAATAACGCGTAATATAATAAACTGAACCTTAATTCAGCCTAGGCATTTACAACTGGCCCAGACTAGGAGCAAAGCTAACTAGCCAAGGCTTGGTTGGCCAATACTGGCCCGAGATTGGTCCGTTATTTAACATTGGCTGCTCCTACCCTGGACAGAGCTCAAAGCAATCCCACTTATTTCAATATCCACCAAATTGTTTATTATTTATTTATTTATTTATATATATAGATAGCTTTGCTAATACATTCATTTATAAGTACCTGGGGTCCTATTCTTAAATATCACATCCATTTTCCACATGTGGACATCTGTTAAAATGCCCTACCAAGGGAATTTGTATTTTCCACATGCATAATCCACATCCAACCTAAATCCGTATTCTCGAACCATTCGTAATTTTTTATTCACCACCCTTGAATTGAAACTAACTTCATTGTGTGGTAAATTTATTTTTGACATTTTGTTTATTTATTGTCAGAAAATATTCAATGTAAATGGCTGGATTAAAAGAATTAGGTCTTGTTTTTGCTAATTCTGCAGTGGAACAGGGAGAGGCAATGGAATTTACCCGAATCAACGACAACGTTGTTTCGATCTGCGCGAAAATAAATTTATTAAATTGTTTCGGATTAATAAATCTATGGCCGAAAAGCTCATAGAATATATATCGCCCCATATGAATTTTTTACAAAATAATAATAATTAGGGCAACCAAAAATATGCACTAGCATGTTTTTTTAACAGCACTTAATTAAAAAATGATTAAGCTTGAAATCTGTTTCAGGTAAAACTAAGACTTTTAAGCCCTACTTGTTAGAGCATATTTTTGCATATTTTACTCTAAAATGCATATAAATGCATATTTCACCAAAAGTGCATATTTTTGCATATTTTGCAAAATCATGAGTTTTTTTTAGCTTTAATACATATTTTTAGGGAATATTATGCCATATTCCACCAAAAGTCAATATTTTTGCATATTTTAAATAATTACCATTTTTTTCCTAAATTGATGGTGACAATATGCACAAAAATATGAGCATCTGAAAATTGGGCACATTTTACCATCGCGGCATTAATATTTAGGGTCCTGTCTTTTGAAAATGGAACACTAGTGCCAAGATTTTAGTGTTTACTGGACCTTTACAATAGGTTTTCTGAGCATCTGTAGGTCCTATCAACCTAAGGTCTTAGAACGGCCATAAAAAGCTGTTAATCCTAGTTTTGTTTTGTTCTATTTTAAGCAGCTTAGAAATCGTATAAAAAATTTTGCCGCTTATTATGGCATTCAGATAGGTGTCATATGAGAGGTTGAGCTTTTTGGCTGTTGACACATTCCCGAAAATGCTTGTGTTGGGTTGTATGCGTCCCATCCCCTTAACTTAGAAAGCATAGAATTTGGTAAGTTTCAAAATTTGTAGAAAATTTAAGCAATATACTAGCAATCTCATCTATAAAAAAACATTGTAACCTTCTAGAAATTGGAACTAGAGCTCTGTGTTTTGAGATGCAAGGGGTGGGAGCCGGTCAAATGGAATGTCATGTAGAAGGTTCATTTTTTTTAAGGAAGATTACAATTCTTTTATGTAATTTTAATAACCCTTGGTTTCGTATATTTCTGAAAATGCGTTATTTTTATTCTGTACCAGATTTAACTCAAAACGTAATTCTACTCTCAGAACGTAAACCAACAATTATATAAAATTCACGCTCAAAGTAAATTGAATTTCAAAACGAAAACCACCTCTCTGCAATTTGTTGCTCTGTGTTTTGATGTGCTATAGGCTGCAAATGGAAAACGAAATTTTCGTTGACTCGTTTAAGTGTCAAGAATAGTTTAATATTTTAAAGATTTCAATTTGTGCAAAGTATTCCATTTTAAAGCATTCCATTTGAAAGCATTCCATTTGTACGCTGTAGGGACAAAGAAATCTCTCTGCATTCTTTCGCTATGACAGTGAGTGATTTCTACAGTTTAACTGTTTGGCATTTTTGTGGGAAATTATGATCTCGAGTAACCTAGGAAATAATTTGAATTTTTTCAATTCAAATGTGTGGTTGAATTTATTTCAGAGAAAACGCGGTTTTTCTCTTGTGCGGATTTCGGTTGTGATTCGAACTCTTAACCTTAGTAATGCCAATGAGTTCAGATCCTTTGGCAGTCGCGCTATCAACGAATGAATGATATTTCGAAGTTGAATCTTTAAGAATTACACTATTTGCTCAAGTTGAATTCTCAACTGATATTAGGCTCTTATCATTGAAAATATGTTTTTTGATGTAGCAAATTTTTTAAATTTTCTTTGATTCCATGCAAACATTTTGATGAAACTTACGGCAAATTACATGAATTCTATGGTTTTGCGAAAAAAATTGGAGCAGCCCATTTATATGCAGTTCGGGCAGAGAAGCATTTGGTCCCAAAGGGGCTTTCGGGGCCATGAGAAACAGTGTGGAGATGTTGAGGAAATCAAGACTTGATCCTAATTTTTCATCATCTATACAATTCGTATAGCATGTTTTTTAACGGACTCATAAAGAGCCAGGCAGGAGTGTACCAAACTTGACAACTTTTATTTTTTTCACATCTATTGAGGAGATCAACTTTTTAAGAAGCGCTCTTTTTTATCGGCTTTTTGAGATCGTTACAGAGTAATTCATTGGAAATTGTGACTCCCAATAAACAAATGCTGACACATAATAATTGAACCATCGTTGTTGAGCCTTCGTTCTGCAAACAATCAGTAACTATGTTTGGGTGGAATTAAAATTGACCAAATTTTGGTCACTACATTTTTTAGGTTCTTATTTACGACATGCATTTACCCATTTATTTGTTCATGCATTTACCCTTTGAAAATAGGAGAAAAATGACTTATGCAGTGTACTATCGTCTGCAAAACTATTTATTGGTTTATTGCTGATTTCCAACAGTTCGTTGATATAAATTAAAAATAGAGTGATAGACAAAATTGTACCTTGGAATATTGGTGTATAATTTGGAATATCACATTCCATTCCTTTTTTGATTACGAGCAACTTTCAATCGACCAATAGCATGAAAGAAAAATATCATATTTATAAAATTTGTGGAAGATTTTAGTTTAAGTCGCGAAAATTCTTTTGAAAATGTTTTTAGAATAATATGTGGGATAATGGTATGGAAACTTTGGTGATTTTAAACCGCCTTAAAAGTTTTTCAATCTTTTTCGGTTTGCAAGAAGTTCTTTCATATTAACTCCTGAAGACAAAATTTAGAGTACTTCGTTAGGAGTTTTAGTACGAATCACAGCGTATTGAGAACAAATTATCTTTCATTGCAGGGCCAGTGACGATTATATCAGCGTCAATTTAATGCAAATATTTTTGTTGGGGTTTCATTTTTAATTAAAAGTTTATTTTTATCAAAAATTTATTAATTTCGAATAGAATGGTTTCGGTAATGTTTTGAGCAGAAACATTTACATCGTCTTTGTAAGAACAATAACGAATGAAATGGATAACTTCGAAAAATTTAGAAAATTTTTTTTGGTAACAATTTTTGAGAACGAAAGAATTTTGGCAGTTTAGATTTTGGTAAAAAAAATTTACGGGATTTTGTCAGTTTAGATTTTAGTAAAAAAATTTAATCAACTGATGTAATTAATATTTAATAGTTGTCAATATCTGCAGTACTATCATTACTGACACTCGTAATACCTCGGGTGTGCAGTATATGATAGCGGACAAAAGCTCAGATATATACTTCACTATCTCAGGCCAGCTAGCCCCGTAACTATGATCAAAGCACAGCGACCTCTTAGGAACCGAATTAAAAACAAGACTCTGAAAACATATATATTTCCATGGTTTCTTTCGGTTTTTAGAGGATATTTTAAATGCATAAAATAGTTTTTTTAGAGCATATTTTAAGCGCTTAAAATTGTTTTTATAGTGCATATTTTTGGTTGCCCTAATAATAATTATAAAATAAACACAACTTTCCAATATAAATTTTTACAAAGTAATAATAATTATAAAATAAACACAACTTTCCAAATATAATTTCCAAACATATAACAAGAATGACAATTAAAAATTTTTGATATTTTATGTACATGGGGAATTTTTACACATACTTTATACTCACTCGGAAATATTCCCTTGGTAGGGAAATTTTTCCTTGGTAGGAAATTTGAGAATACATACATTGTAAATTTCGAACGTTTTTATGAATTTTGACAGTATTCCACAAGTGGAAAATGGATGTGATATTTGAGAATAGAGCCCATCAATATTAAAAATTCAAAAGCAAAAAAAAAGAAAGAGAAAAAAGAGCTACGACAATTTACAAATGACAAAAACATTGTCAAATATTAAACAATTAATTAGACAAATCAGATAACTTAAGCATAACTTAAGACACAATATACTCTCTACATTTTCTTTTAAAATATTTAAGGTTAATTGTGTTAATGTTAATATGTTAATAAGTTAATATGTTTATGTTAATATGTTATGTTAATTATTATTTTTTATTTAGTTGTGCCAAATCTTACAAATGCGTAAATAATTCCAGACCGGTAAAGGATTGCTTTTAAGTGAACATGGAGACATGGTATAAAATAAGTAGACATGGTATGAAATTAAAAAAGTCTGGGATGAAGAATAAAAACCGAATTATACCGGTATTGATAATTCGGTATCGGTTTTGTCACGGCATTTCGGTATACCGGTATTGAACCCTAAGGCCATTAGCTTTACTACAAGCCCCATCAAAAATCTTATACGTTTAAAAAAAATTGATAATTATTTAATGGTTAATCTAAAAGGTATTTGTAAATACATATTTCATTATACCAATTAATTATAATAATTATTATACCTATTCATGTTATTTCCAAATAGATGTCACTTGCATGCAAAATTAGCCCAAAAATATGCATTTATTTTATAGCAAAAATTACATCCATTTTTTTATAAAAAATTATAATATTTTTGATCAACGAAACAAAGACCACTTCTCTGAAAAGCGTCTATCGATTCGGACAATCGTACAAAACTGTATGTATTCTTGTTATTTTATTAATTAAAATCAAAATAAAAGTTCTAAAAACATTTGGAAAATTATATAGTGTTGCATTATATACCAAAAATAAAATTTATTTACTTTAATTTTTTCGTAAAGTTTCATAGATCGCAAATTGCATTCAGTGAAATATTCATTCAATATCTGATCAACATCTGATCTGAAAAGATCAACAACCAAGCACTGACAATTTCATCAACAAGTTTATTTCAGACAGTATATTTGCATAGATTACTTTTTTCCTGTGACTAAATTAATTAACTCTGGTGTGTGTCCCAGGCTGTTTTGTGTTTTGTGTGTTTTGTCACCAACTTTATTTTAATTTATATCAGCGAAAAGTTTTTAGGTTGCTAAAATACAACGTTTCGATCATTCAATCCGTTGCGTATATGTCACAAATCACACTAAACACTGAAATTTATCATTAAATTTCGACTAAAAATGTGCTGATTCGTTTAGCGAAAACACGTCTTTATGAATCATCTAAAATATCATAACATTTTTAACAACTTCTTCATTTGAAATCATTAAGCTTATTTGGTTATTTCAATCTAAATTATCTCATGTTTTGATGCGGAATATAACACGTCCGTAGCATTTGTGTTTTCTGTTAAATTATTATTATTTTATATTATTTAAATTTAAACACAACACAACGATCCGTGATATCAAGATGGGCAAAGTATGATTTGAAGTAGATTTTTTACTTAATGATCTAATAATTGTCTTGCCACCAAATCTAACAGATAAGTGTTTGTTTTAAAAGAATGTTAAATATTGTTATTGCATTCCAGGATTTTGTGTACAGTTGTATTTTGTATTGTCAAAAGCAATGTCCTGTATCGAAATCAAACTTGCAATGAATGACTAGTATTTAAATATTGTAACGATTATGGAATACGATAGAACACAACACAATAGAACATCTTTCGAGAAAATACTCTTTAGAGAAAATAGTTCCACAAAAGAAATATAAAAATCAATAAAAGATAACAACGTAACCAAAGTAAACACATAATAGGACGTTTTTGTTTATTTTATAAGAAAGTAAACGCAATCTACTAGAGAATGTATAAATAAACAAATTTAAAAGAGTAGATCTCATACCTATGTGTCAATATTTGAAGATCGTGTTATGTAATATGTTTATGTTGATAAAGGAAGGAAAAAAGGTTTGTGTTCTAGAATATATAAGAGGTGTTGTTAGAGGATAAGATCAGTATAAAATTGTCAGCGATAGAAAAAGTATAAATTTAGCAGTGTTATATGCGAGTAAAAATTAACAGTGTTATAAGTAGAAAGAAAAAGATTATAGTAAGTGAACAGTTAAAAGTGATATTGTGAACAATTGTAATAGAATTGTAAGTGGTGAATTATTGTTAGTGTTAGTACAAGAACAATTATTGAGAATAGTAGTACAAGAAATATTTTTATAATAAAATCTTGAACGAATAAAATTCTAACGTTTAGAAAATCCATTGTGTTTTAATTTCCTGTGGCAAGATGTTGTAACATCACTTTTGACGATTCTATCGTATTTTACGCTAATCGGTATGCTGTAACACAAAACGACTGTCGATTATCGTGTTTACGACAGTCGTCTTGTGTTACAGCATACCGATTAGCGTAAAATACGATAGAATCGTCAAAAGTGATGTTACAACATCTTGCCACTGATTTTTAGTGATCAAACTAAATAATTGTAACTCGGCTAAGAAACGTTACAATATCAACGTTATAATATTTTTATTAAAAGGTCGAGATACTTCAAACTACAACTGCAATTTGTTGAATTTTGAATTCTTTAATCGCAAATATAAATTGATCTTTAACTAATAATTATTATTTATATTTTTATATGATAATGGATTTAATTAAACCTGTAAAATTTGTTTTGACGTTAATAAAATTTTTATATCAAAACAAAATAATTCAAAGTTTTACGTAATTTTATCTATAAATTATATATTTAAAAACCGGCTAATACTTCTTGATTTATAAAAAAACAATTTTTAAATAATTTCTGTAAATCTCTTATTAATGTAAAATTAATTTACATTTTTATTCAATAAGGAAAAATATTTATATCCGCTTCGATTTCTCCTTGATGAGCCTATAACTACAATTATCGTATTTTGAGTTTGGTTCTTGTTGTTTTAAAGATCTTTATGATTTTAAATTACAATCGATGCCGTAGCCTTGGTTTTGGTACTAGAAAGTTGACAATAATTTATAATTTAAAACAAAAATGATATGTATGGGTAATACCAGTTGTAACAGTTATTCGTTGTAATATTCAACTTGATCGACTGATATAGGTTAGATGGGAGTAGACTGGATGTGCTTTACTGGTGACTAGAGAAACTGATACTGACGTGTACGGTCCAGATAACATATCGCTTTTATCGTGTTTACTTATGAGATAAATATTTTAAGAATGTTCTGGTGCCAGCAAAGCCGAATGTTTTATTTATTGGAAATGAACCTCATTACTCATAGCTTTTACATAATATGTTTTTATTTTTTATAAATTGTTGTTGCCGTTTATTTTGCGAATTTCTTTTTCCATAATGAATTTGTGGCAAATACTTTGGGGTTTAGACTATTAAAAATAAGCTGTCAAAAATCAGGTACACCAAAATGCCAACCAAAAAAATTTTAAACCTTCCAGCCAAACTCTCTGTATTTATTGTTTCGTGTATTTAGTTTTTATGGAGTCTTTTCTAGACCAATCTTATATGCAGGTATATCGATAGAGAATCCCAGGCCTCTGGCATCATTAATGAAGTTAATTAGTTCGCGGGTTTTCTAAATATATCCTTCAGTTGTGCTGCCGTGGTTGATATGATGGTCTGAGATTTGTTCTTTATGTCATATCCATATGAACTATAAGAACAGTATTTTGTTATGTGCAGGTAACATATTGCATTCTTACCGGTAATAATGCCGTATTTAAAATGATATGGTGCTATCAGTTTGACTCCTATTTTTTTTATATCTATAAAAATCTAAACTATTCTTTGAACCTTTGTCCTCTAAAATAATTACTCAACAATGATTTCATTATATCTGAAATTTCGTCATTTAAGAATGTACCGTTTCATACTATGTCGAAAACTTTTGCCAAGACAATTGCGACCGAGATTGTTTTTACCGATGTGGTTTTGATTAAGACTGAATAACAGCAGGACTTTTATCGGACTTTCATTTACAAACTTGCCTGGTTTTAGTTTTGGACTATATTTCTCACAGTTTTCTGAATATTTCGTATATCTGAGTATTTATAATGAGGCATTGAGTATTGATGTGAGGGAATCCACTCCTTAAGATCCAATGTGTTTAATCAAAATAGGTGAGATGCTATCAAGGTCAAAATCGTTTGGAAATTTGATTTTTTTGACTATATTCAAATATGGATAAATGATATAATTTTAACTGAATTATAATTTATTTTTGTGAGCAATGTTTTTTCATCTTTAGGTACGAACGTATGAAATGATTGTCTACCGTTTATAGTTACAGCCTTTCTGTATCTTGCTTCTAGCCGCAATTTATGTATAATCATTTTTACTGTTAAGGCTTCGGCCTAATGAATGCATAAAATTGACGCAAGAAATTAGTCTGCTGTCTGCTCAATCCATCAAAACTTTAAGCTAATGTTTCAATATTCAAAATTAAGTTGTTTCGGTATTGAGCAATTTCCAGATTACAAAAGTTTACTGAAATTTGTGAGTTGTGGTTAATTACGTGATGAGTGTCATTCATTGCAGTGTATTAAATGTGCTGAATCTTAAAAAACTCGCAGATAAATTACATGAAATTTATAAAACTAATGGAATTTTTGACGTAAAATACCACCGATCGATGCTATTTGGACACGTTCATCGATTCTTCGTAAGGATTCATTTAAAAGAATGGTGTGATGGAATAGGAGGTACAGAGATACTCATCGATAAAGTTTGTCTAACAAAGATATTATTCAAACTCTTTTGGATCTTTATGAATGGGCAACAAAATGGCAATCAACAATGAATATACATATACCAGTAAAATGATTATACAGAAACGAAGTTACTAGAAGCAAGATACAGAGAGGACAAAAAGATCACAATCATTTCATGGGTTTACCTAAAGATGAAAAAACATTGCTAACAAAAATATATTCTAATTCAGTTAATACTATTTAAATAAATTTATTTTGTATTATTAATGAATGTATATTGTTTTAAATTACATAACTTAGAATAAAAACGAAAAGTTAATTATTATATGAATTCTATACAACATCCATTTTTCTCACTATTTGCTTCACAGAATGAGTTTTAATATATTTCAGGTACATGCATTTATAATTAATTTTGGGCAGGTATAAATGGATGAAAAGATAAATTATATAAAAAGCATCCACACCCTTAATACTTAATTTATATCCTTAAAATAATTAAATTGCTATAAAATTGTTTAAAAACGAAAATTGGAAAAAAACGGAAATAAAAATTTTGTAAGAATTTTATTTCTAAAACGATAAATCATGCCATTTGATTGGGAAATTTTCATTTGGAATTAAGAATTATTTGAACATTTTCTGGAAAAAAATTTGATAAAAATTAGGGAAGCCCCAACAGCACCATCCTTGTAAATATTTTTGAAGTTCAAGGCAGTTAAAATTATTACAAAATTTTAAATAATTTTTTTATAAGTCCTATCGATTACCTTTCCAATGAGCTATAAATGACTTCAATCGGTTTAGTCAATCGTTAGCAATTGGTAGTCAAAAATACTAATGTTTTGCCAACCCGTAAAACTTTGCCGCCACCCTGTGTCATTCCCAGAGCGAAATTCCATTTTTCGAAAGAAATGGTATTTTTATTTTGACATTGACTATCTTTGTATGAAATTTTATCGAAATCAGAAGGGGTCAGTACGGATGCTAGAACAAATGCTACATTTTGAATATTGTTTAAAAATACGAACTGTATTCATTTTTTAATCAATGAAATAACAAGGTATCGCTTAAATTGCAGTCCAGGTATTTAAAATTTGCGTTTATCCGCACTTCAGAGCACTGTTGTTGTGGGACCTACTAAGTCTTAAGAGATAGCTATATGTTGTTGTGGCACATATTGTAATTCCTTTTACACAACACCTTTTATTTAATAAAAAAATGTTAAAAAAGAATGTAACAAAGGAATTCCTTGAAAAGTTACGATCACTTAGATTTGTTATTAATTTTGGAAACACAAGTGAACAACTTTTTGGGATTTTTTTGATAAATTAAGCTCAAGTTACCAAATAATTTGAATTTTTTTTAATTCTAAGGTATATGTTTGGATTTTTCTCAGAGAAAAACTCCACTTTTGCGTGTTTTGTCGACAATAGTGTCGTAATTCGAATCCTGTAGGCTATAACAGCAGTTATGCTTCTTTGTTTTATGAACTAAAGTGTTGTCAATAAAATTCTATTTCTTTCTTAACCGACTTCAAAAAAGAAGGAGGTTCTGTGTTTCATTGTAAGCTTTTTTGTAATGTATGTTCACCGATTTCTTGATAACGGCTCGTTCAATTTGAGTGATTTAAATTGTAGTCTATTAACGAAAGTTCGGAGAAGGTCCCATATTTTTTTCTATAATGTGAAAAGTACCGTTTTTCAGAAAATCGAAAAAAACTGTATTTTTAATGTATATTCACCGATTTCTCGAAAACGACTCAATCGATTTGAACTGAGACTAAACGTTACTAACCTCACTCTGCCGTCATTTGTGTAGTTGTCATTTTCGCGCGTCAATTTTTTGGCAGATTAAAGTTTGGTTAGTTTTTTACATGTGGTCAAAAAATAATTGTTCTAACTTAATATGTTCATAAAAAAATCATAATGGAATTCAAACGTAATAGTGTAATTGCACTGTATTTGGCTGGAATTTCACAAACAGCAATAGTTCGTCAGCTCCAGCATTTGAACGTGAATAAAATATTTGTGTATCGAACCATAACTCGATACAACGAAACTGGTAGCTTCGCTAAACGCAACAGAGGCGGTCCTAAAATGACAGCAACATCAAAAGAAATGATTCGAAAGGTGAAGCAACGAATCCAACGAAATCCTCGTCAAAGTGTCAATCAATTAGCAGCACGTCTGCATGTTTCACGATACAGCATTCAAACCATATTGAAAAATGAACTACACTTGAAGCCCTATAAGATACAAAAAGTAGCCCTACAAGCCCTACAAGATCTTACGGAGGCACAAAAAAACGTTAGGCTTGAAAGAACACCAGCATTGAAGGACTTGGCCGAGCGTGACGATATTCCAAAAATTATCTTTTCTGATGAGAAAGTTTTCACCATTCAACAGTATGTGAATAAACAAAATGATCGTGTTTGGTTAGAGCACAAGTCCAACGATATTTTGGACTCAAGAGTTGCCATGCGCAAGCGATCACCAGCTTCTGTTCTAAGAAGCTCGAGCGACACAGCAATTTTTACAAAATTTCATTCCGCGGCTGAGCCACCATATTCACCGAACTTGAATCGCATGAATTCCTCCTTGTGGTCCATTTTGCAGAGTAAGGTGTCCACTAAAAAATACGAAAGTGTTGATGCATTGAAGTCAGCTCTTGTTCGAGAATGGAATAAAATTCCGCAAGCCCACGTTCGGTCAGCATGCAATGCTTTCTATGGAAGATTGAATCAAATAATCAGAGCCAAAGGAGGTCATATCGAGCAGTAACACGTTTTTCATAAAATTTAATATGTTTTTAACATATTCCACGAAATTTCAATAAAAAATAATCAAAATTAAAAAAATTATTCATTTGATCTTGGTCTCAGCCACCCTGTAGTAGGGTACATTCATATTTTTTTCCATGACGTAAAAAATGCCGTTTTTCAGAAAATTGGAAAACCTATATTTTTTATGTATTTTCGCCGATTCCTTCGAAACAGCTTAGTTTGGTTAGTTTGAGCTGCATTGCTTTAGATGAATACTTTCCGGGATTTTAAGTTATTACTTCAAAAACACTTTCTTAGGCCGTGTGTCAATACAACTAAATCTAATTTTTTGAAGTCTGAAACTAATTTTTGACGTTTATATTCACCACAAAAAAAAAATTAAAAAATTAGCCTGCCCTAGACATAGTATAAATTTTGACAAGTCAATCTAAAACAAAAAAGATTTTTTTTGTGTATTGTCTTGAATTGAACTTACATTCAATTATATGGTTTTTTTTACTAAATTAATAAATTTTTTTTGAGATGGAACCGCAACAAAAAAGGATTATTGCTTCATTTCCAAAAAGATTATCAATTTTTTTTGTTGAAAGCAAAGACAGTTATTTCGATATGTCACAATTTAGATTTAGCCAATTGACACAGCAAAATTGGTAATAAATTCAACATAAGCTAATTTTTTTTTGCCATATGGTAAGAAAAATTAGTTTTAGATTTAACTGTATTGACACACGGCCTTAACAGACGTTTGCTTTTATACACTAAGGGTATCCGCATTCATACAATCGGCCCTAAAAATGAAAAAATAATAGTACATTATTTAATTAGGAGCTAAAGTGATACTTTTTGTGTTGAGTCTATAGTTTGACGGCCGACCGTAGGGAGGCCGACAATTATAGACGAAACACAAAAAGTCACTTTAGCTCCGAATTAAATACACTATTTTTTCGGCAAACGTTTAAATTTCTTATAAATATGAAATTAATACATCAAACTTTTTATAAATATGAATTTGAATCGTCATAATTACTTCCAAAAAAGAGAAAAAAAACATTTAAATTTGTATGAATAAAATTTGTTTATCAAAGCAGCCTTTTCAAAATTTCATAATATGAGAATCAACTTATTTTTTGTTGTCATGGTTATACAATATGTTTGAAAAAATAACAAACTAACAAATAACAAATGCTACTTTACAGCCTCCGTAATATAAAATAAAAATGGCGTTACTTTTGCTGCCGCTAGACGTTACTTTTGCTGTCAGGCTAAAAAGTAAGACTTTAGCTAACTCCCTAGCGGCAGTAAAGTTAAACTTTACAGCCGTTTGCCGAAAAACAAAATTAAAAAACAAAAATAGAACCGATTTCAGAAAAAAAAAATACTAAAAAGTGAAAAATAATTCAATTGTGGCTTAGAGAAAAAAATTTTGTTATATCTAACTACAGAAAAAAACAAATTATGCCTTTAAAAAAAATTATTATATTATAGAAGTTATTTGTTATTATAATTATTACAATTATTATAGTTGTTATAATATAGTTATTATATTATAAGAGTTATTTGTATAGTATAAAACTGTTCGAAGTCGGTGTCACATTGACGAAAACTGACAAATATGTCGCCCCGGCTTGGCCTCTAAGCCACAATTGAGTTATTTTTTACTTTTTAGTGTTTTTTTCTGAAGTCGGTTCTATTTTTTACTTTACATTCTGAACTAATCTTCAGTTTTCTAATACTCTCAAAAAAAAGATTTGTTATAACCTACTATGTTAATAGTTGAAACTTGAGCTTTAAAGTTTCTGTTGCACTTTGACATTTGGTTTAATTCGACAGAAAACAAAACATAAACGAAGATTAAGAACCTTACTCTCAATCTTCGTTTTTGTTTTGTTTTCTGTCGAATAGTAAAAAGATTATAAATATAAGAATGAGAGTAATAATATAAGACACATTAAGAATGAATATGAAAATGATCATAAAGACCAATGAAAATGAGAATGAATCTAAACCTAAATATTACCGAGAAAAGAGGAAACGAACAAAAACAAAATAATAGTTAGAATAGTATATAACAATAACAACAATAATTAGAATACAAGTGAGGAAAAGAAATAATGAGAAAAAGAATAAAAATGAGGAAAGATATGAAAATAGAAATGATTAATAAACAAAATTAATAAGAAACAAATAATTTGCATAAAAATTGAAATAATATTTTTGTCATGATAATTAATTACAGTAAAATTAATACGAGAATCCCAAACTGGAAATTGTTTACACTCAATTAATTAAATTTCAAATTGTCATAGAACCAAAATGTTCAATAGACAAATAATAATCGCTTCACGAAACTTATTGTACAATGGACATACAAACAAAAACTATATTAAACAATATAAAACAAATTAATTTATTTGAGATTACACTGCAATTTATTTTTATTTTAGTATTTTAAACATTGCACTGTGCATTCATCCATACTCCATATCTCATTTATATTTTTGGATGGATAGTTTCTATTGTTCGGTTTAATTGTAAAATTTATCTTCAATTTTTTACATTAAAACGTCGGATGTGTATGTAAGCGTTTTTTCTAATTTATTAATATTTTCACATTTAATTTTAATCGAAATAGTAAGGATGTTTAGCAATTCAGTGTCAAAATATTGTAGGTTGATTTTCACAACCAATTAATTAAAGAAGGCTGGAATGGAATTGTTTATATCCGAAATTTTCATCAAAAACAAAATAGTAATTTGCCCTCTTCTCTACACATATAGTATTTACTAATTATTATCTTTATCTTCTTTAATTTGTTATCAGTATATCAAAGGTGGTTTTAGAACTCCGCTAGATAAGATATCATTGTCATTATTTCATTTATTATTTATTAATGAAAAATAATTCAAACATTTTTGTTATTTATTTTCAGGCAAAAATGAAACACACATTCTGGAAAAATAATTATATTACAACAAAATATAGTATAACATTTCGATTGAATTACTATAATAATGCGACCACCGTCAATAATTTCAACGTCAACCAATGATGGTGTACCTTCATTGAAAGTAGATAAACGTACTCTACTGAATTCCGAAAGTGATGGACGTATATTTTGTAAACAAATACAAAATGGTGAAATAATTTATAATAAAAAATATCGTACAAATCATGATAACTTCATAGATAGTATTACAAAAAGTATATCGAAAAATCATAATATCATAGTAAATCCATTAAGTGATCTAAATAGTGCATCTTCCTCATCAAATTCGGGTGTTAAATTAAAACGAATTTCAAGTGATGTTAATTGTTATAGTTTAGATAATTACTGTGAAGGAGATCCTTCAAATAAAAAACAATTAAGTGATTATACGATCTCATCAAATAATATTATAGTAAATAAGTTAAGTGAGCTTGATTTTGAAAAGTTACCATTACTTAATTCTAAGGTTAAGAAAAAAGATTCAATTGTTGATTTTGATATAAGTGCAAATAATTATCAAACATCTTCGAATGTTGTTCATCGAAATAAAATAAAAAATAATAATAATAGTTGTAGTAGGGAGAATCGAAATCGTCGTAGTTTACAACTACCGATAAGTGTGTCGGATTGTAAGGATTCACAGATATCAAAACGAAGGCATCAAATACATTCATGGTACGGAACAGGATATGATACTTTATTCGAAGAACTAGAACAAAAAAAAAGAAAAGTAATTATTACAATTAAAAATATAATTTTTTTTGCATTTAAATATTTTTTAATTTCCTAGGATAATATAAATATTTTTAACAATCTGGCGGGAGCTAAGAATTCAATTCTAAATGGGACGCGTGAATCGGCATCCCTCTTAGAAAATCAAACAAATAATTCAACACAAACACAACGAAATAAAAGAAATGGAATTTATATAAGCACATCAAATCAACATAATCAATTGGAGGGCCCTCAAACACATTCGCTTGGGGGCCCTTCACAACCGACCCGACGACGTTTTGGACAAATTTTAAAATCACTAGTTAGCCGAAAATCAGCTAAAGAAAATACAAATTTAACACCATCGTTACTATCATCATCGGACCTAAAAGAAAATAAAACAGCATCGCAAAATAGTTTAGCGAGTTTAACACCATCTAGGGTGGGAAATTCAACAACATCACTTAATATAATAAATCATAGATTATGGTCTGTAGTACCATTTATTAGACGAGAAAATAGTTGTTCAAGTCTTAATCAAACTACAAAAAATAATGCACCTGAACATGAAGCTAGTTTGAGAAAATGTAATACAGTTATTGCACTTTCACAATCAGTATCGAGTAATTTGGAACCAATAAAACCGTTAAATCGACTTAGAAATTTTACTTCGGTAGGAACATGTTCACGTTGTTCTAGTCTTTTATCTGTAGCCGCTGCCGGCTCAAAATATTCATTAAATATAAGTAATGGTTTTATGCCTGCTAGTGAGGGTGAGATATCTCGTATTTCTGATGATAAATCATCACGACAACTAAATTTTACGTGTAAATTGTGCCTTGGAGAAGTAAAAATAGATAATTTAACAAAAATATCACAATGTGGATGTTCATTTTGTACAGAGGTGAGTCATTTAATATATTTTTTTAATTGTCTTTTTATATGGGGTTGTTATCTGATGGTAACCAAGTTTAATAAAATGGTGTAAATAGGTATTATTTAGTTTTTACAACTTCCGGTTTGACACTGGCGAGTTTTGATTAAAAACAAATTATTCGGTCACAGAATATACGACTTCATCCAAACTACAAGCTGTTATAATTAATTGATTATTACCTAAAAACCTGGGGTAGGAAGGCTTCAAAACGTTTAGCTTCAAAATTTCTACTGTGCCATTGCCGGGTAACAAAAATTTTAATTTATTATGTTCGATTTGCACGATCTGAATCAAAATCAAACAAAGTAGTTGAACCTGTCCAAACAATTGTTTATATTAAAAAATTTCACAACTTTTCGAGTTCTAAAATCTTTTTTTTTAGTCTGTTTACTCTCAACGTTGCTACAGATATTATATGTAGCCAAAATGAAGGAAGTTGTAAAAGTATATCCATTCCATATAATTTTTTAATTAATATTTTAGTCCAGTAACTTTGTCGCCTGAGAGTATGGGGTAGTATGCGTCAAATCTGGTAGTTCTGATTTTTTGCAGACTTGTTTATGATGTTGGCCTAATGAATAATCCAAGTTTGTGACCTCGAGCGCCGAACGCAACTTTGTCAAAAATCGAAAAAACCGCGATAAAATCGTTATTTTTTCAAATTTTGGCGATTATAACCCTAAAGGACTAGTTTTTTCTTTATACTTTCTTAGGACGGTTGTAAACTAAATTTGCTACAATATGATACTAGAACTGTCTCTGTGGACCCAGTTTTCTCGATTTTTGAGGTTAGCGGATTTTTCGATTTTTGACAAAGTTGCGTTCGGCGCTCGAGGTCACAAACTTGGATTATTCATTAGGCCAACATCATAAACAAGTCTGCAAAAAATCAGAACTACCGGATTTGACGCATACTGTGATGTATAAAGTTACTGGACTAATTGGAAAACAAGCGAGTTTTTAGGCTTCCGTTTTTTATACGGAACACTATTGGTGAGAGTACAACGTGTTTTTCACATTATTTCGATTATCTCGTGAACCATTAATCCGATGAACTTAAATTTTGAGGTGCTTATAAAACTAACCTATCCACACAAGATGGCGGGTTAAAAAATAAATAAAGTTCTGTTCGTTTGTTTTAAGGAGGTACGATGTAAAGCCTTTGAAAACATACATTTTTTTAGCGAGACGAGTAGGGTATCATATGAAAGGGCTTCATTTCAGCATTATTTAAAAATATATTTTGGAATTTTACACCTCACCATTTTTTGTATAATTTTGAAAAATGACGTTTTCGGGATGTTTTATTGCCCCGATTAACTCCGACCCTACTTCATCGAAAATGTTGAAATATATTTGGAATGATAGAAAATTGAGTAGGTTTTTAATGAAAAATATAGGAAAGTGGCAGACACTCATAACTATATTTATTAAAGGGGTGGGAATGTTAAGGAGTAAAAACATCATTTAAAACCAGGTCATGTGGGGTGTCATTTGAAAGAGCACTTGATTTTAGAAATATTGCCATATTTTTTAGAATTTTGCAATGCATAGTTTTTGAATTATTATCAATAAAGTGACACAAAAAGTTGGTCCCCCCTTGCATTTCGAGCCTAATTAACAGAAAAATTTGAAAATATTCACAGAGACAGGAAGTTTGATAAATTCTGAACGAAAAATATAGCGAACTCTCAAATAATTATATTTTTGTGTTTTTAAGGGATTGGGGTGGGGAAGGGTGAACAAAAACTTTTTTGACCCAAGCGAGTGGGGTATCATGTGAAAAGGACCAAATTTCAGAAAATTTGCAATTTTTTTTAGAATTTTGTGGTACCCAGTTTTTGAGTTATTCTAAAAAATGTACAAATTCCATACCGTTCCCCCCCCTACGTTTCGACACTGATTGACAGAAAAAATTGAAAAAATTCATAGAGACAGGAAATTTGCTATATTTTGAACGAAAATTATAGCGAACTTTCAAATAATTATATTTCTGTGTGTTTAGGCGATGGGTGTAAGGAGGGTAAAAAAAAAACTTTTTTTGACCCAAGCGAGTGTATCATTTGAAAGAGCACCGAATTTCCAAAACATTGCAATTTTTTTTAGAATTTTCCGGTACACCGTTTTTGAGTTATCCTAAAAAATGTGCGAATTCCAGACCGTTCCCCCCCCCCTACGTTTCGACACTGACTAACAGAAAAAATTCATGGAGACAGGAAGTTTGCTATATTTTGAACGAAAATTATAGCGAACTCTCAAATAATTATATTTCTGTGTGTTTAGGCGATGGGTGTAAGGAGGGTAAAAAAAAACTTTTTTTGACCCAAGCGAGTGGGGTATTTTTTGAAAGAGCACCAAATTTTCAAAACATTGCAATTTTTTTTAGAATTTTCCGGTACACCGTTTCTGAGTTATTCTAAAAAATGTGCAAATTCCAGACCGTTCCTCCCCCGTACGTTTCGACACTAATTGACAGAAAAATTTGAAAAAATTTACAGAGACAGGAAGTTTTCTATATTTTGAACGAAAACTATAGCAAACTCTCAAATAAATATATTTCTGTGTGTTTAGGGAATAGGTGTAAGGAGGGTAAAAAAATACTTTTTTTTGACCCAAGCGAGTGGGGTATCATTTAAAAGAGCACCGAATTTCCAAAACATTGCAATTTTTTTAGAATTTTCCGGTACACCGTTTCTGAGTTATTCTAAAAAATGTACAAATTCCATACCGTTCCCCCCCCCCCCCCCCTACGTTTCGACACTGATTGACAGAAAAAATTGAAAAAATTCATAGAGACAGGAAGTTTGCTATATTTTGAACGAAAATTATAGCGAACTCTCAAATAATTATATTTCTGTGTGTTTAGGGGATGGGTGTAAGGGGGGTAAAAAAAACTTTTTTTGACCCAAGCGAGTGGGGTATCATTTGAAAGAGCACCAAATTTCCAAAACATTGCAATTTTTTTAGAATTTTCCGGTACACCGTTTTTGAGTTATTCAAAAAAATGTGCAAATTCCAGACCGTCCCCCTCCCCCCCTACGTTTCGACACTGATTGACAGAAAAAATTGAAAAAATTCATAGAGACAGGAAGTTTACTATATTTTGAACGAAAATTATAGCGAATTTACAAATAAATATATTTCTGTGTGTTTAGGGGATGGGTGTAAGGAGGGTAAAAAAAAACTTTTTTTGACCCAAGCGAGTAAGGTATCATTTGAAAGAACACCAAATTTCAAAAATATTGCAATCATTTTTAGAATTTTGCGGCACACAGTTTTTGAGTTATTCTAAAAAATGTGTAAATTCCAGGCCGTTCCTCCCCCTACGTTTCGACACTGACACTGACAGACAGAAAAAATTGAAAAAATTCATAGAGATAGGAAGCTTGCTATATTTTGAACGAAAATTATAGCGAACTCTCAAATAATTATATTTCTGTGTGTTTAGGGGATGGGTGTGGGGAGGGCAAAACGAGTGGGGTGTCATTTGGAAGAACACTTAATTTAAGAAACATTGCAACATTTTTTAGAATTCTGCGATGCACAGTTTTTTATTTATTGATGAAAAAAAGTGCTATTTTAAGTGTATGTATACCACCCTATATTTCGACGCTGATTTATAGAACAAATATTCCCAATTTAGACCATTGAAATACTGGCTAAATCTTTCTTTAGCTAACATAAACAGCTATGGATAAGATTTAACCTGAAGTAACATTTTTGATCAATGTAGATGTGATTGACATTTACTATTGACGTTTACGATTAAACATTTATTCTGTTATGTGATATAAAGACTTTACAACATAACTTTATGTCATTTATTTTTGATATTGTGTTCTTTTACATTCAAGGAACCTTTGGCGAGCGAATTTTATTCGCATTTGTCCGACTTTTTTTATTTGCGTGATGTTCCTATTATTGGCTATTCCTCCTTTACGAATACCTACAATCAATTGTGATTGTATTGCTTTCATTTTTTTGTTTAGCTTTTAACCCACTGGTTGTAACTGTTGTTGTTATTCCCATGGTTATTGACAACGTGATGACAGTAGGTAAAATATCTTTTTTCTCAATACGGTGAAAGTCGGTAATTGACTTTGCAGCATCTAAGTTTAGAATATCTCCATTAGTCATTGATCTAGGACTCAAAATTGTACGCTTAAACTAAGTGATCGTAAGAAAGAAAAGATTAATACGAAGTACAATCCAGTGTCAACTGAAATTGGTTAAATCTGTTAGTTATAAAAATGTAATACATATTGAGTACTTTTTGTACTCAATTTCAGTTAATCTAATAATCTGTAAGCTGCTCAAGATAATCGAATATTTTTTTTTTTTATAAAATGTGTTGTGTAGTAGGAATTACAACATTAGTCACACAATAACACATAAAAACCTTTTAAGACCAAGGTCCCACAACAACATACGTTCAAAGATGTTGAAGGACGTAAATCTTTCTTTTTTTATATTTTTGGTTAAAGAATGGATAACTAAACAAAAAATCGTATCACTGACAAAATATGACATAGGCCAATATGTTATGATAGAATAGAGAAAATAAAAGTAAACTAAAAAGTAAATAGCAAATTTTTACAAAAATTTTCCTCAACAAAACAAAACTGTAGTTGCCAATAATCCAGCCGGAGCCGGTTGCTCCGTCTTTCTTGAAGATTAAAGCCCACACATAGTTATATGAAGACTCGTTTCTTCAAAGAAGCGATAGCGTCTCATCATCAAGGATTATTTCACAGCTAGGATTGAGGGTGCTACCGTTGACTGAATACAGTTCATCCGCCACTACCCCTTAGATGTCACCTTGGCTAGTGATATCTCACTGCTATTGCCAGTGGTATGTGATATCTCACGTTAACTCGTATGTCAATAGCAGGGACTGGAGTACGCGGGGTTGTCACACACGTAGATCAAAAATAAAAAAAATTTCAAAACGATAAAAACTGATCCCTCCATGCGGGAAGCTGATTTGAGGGGTCGATTTTAAAAAATTTTGTTTGATAATTCGTATACACAAATGAGAACCACTAAAACTTATGAATCTCGCCAACCAGAAACAATCAAGAACTTGAGAAAAGAACTAATTGAAAGTTGAGATCTCCAACCTCGTGGAATAGCTAACCAGAGATGCTGGAGGGCATTCTTTATTCTATATTCTGAAATCATTATATTCCATGAAACCAAGCATAGTTTTCAAACAAATTTTTAACCTATTTAAGATTTTTCTTCAATAATCTTGGATCAGTCAATGGTCAATCTTATTAATAGTAGAGAAAATAGAAATAACCACAAGAGAAAAACCCAAAGATTTGATTATTATTAAATTGCATAATGAGAGATTTGCAACTAAAGACCCTACTGATTGGGTTTCTTAAAACGTTTAAATAGTTCAGTGAATGACATTAACGAGCAACGTTGACGCTTAAACCACCCAAATAAAAACATAGAATTAACTAAAACTCGAATTTTCAGATTTATAAATAATATTCAAAAAACGCAAAATCAATAAAAGCAATAATTGAAAATCGGGCTTAAAAGTAATTTCAAATTTTGCAATCACTATAGCAAGGTAGTTAATTTATGGATATCCAAAACAAATTCTTTATGGCAAAATGACACCTAATTTATGAGTTGATAAATTACAACGAAATTAATTATTGAGGTTCTAAAAACCTTGAAAAATTTTAAAAAATCAAGCTCGCCAACGTAGATTAATCGAATTTTTTTAATAAAACAGACTTGACTGGACGTAGAATTCATACATGTTCAGTATGAAGTGGTTGAATTTTTTGGTATATGATTGTTAAACTTTTCTAGTTTTCAACTGGCTTGTTGTAACTTCAAAGTTCAACTAACATATTTACGAACAAAACTACTTCTGGTTTTTTTATTAAAGAAGTTAAGTCTAAACTAAACACATAGTTGATAACATTAGTAAGCTTAAAAACTAACCAGTATTCATATCTAAAAGTTTTTGTTTGTTTATGTTTGTGAAAAGATTTTATTTTCTAGCAATCAATTGACGTACGAGGTTATACTTAGCAAATTGTTTTCTTCTAATAAGGTTAGATCGAGAATCAATCAAATCACAATTAATGTTTTACAATTTTAGAACAAATATTAATTGATTTTGGATATCTTACTCATTTTGATGTTATTGGTCTGTTTTGGGTATCAACAACTTTCAAATGAACTGAACAAATGATAAATTTGCAAACGTAGAATTTGATTGTTAGAAATTTGTTATAAGGACATTCACTTTGTTATGCATTTACGTAATATTTTAATATTAATTACCTTCGGAAGATGAGTAAGCCGTTTGTGCAATATTTCTGAAGTTTTGATGAACGGCAGCAGATTTTTTTCTTATTATTATTCATACATTCAATAACAAGACAATAAATTATATCATATAATAAAATGGCATGGAGACTCAGTTCTTTAAGTAAACAATAGCGCAACATCACCAAGCAGTGGTCCATAATTAAAATTGAAAGTGCTTTCGTTAACGTTAATGCTTTACCCAAATCAATAGTCTCGAGTGCCTTCAATAAGTTTTTTTTATTTTGTCCATACTACTTATAAGCCAAGTTTCAGGAAAATCAAAAATGGTCAAGCTCCAATTTCGACTTGTTCACCTGTGTAGATCACAGTAGTTCTTCATCATCTAGCTAGGTGTTGTTGTGACATATATTGTAATCCCTTTTACTTCACTTTCACTTTTTATTTAAAAAACTAACCAACTCATCCGCATGGAGGGCTCATTTTTAGGGTTCCGTACTTTGAAAAAGTAGAAACAATACCCTATTGGTGAGACTTCGGCGTCCGTTCGAATTTCTACATAATCGATTTTCTCACAGACTATAAGTGCTATAAACTTGAAATTTTTTACAGTTATACAATGTATTTGTCCACCCCTACAACAAAAAATTATGAATATTTGTTTTTATCTATATTTTAAAGACATAGATAAGGTGATAGTAAAACAAAAGTTTTTTTTACGGAATCGAGTTTGGTTTAAAAAAATCAAAAAACATCGAAATATTTAAAAAACAAATTTCGATGAATTATCGACTGCTTAGTTTTTAAGTAATTTCCAAAAACGTGTGTTTATGTTTTGTACAAGAAAGTGCATTTTGAGAATACAAGGACGAATATTGGACTTATAAATGTGGAGTAATTGATACAGAGTGAAATATTTTTTACATCTATTGAGGGGACCGAGTTTTTTGACGCGCTGTTTGAAACTGCCATTATATGATCGGTCCAGAGTAGGTCGTTGGAAATTGTGACTTCCAATAAACGAACGCTTTCATATTCGTCTATTTGATCGTCACACATACTAATTGAAATATCATTTCCGAACTCTTTGATATGAAAACAATCAATAGCTGTGTTTTGGTGGAATTAAAATTGACCAAATTTTTGTCACCCCAATCGAATTTTTTTAGGTCCTCGTTTACAATAATGGCAGCGTCGTTAGGGCAGGCTTTATACGTTTATGCATTTTACCTTTTCAAGATAAGGCGATGAATGTCATGTGCAGTGTACTATCATCTCAAAAACTTTCTATCGGATTAATGGAGAATTTCTAGAGCTCGTTGATATAAATTAAAACTAGAGCAAAGAATATAACTGACCTTACTGAGGGGTACACCAGCGTTAATTAATTTAGACTCAGAAGAAAAGACAACGATGGATACCGAAATGTATCAGTCGGTGAGAAAATTTTTAATCAGCTTTAGGCCTGTGGGCTGAAATATTCCTCAACGAGGTTGTTGATCAGGCTGGCATGCCAGATTCGATCAAATGCATTTGAGATATCTAATGCGATAACGTACGTTTCACCATCATCATCAAGTATGCTGTTGCAACGATTGGCTACAAAGTCCAACTTGTTCCTTTTTTGGTGACGGGCTAGACATTGGCTGACAAGCACGAAGAGAAAATACTAGATTTATAGAATTTGTAGAAAATTTTGGTAAGAGTAAGTGCAAGTTCTTTTTAAAATGTTTTTAGGAGGAATGATGTCCAGACCGGGGCTTTGTTTGTATTTAACCCTCTTAAGATTTTTTCGACAATTTTGGTTTTGAAATCAAGATCTTTCATAATAACTCCTGACGACTGAATTTGGCGTATTTATGTTGGTGTTTCCAAAACGATCGAGTTCAAATTAAAACGTTCCGCGAACAATTTGGCTTTTCTTGCTGGGTCAGTGACGATTAAATCACTGTCAATAATAGGAGAAATAGAAGATTTGGAACTAGACTTTAAAGGATTAATGGAACTGTAAAATCTTTGTTTCTAAGGACCAATCTGGCTGCTTTGGAAAATAAATATTTTTGTTAGGGTTTCATTATTGTGAATGAAACGAACTTATTTTTATTATTATATTATTATTTTGTTTTATGTTTATTTAAATTATTTTCACTCAGATAATATACCAACCTACTCAGGAACTCTGGAAGGTTGGTATATTATCTGAGCGAAATAAATAATAAACATTTCTGGCGAAAGTAGTGAATGTTTTTGAGAAATAATCTTTCGTTGGTACAATTAAAAGTATCAAAACCTTTATGTGGGCCAGATCATAATTTGATTTCCACACATTTAAATTTACAAGCTCTTAAACCGTTTAAAACTAGTCCTGGTCTTGTTTGCGATTATAAGGCTGCAGATTTGCAGGGACTTAGAGATATCTTTAATGCAAACAGTTCTGCTTCTAATTGTTCAGAAACAATACACCTGGGTATGCGCAAGTTTATTCCATTTGATCGTTCCGAACGCTGATCAATAAGTTTCGAGTAAATATAAAAAAGGAATAAAATTTAGAAAATGCTTTTCGAAAGTATAACCAAAATAAAACTGATGAAAACCGAATAGAATAAATATATTATGTGGAAAACTAATAAATGTAGCGAAACATCTTTTTATTACGGAAAAGGCTACTAATTTTGCTGAGCACCCAACGTAATTAGTGGAACCTAATTTGCAACCTAATGCTGAAGTTCCTGTAGTTTCTATCGAAATAAAGCAGATAATTTTTCGTAAAAATATAATTTGGAAAATGCTTTACAAATTAATACTAATAATGCATCTTGGTCAGATAATATTCCTCTAATTATTCTTAAAACATTTGCTAAGGAGTTATCAATCCTTACTAAAATGGACTATTTGTCAAACAAGAAGGAAATTTTTCGAAAAAATGACACTATTCTACAGCCACTACAGCCAGTTCCAAAAAGGTGCCTAAAACGGATCCAACAAATTACAAACCCATATCAATCTTCTCGGTTGTTGCTTTAATATTTGAGAAGAACATTAATTTTAATATTATGGGCTTCTTCAGTCGTCAAAAATAATTAAAGAAAGACAATGAAAGACAGTTTTGCTTATGAAAGCACACCTCATGCTCCTCATGAAACACATATATACTCAACGGTAGCGCTTAATGACGCTGGGTCAAATTTCATAGGATCATTAAACATTGATTTAAAAACAGTTATTGATTCGGGTATTGCTAACAAAATTGAATTCAACGTGAGCAAAACTAAAGGTTGCTATTTTTCTAGGTTATCAACGCCTAATCCATTTTCATTAAAGTTTGATTCTTGAAGAAAAACTGTCTTGAAGAGAAAGAATCCGTTAGACTTCTAGTATAGTTGAGGTTGAAAATAATATGAAGTTAAATTCTAAGGGAATTCTAAGGCTAGTGACTAAGAACGTTGTTCTATTTAATATTTTTGCGTCGTTGTCGTAAGGATTTTAATAGCTAATAGCTTCTTTTAATATATAAGTTATTTAATCGTCTCTGCATGGAATATTGTTCTTATATAGGGAATGCAGCACACATAATTAGTTTAAAGTGTCTTGATTCTACACAGCAGAGAGCTGTTAAATTGAATGGTAATTCAAAGCTTACTTTCTGAATTGCTTGTATGTCGCTGATTTGACGGTATTTTACAAATACATTATAGATTAATGAGCGTTTGTCTGGATTAAATCGATTTTGCCTGAGCCTGCAAACTTCACACGATTCACCAGAGCATCATATAGCAGACCATCCTTTTACTGTTCGAGTAACAAGATGTAGAACTGTCGCTTTCAAAGTGATTTTTTGCGTCTGGCATCTTTGAAAGGTCTTACCGGCGTCAGTCTTCCCTGATAATTTTTATCCTCGAAACTTTAAAATTAGCGTTAAAAATCCTCCAAACAATTTATCAATTCTAACAAACCTTAGTCCCGTACTTAGCATCGTATCTTCTGATATTCAGAGAGGTTAATCTTTAATTTATTATGGTTACACTAAACAATTTCAAACTTTAAACACAAAAAATACTGAAAAAAAATCGGTTATGGAGGGGTTCGGAAAAGAAAGTCCGGATAGAAAACTCTCTATGCGGCAGAAACACGGACTTTAATACCTGCCTGCATGTCGTTTTACGATGTTATTACAGACCCGGGGTGTTTGAAGATTTCCACGCGTTCCACTTCATAATCGCCAGTATCTAGGAGGATTTCCGGGAGGCATGTTCCTAGATGTTGTTAAAACTTTAGTTTTGCCGGTGTTGATGCATAATCTAAGTCGTTTAGCATTTCTTTCAAACTGAAAGAGACTATCCTTAATATCGCTTGTTCTACGTCCGAGAAGCACAATATCATCTACGTAGCCAAGACTAAATTTGTTAAATATGCAGTTTTGTGTTTCAATTCGGCTTTTTCTTATCGCGTAATCAAGCGCCACATTAAATGGTACGGGCGCGAGTGCATCACCTTGTCGAACACCTGATGTAATATCGAAAGGATCAGAAACTGACCCTTCGATTACTATTCTACAATTTGATCCCGATGTTGTGAGTTTGCACAGAGAAACAAGTTTCTCTGGGATACCAAGGCATATGAGTGCGGACCAAAGATCGTCGCTGATGATGCTATCATATATGCTTGCTTGAAATCAATATAGAGCTGGTGAATGCTGATATTGTACTCCCAACATTTTTCCAGAATCATCCTTAATGTAAAATATTGATCTGTGGTTGAGCGGTTGGAACGAAAACCACACTGATAGTCACCGATGATAGATTCGGCGAACGGGATGTGTCGAGCAAGTACGACATTGCCCAATATTTTATATGCAGTGTTTAACATTGCGATGCTACGATAATTCGCACACTTTAGACGGTCACGTTTTTTATGTAGCGGAACAATAAGAGCTTTTTTCCATTCAGCAGGTTGTTCTTCTTGGTCCCAGATTGTAAGAATCAAATCGTCAATACGTGAGAACAGAACTGCTGCTCCATTTTTAAATAGTTCTGCGGGAATTCCATCGATACCTGGTGATTTGCCATTTTTTAGTTTTCTGATGGCAGTTTCCACTTCTTCTATTGTTGGGTAAGGAACAAAACTCTCCTCACTTGACGGAGCAATTGCTCGAATAGGATGAACTTTATTTGTCTTATTCAGTAGGTCTTGAAAGTGGGATTGCCACACTGCCAGCACAGCACGTTCACTTGTTGTAAGTTTTTATTTCCATTTTGATGGCTGTAGATCTTGGGTGGAAATCTTTTGTCAGATTCCGTGCATTGGCAAAGCACTCTTTTGAATTTCCGTTTGCCATATGCTGGTTGATGTTTTCGATACAGCGCCTCAGGTGTTCGCGTTTCTTTTTAGAAGTTTTGCTAAGGCTCTCTGTCGCATAGATAATCAGCTTGAAAGCTTCGGGTGTTCCTTGTTAACCATTTTTCTCGCAGTTTTTGTTTATGTTCAATGGTTTGGCGGCACTCGTCGTCAAACCATTCGTTGTGTGATTTCGGTGGTCCGATTGTAGTTTGTGCTGCGGCTATTATGGTTGATTGAAGCGTTTGTCATTCTTCTTGTACGTTTAATGGCATCTCAAGAGAGATGTCATGCTCTTCTTTGTTTTGCGTTACTTTTTCCTGATATCTATTCAGCGTTTCCGGATGGTTAAATGCATCGACATCAGTGCACGGTCTTTTTTGCTTGTCTATTAAAGTTGTCTTGTGAATTCTCTTATGAGGCAAGAAATCGCTAGAAATTACTGCCGATATTGTTACTGGTATGATGCATGCTGTTAGGGCCGATATGTGTTTTAAGTTTTGTACTCCTACCAATTTGGGCATTAAAGTCACCTACCACGATTCTTATGTCGTACTGCGGGATGTTATTGATGACTTCTTAGAGTTCTAGGAATAATTAAATTTTTGCGTACGGATTCTCATTGTGCATAACCATTGGGCAGAAGTCGATAACACGCTGATTCACGCGACGGTGTATGAGAAATACAACTCCAAATTCTCCTCCGTTTTGATGACCTCAATAATAAAGAGTATATCCTTTCGCTGTTTCATGGATTCCACTGCCTGGCCAAGTTCTTGTAATGCCACTATATCCAGTGGGTAGCTATCGACTTGGTGTGTGAGTTTTAGGAGATCTCCTGGTCTTCTAAGGCCCAGGTTCCCATTTTTAAATCGTAGTCCGGGTACAGATTCCGAGGTTGTTTTTGTGATGAATCTGAGATATTACGAGGCCAGTGTACAGAGTTCATAACAAATTATTTTTATACGGAAATGGGGGGTTAGCCCTTCGCCCAACCCAAATTTTCGTGAATCGGTTCTATCTGCATCTTAAGGTCACCAGAAACAGTCTTTTTACACGTTTATATAGCGAACCGCATGATCCAAGACAGACGACTACTCCCAGCCGCCCTTAACACGGAAAACAGACGCTCTTTACCCGTTTATATAGCGAACCGCTTGATCCAAGATAGACGCCCGCACCAAGCCGCCCCTTAAATGGAGAACAGACGCTTGAGCTGCATTGGTTTTATGGCGCCAATGACTAGCCATAGTGCAGAATTATTGAGTATAAGCAGTATTTACTCTGCCTCTCTCAACTTCACCAACTTAATTCTGTTAGCGATACCCAGGTAGCACGGCGAGGACGTAGAACTTCGGATTTTCGCTACCTAAGAGAAGAGACCCTAAAAGAATCGGTCAAAAATTATTAAAATAAAACAAGATGATTGTATCTCCTAAATTTAACGAATTTAGCAAAACAAATGCAATGAGAGCGATTGTATTTTACATAGTCATGCAAAAAATCTTTTAAACGAAAAACATGTATATATTCTTTTCCACGTTTTACTCGTCAATCGACTCGGTTTGTGCAAACAGTCAAACTGTTGAGATCACGCACTCTCATAGTGACAGAATGCAGAGGGATTTCTTTGTCCGTACATCGTACAAATAAAATGCATTGCCCGTTCAACCACAAAAGTTGAAAAAAAACGTTCATCAACACCTCAGAACGTATGTTGTTGTGGGGCCTTGTTCTAAACACTCTATATGTTGTGGTGACCTATATTTTAATTCCTATAACACAACACTTTAGATTAAAAAAGAATGTAAAAAATAAATTTTGAAAAAATTTATTTTGATTGATAAACCGAAAAAATTTAAAAAATCGTTGTATCGATCAATTGATTTTGATAAAATGTTGCAATATATACTCATAATCTTTTGAGATACAATTGAATGTTGATTTTTGACATTACGTTACATGCTCGTCACCATTAAATGTTGTTATAAACTCATTTTGCTTATCAATTATTTCTTGTCGTAATCTAATTAATATTATTATTGCTTTGATTACGAAGTCATTAATTAAAATATTAAATTGGTTATATGCAAAACAAATGTTAAAGATTCGTTTTTATTGTCGGCAGTATATATGTATTAGAAAAAAATTATGAGTTATCGCTTTTGGCAATTAAATACCTTCGTCAACTATTATTATTATTATGTCATTCAACTCGTTAGTAATCTTAAATTATCTCATTGATACGAATACTAGTAATTAAATGAGAAATACACGTTTTTATTTTAATTAATTTTATTTTGTAATCATTTTATTTCAGTGTATGTCAGCATATGTTGAGTATGAAATATTAGAAGGTGCCTATGAAATATCATGTCCAGATGCAATGTGTCCGACCCAAGGAATATTAACAATCGCTGAAATTATGGCGTTAACATCAAATTCGTTGATGGAAAAACATGAAAGATATCGATTAAATCGAGGTAAGTTGAATTTTTCATACTCAAACTTGTCAAAGAAGCTATCAAGCTCTATAATTTTTCTAAAAAAAAGTTACGTTTTTGTACGGATGTGATGAAACGGTTCAAAGTTTTAATAACGAGTTTAAACAAGATTTTAATTAGAATCTATCTAATTTAATTTATTATAGGCCGCGCCGCACCTTTGATTAAAGTTAGCGGAAATAGTTTTGCGCGAAGGTTATTGTAGAACTTGACATTACGTTTAAAAAAAAAAAATATATTTTCTGAACTTGAACTAGTAAATTTATTTGTTTAATTTATTTTTAATGTAGGTTGTGATATTTATATTATTTGCACAACAGTTCGTTGATATTTAAATCAAATATATAATTAATTTTACGGATTTTGAAATTTCCTTATTTTAATCGGAATTGATTTTTTTTTGCATTCGTTCAAAGTCAATCAATCGTTCATTAATCCTACACTCGTATAATTTTACGATTTAAATTTCTTTGTTTGTTAAAAATTGCAAAATTAAACTTTATGAATTTAGATTTTAAATAAATGGATAAAGGTCTAAAATTAGCTTAATTATGTCATTTGATTACAAAGAAATATGGAAATTTATTTTTTTGTGATAAATTGTTGTTTTTTCTTAAAATTTAAAGAAATAGTATGTATAAATTATCATAAAACTTGATTTGTAAATATTCTTATATACAGCTTGTGATTTGGTTATGATGATTTCTTTTAAGTTTTTTGTTTTTTTATTAAATTATTTATTGTCATTTGCTCCACGATCCATTATAGTCCATACTTCTATATAGTTAAGAGTAAATCAAAAAATAAGTTATACATCAGCTGTAATGTAATTATAATTAAAAATCGTACATATTTGTTATTTCTGTTTAATGAAAAATAAAACAAAAATGAATGGCAATTGTATAAATATAAGATTAAAGCACGTTCCTGATGCTCTCTTGACATTGAAACGTAAAAATAAAAATAAATAAGATATTGTCATGTTTGCTTAATGTATATAATTGAAGGATTTATATCTTAAGTTTTATAAATGTAAACAAAATGTTGTTATATATACTTGTAAAAAAATGTTTGTTGACGGGTTTCGTACAATTAAAATCCATGCAACCGCAAGTCATTGAATTTTGCTTATTAATCTTAAAAGTTTTTCAAAAATTAATGCAAATATCTATTATTTTACTAGTAGTTGTTTCTTCTCCTTTTTGGTAGCTAGTTTCATAAACCAGTTAGTAAAAATGCCTACCTTCTCTTGAAGCGGTAGTAAATTTTGCCCAACCTTGGAAACAATTCTGCTTTTATATTTTTGTACAAATGAAGAAAAAGCTTTTAAGTATGTACCTTAAAAAAATGGACGAAATATGTATATACGTTATTTTGTATGATTTATCTCCCAATATTAAATGTGCAAGTTTAGTTGCGTGTACGAACAAAATGACAATCCAGAAAAACTCATCAAAGAATAATTAAGTTATTATATCGCAAAAAAGTGTCAAGATATATTGTTTTTTAATTAAAAACTTAAATTAATTATTAATTTAAATTAATCATTGGATTTAATGAAAATCACAAAAGAACGTCAATTGGAGCGAAGACTTGCATACTATAATTATTGAATTATAAATAATTCATTTCTCGAAAACTAATTATTTATGCGTCATAATTCTTTAGCTGGTAGTATATCGAAACTTTGAACCTTTTAGCGATATAATGAGTTATAATTATTGTTTTGAGGACAAAAAATTGTTATAACGTTGCTCTTTTACTATTTTGTTTGATTGTGATAATTAATTTACAGTGCCATTTATTTTTTAAAGTCTGATGCTAACTCATTTACTCGCTGTAACATTCATGGTGTTTTAGATGTCAATAATCCCTCAAAACAGTTAACTTGTTCAAAGATGCCTTTGCTTTGTTCACTGTATACGGATAAAGAAGTCCCTTTGCGACAGCTTTACTGTTTGCACAATCCGATTGACGATTAAAATGCAGAAAATAATATATTTGAAGCATTATGGATATGATTTCATCTAAGCAGTGCTGGTGGCGATATTTTTAAAAAATAGAAATCACAACTCGTATAGCTCGCTTTAGGGCTATAGAGCCCAAGGATGGAAAAAACTTGTCAACAATGCTCTATACAGGGACGAATATAGGACTTATAAATGTGGAATAATTGATAGGGAGGGCAATATTTTTTACATCTATTGAGAAGGCGTATTTTTCTTGACGTGCTTTTTACGTCATTATATGGTCGAACCAGACTCCAGAGTAAGTCATTGTAATTGTGACTCCCAATAAATACAAATAAATTTTACTTCAAATGCAATATTGTGCAAAAGCTTGTATAGGGGCTAAATACCAACAATGCTTGTGGATTTGATAATATCCCCGTTGTTAGAGTTATTGATTTTTCAGTTTGTAGCCACTAACTTTACTACTAGTTCCATACAAAATACACAAGCATTACAGTACTTATTGTTTCTTTCTAAAGCTACGGTTTACATGTATAGCAGACGGTTATTTGAAATCAGCCATGATTGGCAAGTAAGAAGCCTCATATGCCTGTGTTTGAAGGTTTACGAGATTAGAGTTTCAACTAATGGGTCTGATTTTTTTTGGGCTATATCTATATGGATACGGCTTAAATCACATACAAATCATTTTAAGCCTTTATGTTGTTGTTGTTGTTGTTTGTAGCGACGGGTTTGGTGCTAATCCTCCGGCTCCATGTCCAGGTTCAGGAACTCTGCTACTGCCATTGGGCGGTACCACAAATCTTCCTTCGTCAAGTTGGTTGTATTTATATTTTTAGGATAATTAAATAGGTGGTATACATCGTGTGGTGTGCCCTCACATGCAGGACATTTGTCAATAATTTCAGGTTCAACTCTGCTAATGTAGTTGTTTAGAATGCGTGACCAACCGGATCTTAGTTGAGCTAGGACGGATCTGGTGCCACGGGCTAGTTGGACCTCTTCGGCAGCGACTTTTGGTGGTTTTCTATTTAGAACACGATTTGGAATATAGTTCCTTATTGCATTTTCAGCCGTTTTGGTGTGGATTGTTTTTAAGCCAGTTCTATATGTAGATTCGTCGATGTTACCAGTAACCTGGCTATCTCTGATATCTTGCAGAAAGCATTTTGCTGTCTTCCTTATGTCTCCGGGTGGTTCGATCGTAGTTAAGGTGTCTTTGCAAGGACGTTGCTCTTTGTGACAGGCCAATATATATTGTTTGGTTAGCATTTCATTATGTTCACGGACCGGCAATATGTTACTCTCCTCGTGCAAGTGATCACGGTGGGCCATCAGGTGACATCCGGTTGCGGTTCGCAAGGCAGCATTTTGTGTTGTTTGTAACTTATTCCAGTGAGTGGTGGCAACTTGAAGAGTCCATATGGGTGCAGCATAATTTATAATAGGTCTTCCTATTGCTTTGTACTTTGTTAAGGTCGTGTTTTTATCTTTGCCCCATGAACTAAGTGCTTTCAATGCGTTATTCCTGTTTTTCAAACTTGAGTTTATTAGTTGTGCATGAGCATTGAATTTAAGCAGTGGGTCGAATGATACACCCAACAGTCTCGGATTTTTTACTGTGGGAATAAGTATGTTGTCTATGCAGATGCTTAGTGTTGAATTTACCTCCTTCGTCCATGTGGTGAAAAGTGTAGAGGTGGACTTTTCAGTGGAAAGTTTTGGTTTCCTGGTTTTAAACCAATCATTCAGAGTATTAAGGTAGGTATTCAGGATATTTGTGAGTTGCTGCAGGTTATTTCTCGTTGCAAGCACTGTGCAGTCGTCTGCATATGACGTGTTATTCCTCCTGGTTTCCGTTATTCCTCCTGGTGAGGTAGGCAAACTGCTTAGGTAGAGATTGAATAATGACGGTGAGAGAACTCCGCCTTGAGAAACTCCTTGTCTTAGCACTCTCATTTTGGACTTGCTGTTACGGAACTCAACATATGTTTGGCAACCTCTGAGGTAATTGCACAACCAGCGCTTCATTAAACCTGGCAAGTTAGTATTGAAAATATCATCCAATAGAGCAGCGTGCGACACTGACAGGTCAAGTGCCACTAAAATTGTTCTAGCGCATGGTTGTTTTTTATTCAGGCCATCACTGATCTGGTTTTGTATTCTGTGTAGCGCGGCGGTTGTACTGTGTGCTCGCCGGAAGCCGTGTTGGTGTGGCGCCAAATTACAGGATCTTGTCAGCTGAGGGAGCAGAAGTGCTTCGATGAGTTTTGCGACCAATGAAAGAATGGATATTGGTCTGTAGGACTCTCCCTTTTCTTCAGGTTTTCCTGGTTTCAAAATTCGGCTGATTCTGGCCGTTTTCCAGATATTTGGTACCTGTAGAGTATTTAAAGATGTATAAAGTGTGGTAGTGAGGAAGCTCAAACCTTTGGGTCCGGTGTGTTTGAGCATGATGACTGAGATGCCGTCGGGTTCTATAGCTTTTGATGGCTTAATTTTCCTTATTGTATTCTCCACCTCTTCTTCGGAAAATATTATATCCTCCAACTTGTCAGTGTTAAGTTTGCGCATGTGTCTCAACATTGATCTGGTCTCTTTCTCGTGTTTACGCTGCTTTTCTGTTAACTGAATGTTTAATTTGTTTGCGCATTTCCTGTGGTTTTCTATGGGGATATCGTCGAAGGAGATTATGCAATTATTTTGTGGTTGTCGAGGATGAGTTAGGCCCTTAATGACCTTCCAAAGACTTTTACTAGTACCCAGGTTTGATTCTCTCACTAACTCTCTCCATTTGTTTCTTTTATGGTCCGTGATCAATTTGTTAATTTGCTTGTTCAGGTCTGGAATTCTGGAGTCGGCTGGATCAGCTTTACGGATGTTATCTCTTTGATTAGAAAGCACACACGCTTTATGTGGAAGGTTTGGTTTTATTTTTTGGATTCTGCCAGCTGGTATGTAGCGAGCCTTTTTAAAAATTTCTCTGAATTGTTTTTTTCCAGAGAGGGCGTCAAGTGGTAAAAATTGCTTACTGAATTCAATTTCGGTAAAATTTGTGAAGTTTTCCCAGTCAGCTTTGTTTAAATTTATGTACGTCTTCTTTTTGGAATTTATTTGATTTATGGAACGGCTTAAGGTGATTATGATCGGCACGTGGTCTGATCCCAGTGCAATTTCAGTTCTCCATTCTACAATGGCATTAGTGACATACTGGCAAGGGAGATATCTGGAGAAGAGTATGAGTTGTTTGTTACCCTTGTCGGTTGTGGTTCGTTGAGGACTCCAAAATTGGATCCGTCAATTTGATCAACAATGCTTGTGGAGCAGTGTTTAGATGTGAGTGCCATAGATCATGGTGCGCGTTCACATCTTCGAGAATTAGATAGTCTTTGGTAAAAAAATAAATGTCCTATGGAAGGTTTATAATCTGTATCACAGCTGCTTACTGGTGGAATATAAATATTGACTAGTGTTATTTCCGTATTTCTTGATTTTATTATAATTCCTTGTTGTTCTAGGTGTTTGTCAGTTCCCGGTACTGCAGGTAGTGTGGTTGTACGGTAAATAACGCTTTTGTGAATGATAAAGGCAAGACCACCACCTTTGTCTTTCCCTCTATCCAGCCTTATAATTTTATAATTACAGATACTATCACTAATCTTAGATCTAACATTTAATTTTGTTTCTTGGAGAAACGTGACTAGAATATTGTTATTGCACATATAGTTTATTATACTGTCGATCTTATTCGTTAGACCGTTGCAATTTAGTTGCATAATTTTTACATCACTTGGAGTTTCCGGTAGCGTGTTCATTCGTAATGTATTTTGTTGTGGGCTCGTGTTGGTATTTTGACCTGATGCTTGACAACATGGCGCTATGTAGTTCATTGTCCATTGCTTATGTGTAACAATACCTGAGCAGTTCTTGGGGTGGCACTATTCCTTGCAGGTATTGTACAGTACCATGTTTTAGTTGGTCCCGGATTTGTTTCAATACCAGCCATGACGACGAGTATTTGAAGCAGTGAGGCCAGTGACAGCTGCTTCTTTACCGAAAAAAATGGAGCGTCGGATTTGCACCTTCCGTCGAAATTGTTGTGATGGTTCTTGGTCGGAATTGAGTTCCGAGTGCTTCTGGGGCGTAGACCCGTCCATCTACAGAAGCTTTTAAGCCTTTATAAATAGTATTGGCAATCGATAAAAAAATCTTACAATCCGTAATAGTTATTTAAGTATTAAGGGCAGTAAGAGTGTTTTACCGATTAGGGATATTTGTTTTGAGATCGAGACGAAGTCGAGCTCTCTAATATATCCGAAATCGGTAATAGTCTTAATGCCCGAAATGATTATAACATTTTTTTCATTTTTTTTTACGGTTAATAAAAATTCAATCAATAGTATATTACATATCTAGAGTTGTAAATAGCATTTTACATGCGAGGTAAAATTTTGCGCACGAGACGCGTAGCGTCGAGTGCAGTATCTTCACGAGCATGGAAAATGCTTTACAACTCGAGATTTGTTATATACTTTTTCTACGACTATGTTTTAATGCCCAAACGCATATAATTAGGGCGATGATACATGTAAAAGAAATATCTTTCAGACATAAAAAAATTCGCATTTAATTGGTTGAGGGGCGGTAACATTTTTTAAATTTCAAAAAAATATTTTAGAAAAAATATCTAAGATATAAAAACATAACCTAAAAAGATATTTTTTGCTTGACAGTCAAAACTGATTAACTGAAAAATTGATTTTAAAAGTAAGTTTTACCAATAATCAATTACATTTAACTTAATTTGATCATTTAGCTACAATTAAAATAATTTGTTTAATTATTCATGTCGATTAAGATTAGGCGATAATCACAACAAAAAAAAAATATTGCGACGCTGATGCATAGGCTGACTTCACCACAGCTCTGGAAACATAGTGTTCTGGATATATAATGAGCTAATATCCATAAAATACTTTAATTAAAAGCTAACCAATATTATGGACTTCGTAGTTCTAAAAAAATTTTATCGGAAGTTACAAAGCGGAAGTTAGGATGCAGAACTGTTGTAAACCGTACTAAATGTGTATGTACCAAATTTCATCCAACTCGATTATCAGGTACAGAAGTTATTGAGCTTCCAAAATAACAGGTGCTTGGAGGACCCCCTACCACTTTGTTCACTATCGTTAAAAAAACTAATCAGTTCCTTGCCATACATATTTGCATCTTTTTGCAAAGTGTAATCAAAATTACTTAACGAACGAATGTTGTATGCTTCCAACAAACATTGAAACAATAAACAGGTGTTCGGGAGGACCCCACCACTTATCCCAATATTGTCCAAAAACTAGTCAATTCTTTGTCAATAAAGTCTTTATCTTTTATCAAAGTGCCATTAAAATTGATTAATGAGTGAAATCTGTATGCTTCCAACAAACTTTAAAAACCAAGTGTGAAAAGTCAGCAGTTGTATGGTAGATCCCCCGCCACTATGATCAATGTGTCCCAAAAGATGATAATTATCTTCTTACACTAATTGAAACCTTTCCATAAGTTTTATCATAATCACTTCATTATTGTAGGCTGTAGTGTGCATAAAGATACTGAAAAAACTGCCAACAATTAAAAAAAATTTTTTTTACCGGAAGTAAAAATCTGGAAGTTGGGATGCAGAATTTTTGTAAATCATACTAAATGCTTATGTGCAAAGTTTCATCCAATTCGCTTATCAGGTACAGATGTTATTGAGCTTTAAAAAAACAGGTGTATGGGACACCCCCCACCACTTTGTTCACTATCGCTCAAAAACTAATCAGTTCTTTGCCATACATGTTTGCATTTTTTCCCAAAGTGTCATCAAAATTGGTTCACGAACGAATGCTGTGTGCTCCCAACAAACATTGAAAAAGGTGTGACACAGTAAACAGGTGTTTGGGAGACCCCGTACCACTTATCCCAATATTGTCCAAAAACTAACCAGTTCTTTGTCATTTAAGTTTCCATCTTTTTCCAAAGTGTCATTAGAATTGATTAATGAATGAAGTCTGTATGCTCCCAACAAACTTCAAAAACCAAGTGTGAAAAGTCAGCAGTTGTATGGTAGACCCCCCGCCACTTTGATCAATGTGTCCCAAAAGATGATAATTATCTTCTTACACTAATTGGAACCCTATTCAATAAGTTTCATCATAATCACTTCATTATTGTAGGCTGTAGTGTGTATAAAGACACTAAAAAAACTTCAAAAAAGTACAAACATTTTTTTTTTACCGGAAGTGAAAAACCGGAAGTTGGGATGCAGAATTATTTTAAACCGTACTACATACTCATGTACCAAGTTTCATCCAATTCGCTTATCAGGTACAGAAGCTATAGAGCTTGTAAAAAAGCAGGTGTTCCAGGGACCCTCTACCACTTTGTTCACTATCGCTCAAAAACTAATCAGTTCTTTGCCATACATATTTGCATCTTTTTCCAAAGTGTCATTAAAATTCGTTCACGAACGAATGCTGTGTGCTCCTAACAAACATTGGAAAAAGTGTGACACATTAAACAGGTGTTCGGGAGGACCCCCCACCACTTATTCCAATATTATCCAAAAACTAATCAGTTCTTTGTTACTTAAGTCTCCATCTTTTTCCAAAGTGTCATTAAAATAAATTAATGAATGAAGTCTATATGCTCCCAACAAACTTAAAAAACAAAGTGTGAAAAGTCAGCATTTGTATGGTAGACCCCCCACCACTTTGATCAATGTGTCCTAAAACATGATAATTATCTTTTCACACTAATTGGAACCCTATTCCATAAGTTTCATCATAATCACTTCATTATTGTAGGCTGTAGTGTGCATAAAAACACTGAAAAAACTTCAAAAAAGTACAAAAAAAATTTTTTTACCGGAAGTGAAAAACCGGAAGTTGGGATGCAGAACTATTTTAAACCGTACTACATACTCATGTACCAAGTTTCATCCAATTCGTTTATCAGGTACAGAAGTTATAGAGCTTTCAAAAAAACAGGTGCTCCAGGGACCCCCACCACTTTGTTCACTATCGCTCAAAAACTAATCAGTTCTTTGTCATAAATGTTTGCATCTTTTTCCAAAGTGTCATCAAAATTCATTTACGAATGAATGTTTTATGCTCCCAACAAACATAAAAACTTTGTGGAAAAAACCACCTGTTGTATGGTGGACCCCCCAACCCTTTATCCAATGTGCTCCAAAAGCTGATAAAATCTTTCTTATGTTATTTAAACACTTTTCGCAACGTTTCATGAAAATCGATCGGTAATTGTAGGCTACAGTAGAGATAAACACCTGAAAAAAAACTTTTTAACCGGAAGTGACAAACCGGAAGTTGGTATGCATAAATCTTGGAAACAGTACTAAAACCTTATATACTAAGTTTCAATAAGCTCATATCCCGCGATCAGAAGTTATTCAAGATTTAAACTTAAAGGTGTTCGGGAGACCCCCCGCCATTTTGTCCAACTTTGAAATGAATCCAGATCAAGTGAACCTGTATCATTTGCCAAAGTTTCATCAAGATCCTATGCAGAAAACTCACCCAACCACCCTCGCTCGCTCGGCTATGAACTATCAGCCGCGGCAGTCAAGCTACTACTTTGCTGCCTAGTGAAACAAATAACTATTCTTTTTATTAAAAGCGTGCGGAATATATATATATAAAAATCCATTACCGCACGCTTTTTTTTTACCTACCGCACGCTATTTGAAATAATCAATTTACATGTCATGGATACTGTGATGTAATTTATAATTTACTGTGATAGGAGTAGAAAAAATTATTTTCACAAAATTATATCATAGTTGAATTTTGTTTTCTTATGTTAGGATATTGGAATTTTGCTTCCACCATATAATCTCTCCTCACTCAATAATTACTAACAAAAAAACAACCCATAATGCTATCAAAAAACGATAACCCGTCGTTTAATAAAATCATATTCTACAAAACTTAAATAAAAAACTTAACCGATAGTTCTAATTATTACCAGCTGTTCCCACATACGCAAACATAAACCCAAACGACTGGGGTAAAACAATCTTTATTTCATATTTTGTAAGAATATATCGTGCATTCCGTGAAAATATAAACCGCAGTCTCAAAATTTCAATAATGCATTCAAAACAAAATATTTATTTCCTGCATTGTCTTTTATCTTTACCGTTGACAATAATTGTCATGTTTAAGCAAAAATAAAATGATACATCACACGGCAAAAGTACAGTTGATGGAATAGGTGCGACAGTAAAGCGTTACGTTTGGAATGGAATTAGGTTCAGACGCATACAGATCGACTCAGCAAGTGAATTCGCTGAGTATGCAACTAAAACAGCAAAAGGCATTAAAATATTATAAAAGAAAAAAAAGGCCCCAATCTTCAAAACCAACATAATTTCAAAACCAACATCAAGTGTCAAGTGAAGGTCATTTAATATCATCGCTCACTAAAGGCTCTAAGACCAGACCTGCTAGAGAAATAAAACTATAATAAAATACTATATAACAAATATTGGCTTTTGCAAATGTCCAAATACGCAACCACAAAGGTGTACGCTACCTAAATCTGAATTTTATATTTTTTGTCACAAATTTTGAACTAATTAAAATATTTTTTTTATGTTACTACTATTTATGAGTTTATAATAAAAAAAATTTCGAGAATTCTATTTATTTTGCAGGTTCTAATATATATTTTCAAATAGAGTCAGAAATGGGGGAAAATTTATGTCCACCGTACGCAACCCAACAAAATACTTGATAACACAGTTAAGATTTAGAGTACATTTTAAAACTGTATTGCAATATAATGATACACATATAGTAAATAAAACCACGTAAATAAATGAACTGAATAAATTAATTTAGTGATTTAGTATGCCAGAACATAATTCTAAACACCAAAAACTGTCCTCACACACAACACGGAATGCACAAACGTGGTCGAAACCAAAGAAAGGCCTATATTGTTACTTGAATTTCAATACGTTTTAGATAATCACGTCAATGTTTAAGTTAAGACAAGATGAAATAACGCTTAAATATAGATGGAACAGTATAGAATAGTTGGAACGGTGATGAACAAGTTTCATATCCACTTAATGTGTAAAAAATTTCAAAATTCTGTTTTCTTAATATTTATACTCGTCATACTTCTAAGTTTGTTTTCTATACATAAAAACAGAAACTTAAACTTCAATTTTGTTTTTCTTGAAAAGCAGATAGCAAAAGTTCTTTTGTAAAGGTTATTTACAATATTTAACGGAGAAAGTTTTTATTATTGTATCTCTTGTACCGAAAAGAATCACCAATCTTTTTTAAGAACATACTTGTTTTTATTGTATAAATATTTGTGAGTAGTTCATATAGTAGTATTATAGTTATTAGTATTTAAATTATTTATAAATGTCTAAAAATAGCTAATTTAATTAATTGATATACTAAACAAAAGAAAACTTGTTCCCCAAAACTATTGGTTTAGTAATAATAATTAATGGAACGTGCTCAAAATTTTTATTGTTTGTATAAGTATCATTTATGCATAATAATTAGTACTTTGCATATATACCATTGTGTTTAGTCTAGCTAGGTCAAATTTCTATTCATTTCACAATACATTATGCTTAGCGAGTTAGAATATTTCGAGAAAAAAAATCTTTAAGTGAATTGCCAGTATGTTGTTTATAGTTTAAAAATTTTACAAACTCAAGTTGAATTGTTATTTTTAATCAGTAAACAATTATAATTATTAACATATTCTATATAATTTTGAATTTCAATAACAAATATTTGACGTCAGAGTTTGTTAATTTGCAAAATCAATTCTTTTGAGTACATTAAGCAAAAAAAAAAACAGTAAACCTAAATCGAATATGTCTATTATTTCAATACGTTAATGTCTGATTTGTTTTCTTGCGTTCCTAAACTTCACAAAAAAATTCTGATTGAATATCGTTGGCGATTCACCAATCATAAAAATAGTACCACAAATCAATTTACAATGTCAAGAAAAATGTTCGGACCCAATTTATTAAAATCATATTTTTTTATATTATTACAGAAGTAGAGCTGGATGTTAATAGAACATGGTGTCCTAAAGTTGGATGTGAAACCGTTTGTTTAGTAAACACATCATCACAGAAACCAATAACTATGCAACCAGTATCTATAGTAATACAATCAGCGTGTGCTGTGCACTGTCCTACATGTGACGGTGAATTTTGTTCAGGCTGTAAAAAATCTGTAAGTATAGTTTTAGTTTAAGTTGAAACAGCTCACAGAGATTCTTTTCATTCAATTCTACACCGATTAAATGATTTTGTTATTGCTTCGTTTAGTATTCGTTATCTCATTGGTAATGTCATAACATAACCTGGTTTTGTTTTGTTATTGAGAAGAACTATAAGAAGACGTAAAAGTGAACGAAGTAGAGGAACAAATTAAGAATAGGCTAGCAACCAATCGTTATAGTTGACAGTCAGAGTGTGAAAGTGTAGTTTTTAATGCTAACAAAATCCACAATACTGTAACTTTTTAAAAGTTCTAAATAAATTGTTGAACCTTGTGATAAAATTTTGCGTACGTAGAGGTAAAGGTAATACTACAAATAAATAACAAAACTACAAATATGAATGAAAATATGAAAACACAATAACCAACAACAAAATACCCTAAACATTATCAGACTCAGTTTCATACCAGGTATTACAGCTTAGCTGTAATGGTCTTAGAGGAAAAAATAGTAGAAATCACGCGCTTCAATAGAGTAAACCTACATCTGTCACCAAATGCATGTTAGAACACAGCACGTTCATTAATTTCTTAAAATCAAATTGAGAAGAGAAGCCTTTCAAACAAATTAAGAACAAGGATAAACTCGAATACCATCCAATTTCACCGGTTAAGAAGCCGTGTTGTATAAATTGTGTTACAACCACATATAGAACACCAAATTCAGCTGGTCACTAACATGGCTTCAGGCAGAAACACAGTATCACAAAAGTCCTCTACATAATCACAGAGAGCACTGATTCAAAAGAGACCAAACAACCATACACTTCCTGTCGCTCTGAATCTCACCCGTTTTCGATAACGTCAATCACAGTAAACTGCTGCCAAATCTTCTCAACTCAACTCTGAAATATATGCGAGACCACCAAACATAAGGGGAGTTTAACAACGATCAGTTGGAAATATCGAAAGGTGAAGAGTACTGAAAAGAGCAGTTCTGTCTCTCATAATATTTAATTCCTACATGTCAAAGTATGCCCAACCACCAGCCGAAGAAAAATAATAGTCTTGTATATCGATGACATCATTTGTTATCAACCTGTGCAAATATCTAAGAAATGATCATAAAAATAAATATTTATCCACGCTATACAATTGGCTCATAGAAACAGAGCTTAAACTTCCTTTTCAATGACGCGATCTTTGCAAACAACACAATACCAACAATTGCCTAACCAAAAATTCTGGGAGTAGTTTATGACCATTTTCTACCCATAATAATTTTCGGAATGCACTTTCTGGCACCTTGCTGATGGTAGCTGAAGAAAAAATAAAGCGATCATTAGCACAACATACAAAGCCATACTTTGCCACCAGTTTGACTTTAACAATTTCGACTGTGAAACTGTCTAAACAGGTCCTATAGCCCAGACATAGAATGCTTGAAAATGAAAACGCAAATTTTCAACAATGTTTAAAAAAAACTGTGGGATGTAAAATTTAATAAAAATTTTCAAGGTCACTAAAATTAAATTCTCTTCCTAATGATACCACACTCGATTGAGGAAAAATAAACAGTTTTTCTGTCTTTATTTATTCCCAACTCCTCAAAAAATAGAATTATAATGCTAGACCCACGTTGTATTTTTTATTAAATTTTTCCAAAAACTTCCTATCAAAATCAAATTTTATGAATGTTTCTCTTTATCAAACTCGAAACTATGACATGGTGGGGACATGGTTAACATTACTAATTTGCAAAATTAAATAAAAATGCCCGAAACACAACGTTATTTTTTCGTTCAACACTAGCTGGACCCGGCCACGCGTTGCAGTGGCTCAGTCTAGTTAAATATAAGAGATAATGAAAACAGAACACATTCGTTTCTATAATATGTTTAATGTCATAATGCTTGAGGATATACAATGTTTTTGTTGTTCCATTGTCTGTGCAGATATAAGGATTGTCCAGTTTGTCGACTCTATAACACGCAATATATAATTGATCATGGGAGAAACAATCGGTATCTAGATCTAAACCACACACCTCTGTAGTGCCAAAATGGTTTAGAACACTACTATAATGATAAATTGTAGTGCAATTTTTTGATATAGCACTACTATGTAATTAAATGTGGTGCCAATTGTTGTTCTAACAAACACTATTATATGTATGAATGTGGTGCAATTATTTCTGGTTAACCACTTATATTAAACTGTAGGATAACAAACAGGTCACTTCTGCTAATAGAATGTAGTCCACAACAATAATTACACACAACTGAGCTTTAATGCAGCTAGACACACTATTATTGTTATAATCACTTTATTTTTATGTATATATTTTACACTGTAAAGTTATACTTAATTTTTATAGACTGATTATATGATTATTGATTATTAGAATATATTTCGATTGTTATTTATTACTACAAATTATTATTCTGACTAATAGTCTAAGATCCGGCTGCAGGATTAGTGCGCTCATCGATTTTTTGCTAAAACCAAATTTTTATGTATATTTATAATTAGGAGAATATATATCTACCAGGTTGCCTATCAAAATTTGGCCGCCAGTATTTTTAATTAAATTTTTATTAATTGATTTTTGGGAAAAAAATTTCGTTCACTTGTTTTTTAAATAAAATATCGTCTACATCACGGCAATTTATATAAAGATTCTAAAAATTCACGGTTGCCGTTGCGCATCTGGCCGCACCTCTTCGTAGCCAGGTGCAAACAGGTATGATTTCGATACATTTATACGTTCATAACGTACATTGATTAATTCTATATCAAATTAAAGCTAATTTTTTTCTATTTATTATCATATATGGTTGCCTAATTAAATCCGGCCGCAAATAAGGGTTGCTGGCTGTTAAAGATGATAAATATTTAAGGTAGAGTGAAAGAGAGTTAGCGCGTAACATCATTTGTCAGACGAGGATAGCGATTGCCAGCTGTACGACACTCTTAAGCCATTGCACATGCGTCGAATGTTAGTGTTCTCAACCACTGGGGAGTAATAGAGACGACTTAATAAATACTCCAAAAAAATTGTCTTCCTTTTCAAAATGACAAATTTAAAAATTACAACAAAAAATGGTAGAATCCTAGTTTATCCCCCCAAATAAATGTGCGTTTTTTTTTCAGATAGATAGAAAGATTAGGTCCTCTGCATCCTAATTATGAAAAAAAAATTTGCGGAAATGAGGGGGTCAAAAGTTATAAAGGATCAAACTTTCCATTTTAACTTGGTCCCCCCTTTTTTTTAGGTTTTTTTTTCTTTTTTTCCTTATTTTTATTTATTATTTATTTATTTTGGATTTTTGAGATCAATTAAACTCAAGTAAGTAAAGAAGTAATTGGAATTTTTTCAATTCAAAAGTATGGTTTGAAGTTTCTCAGAAAAAAACTCCAATTCACATTTTTCGTGTTTCGGATGGGATTCGAACCTATCCTCGTCAGTGCTCCTTGGGCAGACACGCTATCGATTACGATTACTTATTTATTTTTACTTAAGTCGAATTTTTCCACTGTCATTAGACTCCATATTATGGAATTGTTTTTACATTATATGGGATTTGTTGCATTAAATTTCTAGACAATACTTTGTGTGAATTCATAGAATGGCGAACATTTCTATTCTAATTAACATCCTAAGTCACGATTGTATAGTCATTATTGATTGTTTCCAATCAATGTGAAATAAATGGCTGACACGTGGTCAAATTGTAGTTCTATATGTATTAACATTAGACTACATTAAGGGGCTACACTACATTACTAGATTATATTTAGATTATTAGCTAGACTACATTATTTATTTATATTTTATCACGCACCAAAATATTAAAATTTAAAAAAATACCTTGGTCCCCCCTTTGAGTTTTTAGAAGTAACTTGATTTGATTTTTGATTTTTTTTTTTTGACTCGCTTCTGCGACCTTGCACAACTTCGATCAAAAATAGCACCGCAGGTGCGACCCCCTCCCCCGCTCCGCGTTGCCCGTTGGAAATAGGACATGTTTTTTCAGTGTATGTACCTGAAATTTAAGATGCGTATAACACTAACCTGTCCTCTGAAGATGACGGATACAAAATAAAATAAAGTTGTTTCCGTTTGTTTTACGGGGCTGCGAAGTAAGACCTTTGAGGAAGTACTTTTTTACCGAGTCAAGTAGGGTATTATATGAAAGGGCTTGGATTCAGTATCCTTTAAAAATGTATTTTAGAATTTTTTACTACACAGTTTTTTGAATAAAATTGAATAATAGCGTTTTTTCATGTTTTCTTGCTTTTCTCATTCTTCATTCTTTCACGTTTTCATACCCTAAGACTTTTGAAGTTTTTTTTATTAAATAGGTTCGGAACTAGGTGGGGACCTAGCTCCGAACCTATTTAATAAAAAAAACTTCAAAAGTCTTAGGGTCCGTTTATGTTGAAGCTTCGATAAACGAGTCAAGCAGTGATAAAAGCGTTGAATAGCGCTATTCTTTGACAGTGTTTATGTTGGAGCCTCGAGAATTTTAATAAAATTTACAAAAATATATACAATAACATGGTGTCCACCAGGTATGGAATTCTGGAAAGTCATGGAAAGTCAGGGGATTTTATTTTGGTCAGGGAAAGTCATGGAAAGTCATGGAATTTTTGTTATTTTCTGGAAAAATTTTATTTTAACAAAAACTTTTTTATAAAAATAAAAATTATATTGCATGCATTCTTAATATTTTACTTATGTCTCCTTCATACGTATTTAAAATATTTTTGCAAGCGACATAGTTTATAATACAATCTATCTAATGTTATATTTTGAATTTCAGTTCTTAAAAATTTTTCGATACTCTAAAATTTTATGTAAAGGTTCAAATTAATATTTTTTGCGACGTGACGTTTGCAGTGCGACGAAGTTTAAGAGCATCAAGATTTGCTGTTAAATTTTGATCGCGCACAATTCGTATAACATGCTTTGAACAGACTCCAAGACACCCATAATGGAAACAGATGCAGCGCCCAAACTTGACAGCAATACTTCATACAGAGACGCATGCAGGACTTATAAATATTAAGTCATTAATGTGTGGTGAAGTATTTTTTAACTTTTACGGAGGAGGCAGAATTTTCTACACATGCTCTTTGTTATTGTTATTAAATGATCGTTTCATAGTAAGTCATCTGCTCAGTCAGTAAGTCTCATCAATGCTGACTCCCAATAAACGAATGCTTTGGCATTAACGTGTTTAATCTCCACACATATTGATTGAAATATCGTTGGGAAACTCAGTTTTCAAAATAAAAAAAATAGCTGTGTTTTTGGAATTAAACTCGATCGAATTTTGATTACCCCAATAGGAATTTTAAGCTACTAGTTTACTTTTAGTGCTGCATCTCTTCAGGGACGATGTATTTTATCATATGAAGATTAGGTGACCAATGATTTGTGCAGTTTTACCAACTGCAAAACTATTTATCGGGTTACTGTTGATTTACAACAGTTCGTTTATATAAATTAAAAATAGAGTGGGGACAAAATTAGGGCTAGCGCGTACCAGCTTTAATTAATTTAGACTCAAAAGAAAAGCCATCTTAGTAAATGTTGAAGATTTTGCAATATTCTTCATATACTTTATGGATGATCATTTTTCTAAGGAAATCAAATCAATCTTACCCGAGCTTGCTACATTATTTCGTCCCACCACAGCAAATTCCTCTGGTCAACCATTCACTGTTCACATAACCAAATGTAGGTAACTAAAGATGCCAAGCTTTTTAAAGTCAAATAAACCCCTCAAAAAAATTCTTCAAATTCTTAATCCACTAACCTTGTGTAAAGAATAAAAATAAACGCACTAACGTAGGGGAGGTACACCATCTTTTTCAAGTATGCAGTTCCAACAATAGTATACAAAGTACAGTAGTACGGCTGTTGATGCTTTGTTTCAAAAACCACATTAGCTATCAGATATCAAATGGTTGACTTCCAAAAAGTTTGATATATGTGAATGAATATAGTGCTCATATATTATGGATAGGCTGTTGGTCTATCTATGATTTGAAATATCACATCTTGTTACTTTTTTGTGGATCGACTGATATTGAGCTTCTTCTAGCACGAAGAAAAAAATACTATAGATTTATGAAATCTGTAGAAAATTTTAGTTAAAGTGAGTGCAAGTTCTTTTGAAAATTTGTTCGGAATAATAGGTTGGATGTTGTCCAGATTTGTTGATATTTAACCCGCCTTTAAAAGTTTTTTTGACAATTTTGGGTTTGAATTTTGAAATGAAATTCTTTCATATAAACTCCTGTAGACTGAATTAGGGGTATTTATTTAGAAATTTTCAGAATAGTGGTGTTTGAAGCAAAGCTTTTCGTTCCATCATTCAATGATAGGAAGGTCAACAGATTTAGTACAAGTAAAGTAGTAGTAAAAAGTAGTACAAATAAAATAAGAACTAATGGCACTGTAAACAATATTCAAATTGATATATTCGAAACCCAGGCAAGAATGAGCTAAGAGATCAAACTTGGGCTTAGCCCGCGCTACAGCTTTTGTGTTTCGGGCCAGGCTTAACATTTTCAAACGGCCCAAGCTTGATCCAAGTTAGGACTGATTTCCTCGGGCCAGGTCTAGCAAATTAGACTTGTACCAGCTCTAACAAATTAGACTTGTACCAGCTCAACCAAACGAATTTTTTTCCCAGACCGCCGTTAAATGTGTGGAAAGAAGTTGTGGCATCCAACCTCTTTCCACACTTTTATGTTTATCTTTATTTTTATGAATGTTACTCTTTAGCAACATTCATAAAAATAAAGATAAACATAATATGACTTTCACATGTTTACAATACAATAGACAGGTAAATAACGCGGAATCTAATAAACTGAATCTTGATTCAGTTTATGCATTTACAACTGGACCAGACTGAAACCGAAGTTAACTAACCAAGGCTTGTAGTAGGGTTGCACCGATTAATCAGTAATCGGCCATATCGACCATTTTGCTGATTAATCAGTATCGGTTTTTTTGTCCGATAAATCAGCCGATTATCAACATATGCGTTTTTGATTGTTTATTGCATTTTAAACACAACAAATTCTTAATTCTAAAACACCATAGTCAGCCATAGTTGAAAACCTTTTTAAAAATGTATAAGATTGAGGGCTGTTTAAAAAAAATCAAATCTGTTTATGTATTTCTGCATTTTTTTGATAACTTGACAGTTCTAACTTTTGAAAAAGTTAATTTAAAATGATGCTGTTTTTAAATAAAGTACTTCAATCACTGCCATCGACATATAGGTCGTTTTAAATTTTACCAACCTCCTTGACTAGCTGTAAATTTGTTCAAATTGTTTTATTGAGGCATATAATATATACATATATACATATACATGATATGACCTATATATACATATACGACCTATATACTATATATATATACATACCTATATACTATACATGATATGACCTATATACACATATACATGATATGACCCTTTTTTGACATTAATTTACTAACTGTGTAGTGTAAAATTATACAAAAACTGCCGATGTTACTTTAATTAAAAGCTCTTTCAAATGGCCCTTCTCTAAACTCTTATGAATGTTTTATCCATTCTAAAATTCTTACTTGAGACATTGTATTTTTCATATTAAACTTATTAATTTTTCTATCATTCCGAACTCTAAGTTTTTAAGTCCGAACCCTAGTTCGTTGTTTAATACTGTCAGCTCCTACCCGGGAAGTTATGCTGCTTTCACTCTATTAATTTTGGCTTATTCATACTGTTAGATTTTAGATATAACGAGTATTTTCTTATATATTTAAAAGGAAAATAATCTACGTTAGCCTTTAAAAGCCAATTTGGTCGCCTTCGAATACATTTTTAGTTAGAGTTTCTATTGAAAAGGGAACCAATTTATTAATCCCGAATTGAATGGTTTCAGTAAATTTTTCGGTAAAGTTTCAGTAAATAAACAATGATGATTGAAAGGGAAACATTGAAAAAACTTCAAAAACCATTGATTTCTATTTTTGAATAGTGAAACATTTATCGAACTTGGATGCTGTTTTTAGTATATCGGTTTATTATTATTAATTAGTTAAACATGTTTAGCACTCAATTCATTATTTAGACTCTCGAATAGCCGAATATACCATGTCAACTAGAGAAACAGATGGGGAAAATTCTTCTGGAAAAAAACAAAGATTAAGCATCGAGCAAGCATTGAGTTCTACAATTTGACCACACCATTAAAATAATCGGTCTGGAAAGCTATATGTAGTTCTACAACTAGGTCTTTTATGTAATTAGATATTTATCAGAATTTCAAATATTTTGTGTTTCTTTGTTGGAATTAAAACATGTCTCATGTCATGTAACATCCACTTATGTCAAAACAATTATACATTTTAGGTTTTTTTGTTTACAAAATTATTAGTTTTATTTTATTTTAAAAGTCATGGAATTTTCATATTTTTGGTCTGGAAAGTCATGGAAAGTCAGGGAATTTTGTCTCGAAAAAATAGTGGACACCATGAATAAACTTAAAATTAATTAATTTAATAATCAATTTTCCATAAACTTCAAAAATTTAAATTAATTAAAACTCATATTTTTATTTTTATGTATTGTTTTATAAAATAAATAAAATGAGCATCGAAGGTAGCGTCGAAAAAGAACAAATCGTTTATGACGCTTGACTCGATGCTAGACTCTTTTATCGGTGCTTCAACATAAACACTCCTATTTAAAGGCATGTATTCATTTCCTTCGCTTGAATCACATCGATGGTCGACGCTATTATCGAAGCTCCAACATAAACGCACCCTTAGGAAATATAGAAAAAGTGGTAACTTTTGAAAGAAAAATATAGCGAAGTGTAAAATTCTCATATTCGTATTGGTTAAGGGGGTGGGAATGAGAAGCGAGAAAAACACCATTTAAATCCCAGTCATGTGAGATATCATATAAATGAGCACTTAATTCAAGAAACATTGTAATTATTTTTAGAATTTTGCAGTGCACAGTTTTTGAATTATTGTCAAACAAGTGGAACTGAAAGTTGGTCCCACCCCTTAGGTTTCGAGCTTAATTGACAGAAAAATTTGAAAAAATTCACAGAGAAAGGAAGTTTGATAAATTCTGAACGAAAACTATAGCGAAGTGTCACATAATTATTTTTCTGTGGGGGGGTACGAACCCTCAGCAACCCCCCTTCCATACGCCACTGGTTCTGGCTGACTTATTATTATTAACTATTATTCTGACTGATTGACTCGTTCTGATTAATAAATATACACTTGTTCTGATTAAATAATATTCACTCGGCTTAATTGCTACCTCAAAACTTAAATCGAAAATTTCACTTAAGATAAAAAACGTGTTCTAGACAGAGTTGTGAAAACTTGACCATTTTTGATTTTCCTGTAACTTGGCATATAAGTAGTATGGACAAAATAAAAAATATAACTTATTTTAAAATTTTTTTAAAGTGCATAGTTTGAGCACAGGGGGCACCCCAACATGCATGAAAAATGAAAATTCTGCCATTCCGATGTAACTTTGAAATTAAATTGCTCAAGATCGGCTATACTAGTCCAGGATCCATGGTACATTTTTGCACTTGATTACTATCAAGCTAATTTTCCGTGAGTAGCTTCATTTTGATGAGACGCTCTACAATTTCCTGTACGAAACTCTCGATTGTGGTAGCAAACAGAGGTAGCAAGGATACAATATGTCGATTTGATGATTATCAAATATTTATTACTAACTGGATTTTTTTTATTAAATCTCAAGATAATTATTTAAATTATTCGAAAAAATATTTGTCCTACAAAATCTATGGTTTGATCAAAGAGTCCCCTCCTTCCAACATGTATCGATAACAAGGGCATCATAAATGATTACTAACCAGCAGATTTTTTTTTACTTAGTTAATATTAATATCATTCAAAAGTCATATTGTCCTATAAATTGCGTGGTACGTTATCCCGGTCCTACGCTCAGAAATTGTTAATACCACAAGACCATTTTTCTCATTACTAACTGTAGGACAAAAATATTACATAATAGGTTAGTGTGTTCTCTGCCCAAATGAAACAATGTCCTACAAGAAAACAGGTATGTGTCACTAGTCCGACAAGAATTGCGATTTTATTCGTTTTCATATTTGTAACATAAGATACAGTGGAAAAATCTTTTTTAAAATTTAAATAAATAAATAATTTAAACTAGGTACAAAAATTTGTGTATTTATATTAATTAATAATTTTTAATTTGTAATTTTTCTTTGTTAATTTTTTGTTGAATTAAGCTAATTCGTGACGACGAAAACTAGTGACGATTAATAATTTTTTAACTTTTTGTTGAGTGAAATCTACCAAAACATTTTTTCAAAATTTCGTCAACATTTTTTTTTTGTGACGCTTGAGAAATAAATTGATTTTTAATTTCATGAATTTCAAAAATATATTCAATTGGAATATATTCAATATATTCAACCGCGATAACGTACCACGTAATTTGTAGGACAATATAACTTAGATTATATAAATATTAACTAAGTAAAAAAAAATAAGCTGGTTAGTAATCATTTTTAATGACTTCATTATCGATTGATACATATTGGAAGGAGGGGACTCTTTGATCAAACCATAGATTTTGTAGGACAAATATTTTTTCGAATAATGTAGATAATTATCTTGAGATCTAACAAAAAAAAATCCAGTTAGTAATAAATATTTGAGAATCATCAAGTCGACATAATGTATCCTTGCTACCTCTGTTGACTACCACAATCGAGAATTTTCGCACAGGAAATTGTTGGGCGTCTCATCGAAACGAAGCTCTTCACAAAGATTCAGCTTGATAGTAATTATGTTTACATCAAGGATCTGTACTACTACTTTTGAGCGTAAGACCGGCATAACGTACCACGCAATTTGTAGGACAATATGACTGTTGAATGATATTAATATTTACTAAGTACAAAAAAAAAATCAGCTGGTTAGTAATCATTTATGATGACCTAATTATCGATACATGTTGGAAGGAGCGGACTCTTTGATAAAACCATAGATTTTGTAGGACAAATATTTTTTCGAATAATTTAGATAATTATCTTGAGATTTAATAAAAAAAAATCCAGTTAGTAATAAATATTTGAGAATCAACAAATCGACATAATATTGTATCCTTGCTACTTCTGTTAGCTACCACAATCGAGAGTTTCGTACAGGAAATTGTTGGGCGTCTCATCAAAATGAAGCTACTCACGGAAAATTAGCTTGATAGTAATCAAATGCAAAAATGTACTATGGATCCTGGACTATACCGATTTCATCAAACTTTTTTTCGTTTGATAGATGATTAATTAGTCGTTTGAAAAAAAATTAATTTACTGTTTTTATAATTAGTTTTTAAATAAAAATATTAAAAAAACTTTTTTAAAGATGGCGCTAGGGTCAAAGATCAATTGGGATTTAATTAATTTTTTTTTTTAAAAATAGTTCTATCTTTACTCTAAAATATATTAAATTAACAAAGAGGCTAAAATTCTTGTTCTTGAGATATTTAATTTTAAAGATTTTTAGTACGGTTGAAATTCGAATTTTTCTTCATTTTTCCAAACAACTTCCATTAACAAAAAATTTTAAAATCAATTAAATTTTAACTTTTTTTATTTTTTAAATATAGTTCTAACCTTCCTTTAAAATATATCAAATTTACTAAGAGGCATTAATTCGTGTTCTTGAGATATTTAATTTTAAAGATTTTTAGTCATTCTAAAATTCTAATTGTTCATTATTTTTCCGAACAATTTTTATCATCAAAAAATTTTAACCACTGAAGTTCGAGAAAATAATGAACAATTAGAATTTTAATCGAACTAAGAATCTTTAAAATTAAATATCTGAAGAACACGAATTAACACCTCTTTGTAATTTTGATAGAGGATAGAACTATTTTCAGAAAAAAAATTAATTAAATTCCAATTAATCTTTGACCCTAGCGCCATCTTTAAAAAAGTTTTTTTAATATTTTTATTTAAAAACTAATTATAAAAACAGTAAATTAATTTTTTTTCAAACGACTAATTAATCATCTATCAAACAAAAAAAAGTTTGATGAAATCGGTATAGCCGTTCTTGAGCAATTTAATTTCAAAGTTACATCGGATTGGCAGAATTTTCATTTTTCATGCATGTTGGGGTGCCCCTATGCTCAAACTATGCACTTTAAAAAAATTTTAAAATAAGTCGTATTTTTTATTTTGTCCATACTACTTATATCAAAATCAAAAATGGTAAAGTTCAAATTTCGACTTTTTAACCTGCGTAGATCACGTTTTTCATCTTAAACACTGATTCTGATGGTTTTTTGTGGTTACCGTTCGACACACTTTTATTGCTTTTACTTAACGATTGATTTTTTGATTAAAGGACTGATTTTACTGTCTCTTGATTTGTTTTTCTTAAAATGACTACTTTTATTGATTTTATGTAAAAACTGACTACCCTTCTTGTTAATAAAAATATTTCTTTTTTAATTTAAAATCGATTACGCGTTGATTATTGTTTTTTGATATCGAAACAACGGACCTACTGATTTTGTTTTAATTAAATTTTATTTAATGCCAATGTCGCGAATTGATTTTATTTAAATTAAACGATATTAACAAATATTTGAAAATAACCCAGATAAAGGTAATTTATGAAATACATATTTGTTTTTAATTTTAGTAGAGTTTTAGGTCAATTGTTTTTATATTCATTGGTAGGAATTTGGAAGATATTGCGAATATAGTTTGGGGAGTTGTTGTAGGAAAACTATGTAATTGGTTTTACTACATGCCTTCCCCCACGGAAAAAAATTTTTGTTTTCATCGTTAGTTAGTTAACGATGAACACAAAATTTTACCAAATTATGTATTTTTAAAAGTAAAAAAGTAAAAAAAATTTAGTGAGTAACGTTATCTTAGTGGTATTTTAGTTTTTTCTTGCTTACTGACATAGCGTGAAAAATTATGTCTCTACACAAATATTTTGTTTTTTATTAATATTTTTTTTTGTGTTTATAAAATTAAAAGAGCCCTTATAATTATAATTTGTATTAAAATAATTTGTATTTATATTAATTTAATTTTGTTTAATCCATGCTAGTGTATTATCAATATTTAATAAATTTAAACGGTTTACAATTTTTTTTGAGGGCATCAAGTTAAATTACTTGTTTCTGTATAACAAAAACTTTTGCTGTATGATTACAATTTGATAACTTAAAAAAGATTGTTTTAATATAAATTGTATACTTATGCTAATGATTATTTATTATTAGTTATGGTAATCTTATTATTTTCATTGATTAAATTATTATTTTTATTGATTGTATTGATCGGAATCAGTATTGCTAGTAAGATTATTGTGTTTCTTGTATTTTGTATATGGCTTAGTATAAATTGTTTAGATTTGACGTATGGTTTAGGTTAGTATTAGGAATAAGTTGGTACGATTGGCTTATGGTTTAAGTTAATATTGGGTTTAGGATAGGTTTGTTGATTGACTTATGGTTTAGGTTAGTGTTAGGTTTAGACGGAGTATAATGATATCAAAGAGCTGTAGTGTTTTAAAAATGTGAAAATTTTGTCGTTAGCAAGTAATTTTGTAGAAAAGTTATTTCCGATTTGATTGGTATATATGGCTAATAATATAATTGGGAAGTGTTTCCATTTTGAATTGGCATAAACCGTTGATAAAATTTTGTAGCTGATTAATGTTTGGCCCTGAGTATTGTTGATCGTAATTGCAAATGCCAATCGAATTGGGAATTGCATTCTTTTAAATTGAAATGCCATATCCGTTGGCATCATAGGTATGCGAGGAATGAGGACATCTTCACTTTCGAAAGGTCCAGTCAAGATTGTTGCTTCTACTACGTTGCGCATTAATTTTTTTACTGCGAGTCACGTGCCATTGTAACGTTTTGACTGATTGATATTTTGCAACTTGATAACTAGCACGCCGATTTTTAATTGCAATGCATGCGGGGGAATCCTTGGCAGATCAAGTGAATTCAAAAATTTTGTTAAAAATTATGTTATTTTGTAATCGTTTCGCTTTGAATATAAGACTGAATTATACGGTTAAATTCATTGACGTTTTTGTTTTTGGCTGCAAGAATGGTTCGTGATTCTTATGATTAGTTTGAATATTGGGAAATATTTTTTCAACCAATTCCTCTTTTAACGGCACTAAGTTCCAGAAGTTATGAGGCAATAAAATTCGTCCTGAGGTTAGATCAATTTCTACCTTTCCGTCAGCAATTGATGTGACTTTAGCTACTTTAGCTACTCCCAACCCAACTAATAGGAACAGTTGGAAAATATCAAGCAAGTTGATGCAGATAAAATGTCGTTTTTTACAAAAAAATGCAATTATTATGGAGATGTTTCTTGAGTAATTTTTGTGTTTTACTTCGATATTTCAAAAAAATTTGGCTTTAAATAATTTTTTAACCGGATAATTAAATTGAAATACGTCAAAAAATTTATTTTTATACAATTTTGTTTATAACCCGTTTAGGTAGAGTGACAATGATTTATAATTTTGCAGTGATCCTGTGACCTATATAATTTGTATACAAATATTATATAACACATAATTATCTTCTTAATTTCAGTGGCATCCAACAATGTCGTGTGAGGAAAATACACGTCGTTTAGCAGCCGAAGGAGTTGAAGATGTTATAGGAATTCCATTCGATAATGATTTAATAAAATGTTGTCCCATGTGTTCTGTTCCAATCGAAAAAGATGAAGGATGTGCTCAGATGATGTGTAAACGATGTAAACATGTATTTTGTTGGTACTGTCTGACAAGCTTGGATGTAAATATATTATAATTAATCAAAGAGTTTTTAATTAAATATTTCTTTGTTTTAGGATGATTTTCTACTGCGTCATTATGATAAAGGACCCTGTAAAAATAAGTTAGGACATTCTCGAGCGTCTGTCGTTTGGCATAGAGCTCAAGTAATTGGAATATTTGCTGGTTTTGGAATATTGTTATTAGTTGCATCGCCATTACTATTATTAGCAGCGCCATGTATTGTTTGTTGTAAATGTCGTATATGTAGTGGTGCAACGAAACTTGAAGAAAATGATAATGAATTTGACGATGTAATTGCATTACATAGATAATTCAAACCTATATTACTTTATCTTTTTTCTTATTTTTATTTAAACCCTTATATGATCTTTATCTCCTCAATTACTATTTCAAAAAACTATTTATACCGTATATGATTTTGTTTTAAAAAAAAAGAAGAACTTAACCAAGACTGAGTTCATTTTTATTTACATATTACTAAATGAATTAATATATATATATATATAAAAAAAAATATTAAAACAAATAAAAATTGTAATCAATAATTTTATTTTAATAGATGGACTAATAATAATATATTAAAAAAATATAGGATAATATCACAACAGATTTGAAAAAAAAAACATACATTCGTTATGTTAATCTATATTCCGATAATCATCCAAATTTTGAATTAGCGTTGGTTTTGTGATTTGGAGCCCAGACGCAAGAGGTTACGTAATTTTAATTAAACAACCGTCGGATTTTATTAATTTTAAAATCAAAATGTTTGTTTATTCAATCGACTTGAAATGATTTACTTAATTTTGTTAACATATTTATCATAATTTTTAGTTTATATTTATGTATATATTTATGGCGTATATTGTTGGAGTGTAGAATTGTAGGCGAATTCCAAATGGGTTGCCTGCTGATGCAACATATTTGTATTCTCTGGATATTTGTAAAATCAAAAAAGTTGTTATACTGCAAAAACTCGCCAAACAATTAAAACCACTCTAATATCTATTATCTATTTATAAATCACAGTAATTAATATTATTATTTTTATGTTATGTATATTAAAAAAATTAAACAAAACGAATACTATAGGAAATGTGTTTAAATAATTTATAACCGTAATGATTAATAAACAATGATAACGAAACAAACTATAAAATACTGTGGCATGTGTATAAAAACCAAAAGTGAAAATTATTTATATCAGTCTGAAATAAAATGAATTAATTAAATCAGAAATCTGTCTGAATAAGAAGAATATTAGGCGAGGAAATAAAGCACAAAAATAGGCCAAGCCCTAGCAAATTGGCAGAGTAAGATGGATCGAGATGCGGTTTTTTGCATTCGATTCAGGAAGCCGTCAGGAAAGTTTGTGAACGTAGCCACTTTTCGGCAAATGCATATTGCACCCGTGCATAAGAAAAATGCATTTTTAAAAGTGTATTCAGTGATCTGATTAAAAAAAAAATTCATAACTTGGTCAATGATCCCAGAAATAGAACCATTTTTGTTATTTAGGAGTTTTTGGGGTCGCTGAACACGCATATGATGACCCTCAGAGTACCTAGGGCCCAGGCAGGTATGTCTAACTCATCTCCTGGAACTTTCCATAAATTCGACGCGAAATTGATCGAAGCTCGTTACTCGGGGGTTTCTGGGGCCGCTGAACACAAATATTATGTGTACCAGAGTACCTAGGGCTCGAACTTCAGTGACCCTAAAAATCCTGGAGTAATTGTTATTATTTTTTAAAATCCTGGAGTAACTGTTTCTTACAATCTTATTTATTTATATCTTATTTATTCGACGAATATAATAAAGGGGCTGGGTGACTGAGTCATTCTTTTTGGAACCAAGGAATTGTTGATCAGATCCCATCCGAGTCGGTTGGACTTAGGAAATTTGCTCCATACAACCAATTCTGGACCTGCAAATACACCCGCTTCAAATGTTGCGTAAAAACATCTGCTGTTGGCAATATTTTTCCGATGTTAACTTTTTTATTTTTTGCGACGGCCGTTAAATACATCCTGTATCTGTATGTCTCTGCCAACTGAATATTGCTCGGTTTGTAATCTTCAGGCAAATTTGGCTTTCGGAAGCTAATAGGCGCATTGCATTATACATAGCCAGAATTAGTTGAGAACCATGTTCAACCAACTCTTCAGGAGACAAACCAATTTCATTGAATTTCTTTGCATGTAAAACAAGATCTGGGTACTTCTGAAATATTTTAATAAATTTGACTTTTATTTGACCGAAAGTTGCCGATACCGTATCGCATCCTGTGATGGCATGGAGTAATAAGATAGTTTCCAAAACGTACGGTGTGTCATTTAAACTCTTAGAAAAGTATATTTCTTCAGGTTTATTAGGTCGAGCGGGTTTCAGGACGAAAACTTCGGAATCTGATGAAGTTAAAGCAGCTACTAATACTACGATGTCAGTATCTTCTGCGACAATCGTCACTATTTTACCAACATCCTTTGCGAATGTCTATTGCAGTGGTGACTATCATTCTGTTAGCGTCAGCGATACATTGAATAGAATCGATTCTATTCTTCAGTCAATTTTGAGCGCAAAATTTTAGTAAAATTATTTTTATTTTCAGAGTTCATTAAGAACTTTTCCTGCGCTATTTTTAAAGGCATAGTTTCATTGAAGTGTATTCGAGCTGAGGCTATAAGTGGTGCGCGTCGATTCCTCTCTGCTTCTTTGGTCGTCACACTTTCGTACCCATCGAAAACTACAGTAACATTTCGGCTATAATTATTTATAATATATTTTACATAATTTCCCACTATTTAAAAAAAATCTTGGCCAATTGTCCATTTAACTTTATGGAGTAAAAACCCTCCATCTATCACGAAGTGTATTCTAATTGGGTCCCGCAAGTTGATAGTAATCTTACGGAAAAGTGAATACAAATCTGATTTTGTGTTTTTGAGCATTCCGAATGCATTTAAAAAAGCTTGAGGAAAGGCCGATAATTCCCAGTTTAGATAATCCTGCATTTCTTAGTCGGTCTTTTTCATTACACATATCCTATGGAACAAAATATCAGGATCAATTTCTACGGTAATTTTACCAATGGTGACTTTCGAATTTGTATAGGAAATTGTTTTTACTTTTTACAAGCTTTGTCCTGGATAGTTTTAAATTCTTGAAATTCGTCCCGGAAATATCTTGCATTATTTGCATGCAATTTAATTCTTCGCTCGCACTCATCCAACTAGCAATATTAATCAGAGACTCTACTTTATCAGAAAATGGGTCATACTGCGAAAAAAAATCATCAAGAGATCGTAAGGCTTTCATGTCTAATTTTATCCTGCTGTCAGTGGAATCTTTGTGTTGATATTTTCTGTCAAAAATACAATTTGTGAATAAGCCTCCTTCGAATTTTAACAACCTCATTAATGTTTGCTCGATGGTTTGATCTGTAAAAATTCCAGAAAAAAATCTCACTTCTCCGTGCTGTCCAAAATCCGCGTTTTGTGAACTTTTCATAGTCACTACTGTCTATTTGGTTTTTTAGCGTTTCCATATCTTCAAAATAAAGCTGAGGCGATTTAGCATAGGGAAAATGTCCAGTACTATGAAAGAAGTAACATACGTTCTACGGTTTTCAAGTGTAAATCCCAGTTACCACTTTTTTCTGCATATATAAAATCTTTCACAATAAAAACCATTCGGCAATTCTGGACCCATAATTTAGACGTTGGATTTTGGTTCTCTATTTGCTCAAATTCATATTCGAAACAAGTCGTAACTTCTTTAAAAATGTCATCTTGTTGCAGCTCCTGGATGTTATTAGCATTCATGAACGAAACGCGACCACAAAAACCCCCATGTAACGAGCTTCAATCAATTTCGAGCTGAATTTATGGAAGTTCCAGGATATGAGGTGCATATAGCCCTGGCCCCAGTGTACTCCAGATGCTATTTGCCGAAAAGTGGCTATGTTTAAAAACTTTCCTGATGGCTTCCTGAATCGAATGCAAAAAGCCGCATCTCGATCCATCCAATTTGCTTAGGTTTAGTGCTTTATTTCCTCGTCTATATGTAATGCAGAGATCGATTTTTAGATGATTACACTAGTTTACAAGAAAAATCTCCCTAAATAAAACCCAACTTTTCCTATAGATTTTGACCTGCTGAACACGAATATCATATTAATACCCCGAATCCCGATTACCGAAGGCAAGTCATGTCACTTTAAGTGAGTTAAGTCACATCGCATCAATTTTCGTATTGTTGAAGTCGTTTTTTACGCCTCAAGTCATTTTATACGACAGATGTCACTTTAAATGACATTTTAGTCCCTTCAATTTTTCATGTGACAATAATTTTCAAAACTATTTAATTGTTTTTGTGAATTTAAAGAACGTAAAATGTAAGTTTTTTTTAATTTTTAGTTTTAGTCGTGCCATTTTTATCGACTTCAATAATACCAATTTTTAAGCGACGTGGCATGACTATAGTCATGTCACCTGATGTGACATGACTTCAGTAATCGGAGTGTAATTTTTTTCAGTTAGCTCTTGTTTCTGAGATATTCGCGAAAAACCAATTTTTTCGGTGAACAAAAAGGTTATTCCGGTTTTTGGATCGCATATTTTACAAAACACACAAATTTAATATATTAATGAAACAAGTGCATAGTAAAGATACTAACAAATATTTTGAGCTTTTTTTTTGGAAAAAATCAAGGATTCTGGAAGTTACATTCGAAAAAATTACAAAAAAAATCAAAAATTTATGTGTTTTTAAAAATTTCTAATTCAACGCCATAGATTTTGAATAAACAATGATTGTAAATTTTTTTAATTTCTTGGAGCCTACGGTTAATTCAATATCCTTTCTTTTAAGTTAAAAATCGCGAATTTTGAGCAAGTCACACCAAGTTATTCAGGTCAGGTTTTCCCAAAAAAATTCAAAACTCAAGATTTGGAAAAAAATTTTTTACTAAGAATAATTTAAATTCTGCAACATAATTGATTTATATATGAGTCGTTATGCAGATTTTCGAGTTAAAATCATGAATTATGGTCAAAACCTGGTCGTAACACGACGATAAAACGTTAAATGAACATTTTCTCTATTGTACCATCTTGTATGTGTTAAATTGCAGTTGACATAACTATTTTTCGGCATCCACGGTTTATTTTCATTCAGTTTTATGACAAAGTAATGAAGGTATATAATTCTTATATATGGAGTGATTTTTTTAGAAGGATGTTCATATTTTGCAAATTCCACAAATAAAACAAAATGAATTTGGACTATTTTTTCACTTGAAACTTCTTGAGAAGCCATTTAAATAAATTTAACTTTACACTTTACTATTTTAAAAGAATTCTTAACTGATGTTTGAGAACGACTGAACTTGTAAAATATTATTTACGATGCGGCACAAAAAGAAGAGGAAAATGGATGAAAACGCGGTTGAAATAAGGAAAACTCAAAATGGCTTGCAGTTTTTATTCGAAAATCTGTATAACAACTTAAATATAAATCAATTATGTTGCTGAATTTTAATTATTCTTAGTAAAAAAAATTTGTTTTCCAAATTTTTAGTTTTGCCTTTTTGGAAAAACTTGAATAACTTGGTGCAACCTGCACCAAAATTCGTGTTTTTTAACTTAAAAGAAAGGGAATTGAATTTACCACTGGCTCCAAAAATTAAAAAAAATTTCAATCAAATTTATGGCGTTGAATATTGTAAAATTTTTAAAAAACTTAAATTTTTGATTTTTTTTGTAATTTTTTCGAACGTAACTTCCAGAATCCTTGATGGGTTTTTACAAAAATAGCTCAAAATGTTTGTTAGCATCTTTACTATGCACTTGCATCATTAATATATTGGATTTGTTTGTTTTGTAAAATATGCAATCCAAAAACCGAAATAACATTTTTTTTCACCGAAAAATTGGTTTATCACGAATATCTATCTCACAAAGAAGAGCTAACCGAAAAAAAATGAATATGATATTCGTGTTCAGCAGGTCAAAATCCACAAGGAAAGTTTCTGTTTCTTCGAAACGAATGTCAATCCTCATCGCTCATGGTTTAATTTCATACAGAACTGTGATTGCCATAATAAATTATCACAGTAGATGAAGTTTTAAGCAAGAAGAATAAAATATTGAACCGATGTAGAAAATTCTTCAGATCATATGAGGTTCTTGTAATCTATAAATCTTGTAGAAAATATTGCTCACTTGTCTCACAATTGACACGATCTGTAAGTGTCTTGATTCTATTTTCAAATATGTTTTATTTGATATCTAAAATTTGTGAACGCGCAACATAACAAATGTGAAATTTGATCTCTTAAAATTGAAAAATTATTTTATCTTATGCTCGAAACAAAAGATCAACTACCGATCTATTAAACTATGTAGCGCATTGTTGGAACTGCTGGAGTAGCTTAACAATAAATCCTTATCACATATGTATAAACATATGACATAGACCAATATTTCATGATCGGATAGAGAAAATAAAAGATAATAGAAAAATGTATTTTAAAAATTTGCACAAATAAAACTAAACTTGGGTTACCAAATATCTAGTGGCATATTCCTCGAAAATGTGACGCACTGTCTTCGCACTGTTGTCACTGATTATTAAAGTCCAGGTATTGAGTTAATAAGGTGTCATCCAGGAATATTCCATAACTAAGATTGAGACCGTAGGCTGAATAGACTTAATCCGCCAGCATCCCAAATATATCACCTGAATAGTGACGTCGTTTTGATATTGCCAGGGGTATGTGATATCTCACATTAATTTGTAGGGCAATACCAGGGACTGGAATACGCAAGGCTGTCATACCCGTAAATCAAAAATAAAAAAATTAAAAAATGATCAAAACTGATCCCTCCACGAGCAAAATTTGCAGTTATAAAACTTTGCGCAATCCACGAATATGTAACAAGATTTCAACTTTATGCTCCTCCTTAAAGCTGACCTTCAACATTTTTCTGGGTTTTAATTTTATCTCTACCAAAAGAAAATTTTTCAATGGATCCAGAATTTCTTAAGTTTAGAATGGTTGTTTGAATGTAGAACGTTATCCAAAGCGATAAATCTACCGCAACTTATAAAGTAATCTTAGACGGGTCAACCTGAAAAATATGAATTCAACATCTTCTCGATATGAACAATTTAATCATCCCTGGAACGATTTGTAATTGTCTTGGCAATTGTTTATTAATAGTTGCAATACGTTGGATGTGGAACATATTTGTTTTCACTGGAACTTAATATTGTGGAGTGGTGAAAAGTTCCTCAGTAAAAAACTAATTTGCATTATTCTGACATCCTCTAACCTTATCAATTTTTTGCGCAAACCATTATATAACCAACCTAAATCGGATTGAAAAAGGTTTTCTAAGGTAGAGCTGCTTAATTTACTTTAGTTTTAATTCTTATTCACTTAAAAAACAAACAATGTTAGGTGCAGCCATCCTTTTGTAAGATTTAGTTCGATCCATTGGAGTTGAAACAGGAACGTTGAACGGCAGAAAGTCTTATTTATTTGATAGAACTTAGAATTTTCGAATTAAAATTCTAGAAAAAAATTAATTTTTATACAAACAGTTTTCTTCTCCTTTAAATGTCGCAATCTTTGAATATGCTTTTTGGAATTTCTACTCACCTTCAGCTTCAAATTAAAAATTGTGCAAATTAATTCGAAGCTAGTAAGATCGAGATTCAGGAACAGGAACTTTGGTTGGTTTTTCCACATTTTCATTGTTTAAACTAAAAGTACGTCGTGATACTTTTGTTCAAACGTTGCACTTCGTCAAACAATGTTAAACAATTTCAGGTACGCTCAGTTCTTTTTCTGTTAGTTTTTCGTTATAAAATTAAATAAATTATTTTTAATACTGTGTATATGTAAATATTAAGTAAATCACGAAAAAAAAAAACATATTAATTTTTAATTCTGAAACCTTAATTTAATAAAAAAAAATTATATTTATCTTTAATTAAAATTATATCAAAATTAAATTTACTTAAGTCTTAAATATTATTCTGCGTTTAAAATAAAATAATAGTTGTTATAAAATAGATTTTAAAAAATATTTTTTTAATACAAAAAACTAAAAAAATAACATAATTTTAAGAAAATTTAATTCAGTTACAAACTCATTTTATATAACATATTATGCTGCTCTGAATGCTGCATGCAACACGGTTCACTTCTACGAGAAACTTTCTAAAAACAACCAAAGACACACACCGTTATTTTAAATATTGAGTTGGATAAATAAATCTTTGATTTCACGCTATTTTTAATTTAAATCAAATGAAATCAAAATAATAATAATTTTAATTTATTATGTTAACTGAATTGTGATATTTACAGTGATCCAATTTAAAAAGTATAAAACGAATAAATATATCATTACGAGTATAAGCATATTATAATATGTATATTTTAACTAATATAATAAACAAAACATAATATAATTCTAATGCATTAATAAATTAAATAAATAAACTTTCTGTGTTTAATTATAAGTTTGATCTTACCTTAGTTGTTCGATTTTGGAATGGTTTGTGATCAGTGATTTGGCTATTCTCCTCCATCTGGTTGATCGGTATTAGTTTTGCTGGTCGGTTTGTATAGATTTGTTTACTGATCGATTGGTTGGTGTCAAGCTTTTTAGCTTTGATGATTGTTTTTTAATTGGCATCAGATTTTTCGGTTGTTGCTTCTAGTTTTACGAGTTTCAGTTGCGACTGGTACCAATCTACAGTAGTTTGCTTAGTCTAATGCAGTATGTTTTTTTAGTGCGTGTCAAACTCGTTAGTCTGACATTATTTCATTTCGATGTAAAAGTCAACCAAGTGTGCGTCTCAATGACGCTCAAGGCAATTAATTTTAGACACATAAATTGATCAAAACAATTTATTCTATCTCGAAATTATAACAACCGTTCATGAGTCTATTTCTTTGACAAGCTAATTGTCGCCTCAACAATTTTTTCTTGTGGCGTTCATGCTTCATGTAGGAGTGTTGCTATTTGCCAAGCTAATCAGCTTCAAAGATTCACCACGATCATTAGCAACAGCGACATAATTACCATGGCAGCCGATTTTTTTAATGTCGTTTATTACGTTCGTCTCCCATTGCAGTCGTGGTCTATTCGCGGTCACCCACTCCCTGGGGTACTAACGTACATATTTTTTATCATTCCAAACTGAATCGGCTCGTAGAACATGCCCAAACCAAGCGGTCCTATTGGAATGGATACAACCTATTATATCTGGACACTCAAGAATGTCTCTGATCTCAAAGATATAGCGTTCTGTACTCTTCGTCGTCAGTCTTAAGTGGACCAAAAATGTAGCGTAGAATCTTACGCTCAAATACAGATACATGTGATTCGTCATTTTGTGTAAGGGTCCATGTTTGTGACCCATACATCACCACTGCTCTAATCAACATCTTGTATAACTTGAGTTTGGTGTTAGTTGATACATACGGTGATCCAAGGAGAGGCTTAATTAAGTAGAAAGTTCGATTCCCTGCAGCGATTCGAGCTTTTTTATATGTAAGTAGCTGTTGTTTGAGTCAAGCATTGATCCCAAATATTTAAAAGATTCAACTCCTTCAATCCGTTTATCGCCGCACATCAAATCTTTCTTCTCAGCCTCTCTTGAAACATTCATATATTTGGTTTTATCGTAGTTAATTTGAAGACCAGATTTTCTAGCACCACTCCCAAGCGACTTGAAAGTCTCACTCATAGCAGCTTCACTTCGGCCGAGGATGACAACATCATCAGCGTATGCAATCATCTGTACTGAGTTTATTGAAAAGATATAGTTGTTAGTCGGTAGTTTATTTGGACGGTACACATATTCCAAGGCTAGACTAAAGAGTATAGGAGAAATAGCATCACCTTGTCATAACCCGGAGTCAACTTTAAAGAACTTTGATATTTCGTTCTCCACTCGTACATAGCACTGAGAGTTCTGAACTGTCATTTTGCATAGTGAGCAGACCAGAGAGTCTCTAGTTCGAGAGAGGCGTAGGTCTGCCTGAAATTAATGAAGCGTTGGTACGCAGGTATGTTGAACTTTCGACACTTTTCCAAAATCATCCTTATCGAGAAAAGTGCATCGGTAGTACCTCGGCCTTTTCGGAAGCCACGCTGATATTCTCTAAACAGTTGTCCAGCATAAGGATCGATTTTGGCTAGCAAAATATATGAAAAGGTCTTATATGATGTGCAGAGTAGGGCGATTCCACTGTAGTTTACACATTGTAAGCGATTACCTTTTTTATGGATTGGTATCAGCATAGCTGAGTTACAGTCTTGTGGCATGGTTTCAGTCTGCCAGATCATTTGAACAAGTTCAAACAATCTTAAGGATAAAGTATAACCACCACGTACAATCATTTCGGATGTTATATCGTCGATATCAGGCGCTTTATTGCATTTTAATTTTGACAGCGTCGTTTTGATTTCCTCTTTGGTGAGTTCGTCTACATGTAAAATTGACGCACGAATAAGCTTTGCGGTCGATCTATTTGCTCTTCTTTAAGGTTTTTGTTAGCAGAGAGAAAAATAAAAAGCGTCTTGATACTTCAAGTATTACAAGCTCATTGAGCAAGTTTATTCCATGATCAATAAAATACATTATTGAGTGCGTTTACACTGTCACAACACCCTCAATTGTTGAATTATTTAGATTTAATAACAAATCCTATTAAATTATTTTATATAAATAAAAAAGATATAAAAATTTATAAAATACTTCAACATAATCCCATAGCCTTGACACAGAATTTAAGTTTGTCCTTGATCACAGCATTTGTTAAGCTATCTGCGGCCATTACATTGGTACGATTGCTCAACAATTGTACCGTCATCAATTTTTTGACGAATGTGGTGATGACGAATGTCGATGTGCTTGGACTGGTGCCGGTATGCATCAATTTCAGCTAATTGAATGGCGCTCCGATTATTGCAACATAAAACAATAGGCTTATCAAGTTAAGGATCTAATTCACTTGCTCGTTGTTTAAGCCAAAGAGCTTCTTGACTAGCTGAGGACATCACCATATATTCGGCTTCAATACTTGAGAGGGCGATGATTTTTTGACGCTTGAAATCGATAATTTTTGATTAACATCGCTAGGTGTTCCAATTGGATTGCACTTCTCCATTCCGAAATGAATTCAAATTTCCTTCACATAATTTGATTGATCTAATTCGATGTAATTCTCTGCTTGTCTTATACTTATACTAAAACATTCATTCGCCAACCCTAAATCTTTCATTTTAAAATTTGTAAACATAAATTGTTTGAGTCGCATCAAATCTTCTTCATTTTTCCAAAAAATCATCAAATCGTGTTTGAGTCGCATCAAATCTTCTTCATTTTTCCAAAAAATCATCAAATCGTATACATAACATGCAACAATTTATACTAAGTTTACACCAGTATCTAATTTGCTACGTATCAAATTTGCTAGCCATTTTCACCATCATACTTTTTAAATTTGATACGGTGATGTAAACTCTTATTAATTAGGTATGACATATTAATTTTTAGCGCGTCTTTTTCATTGTTAGTTTTTTGGTTAGAAAAAAAGAATTTCCAAATATATTTTTTTATAAAAAACTGTAAACATTTATTATATTCTTGCTAAAATTCTTTAATTTTAATTTCAGCAAAAAAAATCACATGAAACATAAATATATATTTATAAAATAAGTTTATTTATTTTTATTTTAAACGTCATACCAAATTTTAGTGTTCACACCGTAAATTTAATACCTATTTGCTACGTACCTAATTTGATACGTAGCAAATCATCCTACCAAATATTTGGTACGTACTTTTTTGATAACTGTTTACATCGACCATAGTCGACCTATTAAGTATAGTATGTACCTATTAGATACTGGTGTAAACTTAGTATAAATTTAACTTTCTACTGAAATAAATACATGGGTCCATTTCAGATTTACAAAGTCCAAATGTTTTCAACGCAGCATCAAGTTTTATGTTCCATTGGCGTCCAGCCTGTTTTAACCCATACATGGCACGATTCAATTTTCAAACACGATTTGTCCCATCATCAAAACATTCGGGTTGCAAAATATACACTTCCTTATCTATGTCGCCCTGTGGAAATGCGGTCACCGCATCCATTTGATGTACTTTCAAATCATGCTTAACCGCTCAAGACATCAAAAAACGTATTGTTGAATATCGTACAGCCGGCGAAAACGTATCAGTATACTCCATGTCATATTTTTGTGCACCCCCTTTGACGACTAGACGTTGTTATGAATAGCCTGGGATAACGCCTGAACCCAGTGTATTATAGTCTCTGATTCTTTGGTTATCATTTTGATTAATATAAGTAGCTTGTAATAATATCTCCTCCCTCCACCATCGATAGTCATGTTTTCGTATAGTTTCCCTAACCCATAGTTATTTTCATTTATTTTATATAAACATTAATATTTAATTTTACAACCCCCTAAAATTGACTCTTACTACGTTTCCATCCGTTTAGTTTCACCATACTATTTGAATTTGGATTCTCCATACCCTAACAGTGATTAAACAACGAAGTTTTCAATCCTCAAAACAGCTGTGCGTATTTGTCCAGTCGTCACAATGAAAAGAATTAATATCCTGTTTTTTTTACATATTCGATTTTTGTATGAGTATTTTCCTTCAAAATAATCTTTCCGTTATGGATCTGAACTTCACTGTAATGCTATTATAGATTATAGTTTTGTAATACCTAAACACCATAAAGTCGATTAAACTCGCATTTAACTCATTTTAATTCATTGATAATTGTTGTTAATGTGTCGGAAATGATTTGTTTCGCAAAATTATTTTTGCATTATTACCAAACAACCAACAGTTTTTTTTACTGGAAAAAAGGTCCTAACATTTATTTGCCTACTGAAAATTAATTGACTTACATCAGAAATACTGTATTCGAGTTTTTTTCGATGTTGAAATTTTTGGCTATATAATGAATGACTGTAACATTTTGACCCTCTTAGATTATTACATTTTTGGTTGTTTGACATCTCTTTTATCTTTACCATTTCCTCATGGAAATGAAAGTGAATTTTTGCATTCATGTTTGTTGATACTACACTTAAGTTCGGAATAAGTAGTAAATTTTTAATTAAATAGTGTTCTCAAAATAGTTCGATTAGGAAAAAAATACATGTATGTTTGTGTTGTGCAGAATAGGTTAGGGCCGCTAAAACAACCAAAAAAAAAGTAGTAATGACCTTAGCGGTCATTCGCTGTTAGTTAAATACATTTTTATTCATGGTGATGTTTGACGTCTGTTAGTCGGGAGATTCTTATTGGATTGATATTTTGGTTTGTGTTTGACATCTTGGATGGAGATAGATGCTGGTCATTTATGGGTCAAGGAAAAATGGTATTTATAACTATAAAATATCTATTAAAGGTATTGTGAATACTTGAATTATATTAATTGAATACTGCATGAACAAAATCTGTGATATTAATATTAGTGCCGTGTAAGAAAATTCGTGTGAAATATTATGAAATTAGATCGATCATTAACCTAAAATTAAACAAAAGTATTTCGTAGTGGAATCCAGTATTTCGAAGGGCGTTTTCAATATTGTGAGACCGTGTATGTTAGCCAATTTTATTGTTAATTTATTAAATGGTATCAGGTCCGATCAGTGTTAATTTAACGTAATTAATAGTTGTAAATTTATCTATTGTCCGCGGCACGGAAAATTAGGTCGTAGGTGATCCGATCATCTGCTTTTATTTTATTGTGGCACGAATAATATTTATCATATGACAGAATAGAATTTATTTTTTGCAGAATTCTGTGAAAAATAATTATCGTTGTGTTAATTAAAATTATCAAAATTTGGAGCACAAAACAAGAATAAAACCAAAAAAATATAATAACTGTTGTATACGTCCATAAAACAAGTTTTTGAATGTTAGTGTTAACTAAAAATCAGGCAAGCTTTTGATTCGCTTACTGTTAATTACTAAAATAAGGAAGCCTTAGGCAAATTACTGTTTAAATAGTGTAAATAAAATTAAAATACGTATCATGTGTATATGTTTTATTTCATTCGAGTTACTACCTTCGCTTGCATGGTGTAGTACGGTGCGTAATCCGACCGCTTCGTATATATGGGTCACCGTTACAAGTATACAAATTACGATACCGCCACCAGTATACATGAAATGAATAAATGTTTTAGTTATACCTTGTGGGATCTTAGCAACCAACAACAGTTTTAAAGGTCACGGGTTATACTTTACCCTTGATAATATTCTGACACCCAGCATTGTGCTTAGGTTTCAAGAATCGAGCAGCCATTTGAGACCTATGATTATTGGGTGATATATGTTTTGAACTCTGTTAATTCACCATTTATACAAATTTTTACATTGCATTCTCAACATAAGCAACTATAAGCACGAATTTATTCAACGTTTGTTTATACAAGTTTTTACATCGAATTATCGACGTATTCGGCTGCACCGGCTGGTTTGCTCAACGTTTATTCATATTAATTGCTACATGGTCTTTCTCAACATATGCTGCTATACTTACCAATTTATTCAACGTTATTCTTAAACATTGTCACATTGTATTGTCAACGGATTCGACTATCTTTGCGAATTGATTCAACGTATAGTTATTCAAATGAACACCTCGTAATTGAACGTATTTAACTATATCTGCAAACTGGTTCAGCGTTCACATATACAAACTGCTACCGTGTACTTTTCAACCTATTCAAAATTATTTACAAAATTTATTCCACGATTATTTATACCAGTTATTACGATGAATTTTCCACCTACTCAACTATAATTGCGAGTTTATTCAACGTTTATTTTTACATATTGTTACACTGTATTGACAACGTATTCCACCATAGTTACCAATTGATTCAACGTTTACTTATATAAATTAACATATGGTACTTCCAACCTATTCAACGACATTTGCAAATTTAATCAACATTTATATATCCAAATTTTGCGTTGTATTGTCAAGTTCAACCATAATTCAACGGTTATATATACAAATCTTTGAATGGTATTTTTCAACATATTCAACTATAGTTATAAATTGGTTCAACGATTGTTTATATCAATTATTGTTGTGTATTTTTCAACGTAATCAACTACAATTATCATTCCGTTCAACGACTATTCATATCAGTTATTGCATTGAATTTTCGCCGTTTTCATTTACATATTTGCAATTTATTCATCGTTTCTACATATACAAAGTTTAACGTGGTATTTTTCACCTTTTCGACGGTATTTTACCAACGATTTCAACGCGCTTTTATCCAAATTGTTACCTGGTATTTTCAACGCATTCAACGATATTTGCAAAGTCATTCAACGTTATTATATACAATTTGCCACATCTTAATTGTCATCGTATTCTACTATATTACCAAAATTTATTCACCGATTGTCTATACCCATTACTACAACGAATATTCAACATACTCAACTATGATCATAAATTTATTCAACGCTTATGTTTAAGAATCGCTTCACCGTTTATAATTACAAATTTATTCAACGCTTATGCTTACAAATCGATTCACCGTTTATACTTATCATTTTATTCAACGTTTATAATTACAAAATTATTCAACGCTTATGATTACAAACTTATTCATCGTTTATAAGTACAAATTTATTCAACTCTTATGACTACAAACTTATTCAACGTTTATAAGTACAAATTTATTCAACGCTTTTATATACAAATATTTCCGTCGAAATTCCAACGTAACCAACAGTAATTGCAAACTTATTCAACGTTTATTATTACAAATTGTGACCATCTATTTGAGATCAACGTAATCAATGCAGCAGTGCTGATAGAGGGCTGAATTAAATCTGATTGGAGGCCAGGAGGATATAACCATGGGTGAGTGTAATTGATTCTTTTTGTCATTCTTTTGATATAGGGGTGTGAATGTGTGTGCGTGGGCGTATGTGAGAGAACGAGGGGGTTGAACGTGCCGACCGTGGTTCTTTCGTAATAAGGGGTCGCCAGAGTCTCATCTTTTCACTTGTAAATTTTTTTCCATTTCTGTTAATTTGATGAAAATTGCGTACATTTCCGCATTTGTGCTGAAGCGGCAGGTTTATAATATCTCCTACTCACGATGGCTGAGACTTAGTCGAATGGCATTACAACAAAGCTAGGTACGCATCCTGCTAAGCCATTCTCATTATCACAATGAGAGGCACTTCATTACAACGTGCCTTATATCGAAGAATATTACCATCGCTGTCACATTTACGTTTAAATATCCATTTTGTTTTTATTGGTTTTCTTCCAGATGGCAATTCAATTAATGTCCATGTTTTGTTTTCTTTCAGTGATTTTATTTCATCCTGCATTGCTGTCTCACAATTTATATGATCATCTCGGCTTGCTACTTGTTCAACTGTTTCAGGATTAAAATCATTAGTTTTATTTGAAGAAAAATAACTTACATAATCACGAAATTGACGCGGCTTCCTTTCACGCGAAGATCTTTTCAACGTCATATCACCCATTGATGAAACATTTTCTTCAGGTTGATAATCTTGATCACTTGTATTGACTATTTCACCATCGTCGATTATAGTTTTAAATGAATCATATGATGTATTTTCTTCGGTAGACATTTCACCATCAGATTAATTAAAATCATCGCCGGCATCATTTGATATAATAATATCATCACTTCCATTATGATCAACCCTCGACTTCAGAACAGTTGTCAACTGATAAACTCACCATTGATTCATCATTATTTTCATGGAAAACCATATCACGACTAATCTCCAATAAATTCGATTCAGGATCAATGCAACGATAACCTTTAGTATCACAGTCATATCCCACGAAGATCATCTTTTGCGATTTAGAATCCAACTTCTTTCTTTACGAATGTGCGAACCAAAAATTTTTGAAAACAATACATTTACTTTTGAGCCCGTCTATATTTCCTCAGGCGTTTTGTTCACTAAAACTGAAGAAATCGTACGATTAATTAGGTACACACTCATTGCAACTGCTTCAGCCCAAAAAGTTTTATCAAGCTGGGCATCAAACAATAAACACCTTGCTCGTTCGACTGTCGTTCTGTTAGTTCTTTCAGCGAGACCGTTCTGCAGAGGAGTGTAAACATTGGTTAACTGATGCTGAATGCCGTGCTCGCGTAAAAATTGATCGAACTCATTTGACAAATATTCTTTTCCATTGTCGGTACGGAGTTTTTTAATTTTACGACCAGTCCGATTTTCTGTATACGATTTAAAATCAACAAACGCCCCAAAAGCTTCACTCTTTGACGACAAAAAATATGTGAACATTTTTCTAGAACAATCGTCCATGAAGTATTTGGCCAATAGAGTTTACTTCAATGGGACCACAGAGATCCGAATGAATTAAATCAAGTATGTTTTCAGAACGTTGATTTAAAAGGGTGGACGAGCCTGTTTGCCCATTGCACAAACTTCACAATTTGATAATCGATTCGGATGATCCACAAACTTCATACCATCAACTCCTCCATCACGCATGTCACATAGTGTTTTATAATTCACATGACCAAAACGTCTGTTCCAAATCAAAGCACTATTTTTATGTGCCTGTGACATAGGGTGACCATTTTTTTTCTAAGTGAAATCAGTACAAAATTTTAAAAGTTAAAATATGTACTATCCTTCGTCTCAACTAATTCCTATGTGTCTTCTGAGTCGAAAGGTAAATGTTTAAAGCGAAGTAGAAAAACCTGGTTTTCATTTTTTAGTAGTTTTAAGGAAATTCTGTTACGTTGAGACCAACACCAGTAGTTTGTAAAATACAACTTTCCGCCACGATTGCTTGGGAAAACACAGGGTTAGAATTTTGATATATATTTTTCGTGTGTAACTGCCACAATTTAAAAATAAAAGTATTTTTTTCAAGTAATTTTCATTACAAATTCATACCAAATGATGACTCGTATAGTTTTATAATGGAACTTAAATTAAAATTTAACAAATTTCTTAAAAATCAGTACTTTCAGTACATAATTTTAGAAATCAGTAAAAATCAGTACCGCATATGTCTATCAGTACAGAAGCTAAAAAATCAGTACTGTACTGATAAAATCAGTACGAATGGTCACTCTACTGTGACATCATACAGAAATTATTATTTGATGAAAATTTATAAACTCCATCTTGCGCGCTACACTGAGCAAAAAGATCACCAATATTATCATGAATTTTACCACCATCTGAATCGAATACCACCGTATTACCTTTTTCTACAATTTTACTGACAGATAACAAGTTGGCTGATAAATTGGGTACATGGAGTACTTCGTTTACTACAATATCTTCATCACCTAGCTTCAATATTGTATCACCAATACATTTTACTGGCATTTTCGAATCATTTGCTGCTAGAATTTCTTTTACGAAATGTTGCGTTTGATTTTGTAATAAATTTACATTTGGCGTCATATGGCTTGACGCGCAACTATCCAAATACTAATCTGTTGAGTTAGTTTTGATAAACGATGCACCAAACGCTCTCTTCGCTGACTCAATTTTATGAAATTCTTCGGAACTTGTGGAGCTTTGTGAATTTTTATTCTCTTCATCAACCTTGCTAGCGTTTTTACACTCTACACTTTTGTGACCTTTTTCACCACATGCATAACAAGTAATATTACCATTATGTTTATTTTTGACATTCAATTTGCTTTTAGCTTTTTTTTTACTGAAAAATGCATTAATCTTAGTCGGTTTTGATGCATATTGAGTGTCAAGTAACTTCATTTTAATTTGATCTGCATTAATTGTATCACTTGCCTCAAAATTCAGAATCAAAGGCTTATATTCTTCGGTTAAGCCTACCAACATTATCGAAGCTAACCACTCATCATCTATTACAAATCCTATGCTCTTGAGTTAACATGAAATTGAAGTAATTTCATCAATATATTTCTGCATGCTTTTACATTTCTCCCGACGAATTGAAATAAGCGTAATAGAGTTATATTTCTCAACAATCCACGATCTTCATATAAATTTTTAAATTTCTCCCAAATTTCAAGAGTTGAATTGCAAGCAATTATATGAATAAATAATTCTGGTTCCACACTCAAGGCCAATGTCGATTTCGATTCACGGAGCAAATCTTTATTTGTTTCTTTTAGTTTTGTCTTATCATCAGACCTTTCTATGCAATTGTGCCATTTCTTCATATCAAAATAATTCTGCATAGCAAAACACCACGTATGATAATTTTCAGCTCCATGCAAGTTTTCAATGTTGAAATCAGATTTTCCGGCAGCCATATTGTTCTTTACCACAATTCAAAAACGTGTGAATAATTAATTTACAACAAATGTAAAAACCGATAATAATATTCAGCTTACTTAATTGTCACAAAAAAAACAATAACTACTTGAGCTTTAAAATTCAGTAAAAATTAATTATACCCGCTTTCCAATCGAGTGAATTACTGAAGGAATTGATTGTAGCCAATTGGTCTAATATTCAGTAAATCATCAAAAATACAGCCAAAAAATAAAAAAATACAACAAAAAATAGAAATTTTTTGACATTCAAAAAATGCATAGCCAAAATCGAAAATGTAGACATAAACAAATATGTTCCGATTTATTTTTTTATTATTTTTAACGTTTGACCACAAACCATAAATAAAAAAATATGGATGTGTTGAACTGATTAACCTATTTTTTCCTTCACTTTATTCAAATCAATTCAGTTCTGTATAGTCCCTGAGCCTTCTCCTACATAATTTTATGATTACCACATATTTTATACTTCGTGATGCGCCTATCCTTGACGAGCCCGAAAACATTTGCTCTGCGATTTTTTTCAAATCGGCCGCTTTTGCTTTCGGCAAGCTCCGAAAAATGCCGATGCCCCGGAATCTTGTAAATTTTTGTTTTTTTTAACTATGGGGGTTGGAAATTTGATTTAGAACACAAGGGTAACCTTGTCCGACAAAAATTTGTCTGCTATTGTCTAGTCCGACATCCAAAATGTCAGTTGTCGGACTCGACAATAGCAAACACATTTTGGTCGGACAAGCTTACCCTCGTATTCTAAAACAAATTTCCAACCTCCACAGTCAAAAAAAATAAATGTGGTAGCAAATTTACAAGATCGCGGGCAATCGGAATTTTTCGGAGCTTGCCGAACGCAAAAGCGGCCGATTTGAGAATAATCATAGAACAAATGTTTTCAGGCTCGTCAAGGACAGGCGCATCACGAAGTATAAAATATGTGGTAATCACAAAATTATGTAGGTGAAGGCCCAGGGACTAGTAGTAGCTCATAGCGTTTTCTTTTCTCGACTAAAAATTCTGCCCTCTAAAGATGCAGAATTTTTTGAATTTTGACCTGAAATCAAAAAAATGTTGACCCGTTAAAGTTTACAATAGATCAGAAAAGATGCAACATTTTTTTCAATTAAATGTTGGCTACACTGTTGTTTATTTGGCATTTTTTTTTTATTCAAACTTAAAGTTGAAAAAATTTTGTTTGCCGAAGTTAAAACATTTTGACGGAGATGTTAAAACTTTATTTAAACTGTTGTGGAATGCTGAAAAGCTCATATCAAAAAAATTTTAAACTTCTCTAATGCTGCTTTTGTTGCTGCAAAACCTTTAGGAGATTTAATTAAATATTAAACATTATATTATTTTCAGGACAACATATGTATACATACCATAGAAGTGACAAAATTTCAGTTTCGGCGTCTTTTTGTATCCTTCCACCTTTGTATGTTCCTTTGCGGTAGTGAGTGCTGAGCGCATACCTCTCTATTAAGAAATATGCGCTGCCTCTTTCAACGCGAAAATTCTCCTTGAACTACAATTATAGTAATTATAAGCAATTAATTAAAAAGCCCTTTAACTGCCAAATTTTTACCTGATTTGCTGAATAGTTTTTGACGACTTTTTGTACAAAATCCCTCACACGATGGCCTGCTTCTCTACCAATCAAAAGCACCAAATCTTCCTCATCGGATGATGATGAACTTGTAATTAATTCATTTCTAATGAAATTAATTACACCAAAAGCAGTTTTTTTTGTCCATTTTGAAGTTATTTTTGTTTTATTTATTTCTTTACGTTTTTAATTTACCGCGAATAATAATATCAAATTATTGACATGACAAATGTCAAAACAGCATAAATTTTTTTCTACAGTTGGTAGCACTTACAAGGCAGAATTCTTTGCACCTTCGAATTTTACGGGTCAAAAAATTCTACATATTTTGCATTTTAAATGTAGCATTTTTTTTAGAAACGAACACGATTAATTTTACAGGGCAGACTTTTTTTTAGAAACGAACGGAAAAAATGCGACTTTCAGAAAGAGGGCAGAAAAAATGCAGAATTTTTTTGAGAAAAGAAAACGCTATCAGTTTACGTTCAGTGTAAACTGAATATTACCATTGGATTATACAAATTCCGGAATACAATTCAGTTTAAGTGAATCATTCAGTAATTCACTCGATTGGAAAGCGCCTTATATTTTACGATGATTAACGAATTGTATTTTTCATTTTGTTATGGTCATGGGCTCATAACCTGTTAGCAGAGGGAAAAATAAACAGCGTCTTGTTACTTCAAGTATTATAAGCTCATTGAGCAAGTTTATTCCATGATCAATCAAATACATTATTGAGTGCGTTTACACTGTCACAACAGTTTTAACCTGTTGAAAGAGGTAACGCGATTGATGTTCCTTATTGAAACTTTCAATCTCCTCACACTGTCTCTTCCACAATTCTCTCTTCGGTCGTCTACATAGCTTTGCAACGGCTTGTCTTGCCGTTTTATAGTTCTCCTTCGTGGACCTCGTGTTGCGTTCTTTTAGACATTTTTAGATAGCAATCTCTTTTGTATTGAATAGCGGCAAGACATGCTTGATCCATTCATTGCTTTTGGGAGTGGTTTTTTGGTCGTCCAAGTATTCCCTTAGCAGCGCTTAAAACAGCATCTTTGAGCGAATACCATGACTTATCTAACGTCTCCATTAATGGTTTCTGATATTTCCAATATGTAATATGATTTAAATATCTCTCTTCGGTTCCAGCATTCTTTAGTGATGAAATGTTAAAACGTTTCCGTTGATTGAATTTTGGAATGCCTGGATTTGGAAAGTGGAACCTTATTTTAGGACATACAAGGAAGTAATTACTTCCAATGTATACATAATACACACTCTAAAGGATCGCACATCCAGAACACTGGAAAAGAAACGTGCTGTTACTAGCACGTGATCAATTTGATTTCGAGTGTTTCTATTCGGTGTGACCCAAGTCTGTTTATGAATCGATCGATTCGGAAAGAAAGTACTGGCAATTTTCAAATTATTTGATGATACAAACTAACTCAGTCTTTCTCTCACCATTATCATTCGAATTTAAATGCAAACTGTTTGGACCCACCACATTTCCATAAGAGATATCTCTTCCAACCTGCCCATTAAAGTCACCAAGAACCATAATGAAGCCGCGTGTTGGTGTTTGTTTCATAACCTCTTCCAGTGCTATGTAGAAAGTATCCTTCTCGTCGACGGTCAGTAGGTCGATCTTCAGTAGGTGCATGCACGGCAATAAGAGAAATATTGTTGTATGTACCGCGTACCCGTTGGTAGTAGATCCTCTCATTGACCGGGATGAATTTCATCACGGCTTCTTGTATGCGTGGACCAACAAGAAAACCAGTTCCAAATTCTGTTCGAGAAGGATGACCACTGCAGTATAAAGAGTGACTATCCAAACCTTGTTTTCCGATTATTGGCTGTCTAATTTCTTAGACAGGCTGTCTAATTTTCTTAGTTAGTTTTTTTTTTCAAATTGTCGTGAATGGGTCCGTTCTACATCTTAAGGTCACAACCACAAACAACCTTTTTACACGTTTATATAGCGAGCCGTTTGATCTAAGACAGACGCATGCGACCAGCTGCTTCTAACATGTGGAGAACAAACGCTTGGGTGCATTGGTTTTAAGGTACCAATTCGCCATGATGCAGCGTCATTGACTAAGCAGATTTTACCCTACTTATCTCATACACCAACCTTATTCTGTCATCATTACACAGGCAGCACGACTTCGACGTCGAATTTCGCTACGCTCAACTCTAAGATTCGAAAAATAAAGAGCTTCTCTGTTGTTTAAAATCAATATGCGATAACGACGATTCGATCCTAATAACTAAATTCAAAACATTAAGAAAAGTCATTGTTGCGATAAATTTTTTTCCGACATTATTTTATTTATTTTTTAAACTATTCAGCCAAGGTACAGTTGCTTCATTGAAACACTTTAATACAATCGATTGCTTAACAAATTACAAAAAAAATAGTTACATTCACACTAAAACAGTTAAACTGTCATATTTAACTTTTGAATTTGTTTATTTATTTAACAATATCTATTACTAAAATATATTTAATGAACACCAGTTTTAGATAGATTTTCCATAACTCACTCAAAACCCTTTTGTTTTCTTAACATTGCAGACTAATTCATTCTGTGTGATTTTAACATGACATGATTGGTGACATTGACAAATAAATCATTTGTTTTAATTAACATGAAATAAATCACATATAAACTCGCTTTATTTTAAGATAACATCCCAAACGTTAGAACATTTTTTTCTTAAATAATTTTTTTCTTTTATCTAAAAGTAACAAATCTTATGTCTATTTTTTCTATAACGTTTTGATTTTTTTATATTTATAAATTAATTTATAATTTTTTTACATTTATTTTGTATAATCAACGCTCGTTTTAAGTACTTACATAATTAATGGTATAAAAGTAAAGTAAATGAATCAATATCATTACAACAGATAAAATTAATAAATAATTTTTTATAATTAATATTTTGAACAGAAATTACAATTAAAAACTTAAAATATATATATAAAAAAATATTGCTTTTTCCCTCCTAAAATTCATTATTTGGTTTAAAAACATGTTGATTAAGATTGACTTCGTCAATCATTGGATTAAGTGAACGATAGTAGATGTAAGATAAAACATCGTTTAACCAAAAGAACAAGAAGGTTTTGAAGAGGTTTATTTAGACTAGCATTAGCTGGGATTGTTGGCATAGCCTAAACAATTCATAACTTCAAAATGCACTACTGGCTTTCTCAGATCAAACTAGCGATGGATTAATCAGATTGAGTTTGATAATTAAAATATACCTACAAATCTAAGCTCGCCCGTTCAACATTGATAATAGAGTCTTTCAAACCATCGTTTATTTATTTTGAAAATAGTTGCACGAAGTTTTTTCTCTAAACCATAAAATTTTTTATACATATGAAGATACGTATATCAACATCTATAATTTATTAAACGTAAAATATGTCATTCAAATTTTAATTTTAACTAATTTGTTTTTTTTAAATTATATATAATACTTCTAGATGTTATGTAAGGAGTGGTGTTGCTCTTCGTAGAATTATTTTTATCGTATATTTTTTAAAATTTAATTAATAATATTTTTTCTTATATTTTTATATTAAATAATAATATTTATCTTCTGTTATTAAATTAAAATAAAAAATAAATTTAAAATGTTTTTTATTGTTTTTTTTTTAATTTATTTTAAAATTTCCTAGTTTTGAATTGTTATACTGAATCATCTGAAAATACAAGAAAAAATTAGAATTAATTTGATGTATTCAAAATTAAAACAATTCGTGGAAGGGTAAACAACCGAAAAAAACTATACAGATACAGAACTAGAAAAGTAAAAAGAATTTTTAATAATCTTTCCAACTTTCAGTTTCTATAACTAAAATATAAAAAACTAAACAAACTATTGCATTTGTGAAATAATTTCCAAAACATTTTAATACTTCAACCCGGATTATTAAAATTAAAGCGCGAAATATTTCAATTTTCTAATATTGAAGAGAGTATCTATAATAAAGAGTATCGAAAATAACTATAAAATTGTATGACGAGAGATAAAAATAATGGTGATAGCTGATCTGTTAATTTTGAATTTGTTCTTCAATGTTTATATTTACTACCACACTTTTTTATCAAATTCTAAATTCTAAATAAACAATTCTAAATTTAAAATGCCAAGGTTAGGTGATTGGTTAGGTGACCCCCTCTCCGAGTTTAATCTGGATAATTAGGTTATGAATAGTAATCGCCAAACTCAGACTTTGACTACAAAATATTTGTCCTTAATTCACCTTATACGGAACATCTTTTACAAATTCCAAAAATAATCGAATAATTAAGCAGAATTGTAAATAAGGAATTCATTTTGCAAAATGAAATATAATGAAATTTAAATTAGACTGCGATTGTGTAAACAGTTTAAGTGGAATGCGATTATGTATAGTGAAATTAATTTTAAACGAAACGGTATCGTGAACATAAAACCGTGTAAATAAAAGAAAAGTTATTTCTTAATTATGAAGAAAGATTTAAGTGATATTTATTAAAAATGCCTTGTGTATTATTTTGGACGCTATGTTTATACGGAAAATTTCTACAATCAACCGTTGGATTTTTTGAAGCTATTGAATATCCTTTTTGAGGAACATTGTTTGTTGTATTGTTTTCCTGTTGTTGTGAATAACAATAAGAAAACCGGGTGTTTTTGCTTACTAATCAGTGATCTAATTCAGAAGGAGAGTTGGGAATTTCGTTTATTGAATTGAGAAACAGGCCAATTTGTGGAAGATGAAAAACGTGTCAAAATATATTAGATTTTGGAGAAAAAATTTGTAACGGCGGACTATTTCAATTTTTACTCTGAAAATAATAACTTTCAAACTCAATAATAATTTTATTAATTTTCTTAAATTGTGGTAAACGTAGCTACATTTTTCTGTACTACTGTTGACGGTTTAGTTACGTCACACTCAATAAACATGTTTATTATTGGTGGAAGGGGAAAACAGAAGATCGATGGTGATAATAAATGATAATAAATTATATGATATATGATAATAAATTAAATAATTTGCCTTTGATATCAAAGTTTTATTATTTGTTTTGTTTTGATGTAAAGTTAGCAAAAAGGAAAATAAATAAGTCATTTAGTAAATAAAATGAAAGTGGAAAAAAACAAATCTAAGAAAAAATCAGCAGTTCATAAGATTGGTGAACTTAAATAACAATTTGAGTTATTGATTTGAGTTATGGATATAGTTGGAAATGGACAACTTATGAAAAGTCGAGGGGAATTATGTGTCGTTAGTTATACAAGGACACTAGAAGATGGAACAGTTGTAGAGAATGAAGAAAATATTGTTGTTCAAACTGGTGATGTTATGAAAGTTTTTGTTTGTGATGGTAGTTTTATTCATCCATATGTTGCGTTGATGAAGGAAAACTGTTACAGCGATGGAGGGTGTTATATGATATTGGAAAACAACAGTAATCAGAAATATTAATGTAAGTTTTTTTTATATATTTTGATTTGTATAATTTTTGATTAAATTATTTTCATGTTAGTAAATTAATAGTATTTTTCTGTGATATAAGAGATTTCCAAGTGTAGGTGTTTGTGTTATAGATTCAGTTAATCCGGTGTAATATAATATTTCTATTATTTCTATTATTTTTATTTCAATAAAAGTTCAATAGTTTCAAATTATTGTTTTAACCGATTTGTGTCATCAGAAATTGCAGAGTTCTTTGAGTTTTTGTGCACCTGTTATATTAGTGTTAAGTTATTTATGGTATCTAACAGAGTCTAAAATTCGCTTTCACAAATATAAAAAATGTTTTGTCGTACACGGCAGAAGATTAAATTACTAAATATAAACTTACCATGATACCACCATTTAGTTTTTTTAGGATTTTTATTACAAGTTTTAACATAAATTGTATTATCTGGCGGTCGTTTCTTTTCCCGACAACTACTTAACATTGAAGATATACTCAAACAAACTGATTGAACTGATAATGCAGGTGACCTAAAATTACACAAAAAAAGATAATACAACTACGCTGAGTTTAAAAAAAAATCCTTACCAGTCATCCGTTAAAATTGATAAACATATATGTCCATTTGAATATACATGCGGGTGAACTGGAATATTTGATCCTATAAACGTCACCTCCGGTGAATCGAAAGGATATTTATTATTGAATTTAAAAAGTAATTGAAAGTGTTCTCCTTCATATAATGTTCCATCAACACCATCCATATTTATGCGCCACCTTAAATTAAAAAATAATTAAATTAAATTTCATTTTTGACATACTTTAAACAAGCCATAAAACCTGAGTATAGTAATATTCATTATATTGGCTCGTAAACGTGTACAATAATCTGTCTTTGTTTACGAATAATTAAATTTTATTAGTTTAAACCGTCATTTGGCACATTTCCAAAAAACATTATTTTATATTGAGTTGAACAGGAATCTTTATTCTTTTATGAATTTATAAAGTATCCATTTGGTAAAATAATGATAAACTTTACAAAAAAAACTTAATGTTACTTACTGTCATAGCACAAAATTTTAATGGTAGAGGAATTGCATAGCAGTGAAAAAAGAAGTTTTTATTGAATCGTTGAAATTTTATTATTTTACACAAAATGGAACTGGAAAAGTCATAATTATATAAGAAAAGCAAAGGAAAAGCAAATAGTGGGGTGGGATAGTTCTTTTTTTGGTAAAATTATTAGGTTTTCGGCTACCAGCATGAAACTTTCTACACTTTGGCTTAATGTGTGTTAGATCAAAATTCTGCCTAGACCCCCTGGTTCAAAATGACGGCCAAAATGGCGATGCTACTAGTTTAAAAAAAAAATTTGCTGAAATCGGGCATGTTTGATATCATTTATTACTGGACCCATGTGCGACCCTAAGTAACATACAAAATAGCGGAGTAATGGAAAAAATACAAGAAAAAAATGAAATACAATGAAATAAAGTGATAAATAAACAAAAATTAAAAATCAAATCCACCCCCTCTCCTTCATCTAACTGTTGCAGTCGGACTGTTTTTGGAAGTAGTCCGTGATCACTAAAACTTTTTAACGATTCAGACTCAGATTGCCAATATCAGTTGGATGAATTAAGGGCCAGCCGGAATCATCTTGACACAGAAAACAGAGTTCCCAAGAGATCATTGGCTGCAGAGATAATGGAGGCGATGATACATCCTTCAGATCCACAAACTGAACTTTACGTTTTCTGGACATTTTGACAGCTACTGTACTTCAACAATTACTTGCAATAAAAAATTAAGGAATTACGATTAACCCTTTGTGCATACAAATAATCTGGAGAAGTTAAAAGATTTTGTTTGTGTTTTTTCCATTTAAAATAGCCTCAGAAGTAATTAAAAAATTTATTTTATTCAAATTTCGTTTTAATTAATTGCTACAATTTGTCCACTACACTGGACACCATGCATATACATAGTATGCATAAATATATTTTTATAGTTATTTTTTTCACGATTTCAGTGATGAAAACGATAAAAACAGTCAGATTTTCCATCAATGCACAAATCACTTTACATTTGATGCAAGAATAAGTAGATTTTCTGGCTCCATTTTGCATCTTTGAGCTGTATTTGCAGTTTGTCGAGGGAAATGCTCCACTCTATCATAGCGGGCATCCATGAGAACTGTATGAAAATGAGCTTCTCAACAAATTTTTTTACTCATATATTTAAAATAATATGTGAGGTATCATATGAGGTGCTGCCATCTACGATCTAGAGTTGAAAGCTCAAATGATATAGAATGATGGGAATTAAATTTGTTAAGGCATTTACGGAAGAGTAAAAAAATTTAAACTTTTGTCCACTAGAGTGGACATGATGCAACAAAGGGTTAAGGAATTGACAAAAAATTAAGGAATTGACAAAAATAACAAGATATATAACCCTTAAGCATATTAAATGATATCAAACATGGCCGATTTCAGCAAATTTTCTTTTTAAACTAGTAGCATCGCCATTTTGAACCGGGGGGTCTGAACAATGGGGTCTGGGCAGAATTTTGATCTAACACACATTAAGCCAAAGTGTGGAAAGTTTCATGCTGGTAGCCAGACCCTTACTGATTTTCTGCTATCGCACCCCACTAAAAATAATTAAAGATGCAAGAAAACCAGAACTAAGGAAAAGCAGAAAAACCACTATTATAGTGAGAACTATAAAGCTAATAAAATCTTACATAAAACTTACAATAACAAATTTTCTCTAAGCTTTAATACCACGATTTTACTTGACGGGTTGGAAAATGCAAACGAAATACAAGTAAATTGGAATATACCGGACATGAGTTGGTGTAATCTTGTAACATTTTATACTCATAATAAAAAACTCTTGAATGTCAACCTTTAAAAATCTCTAACATCGACAGATAACGATAACTTGAAACAGGCTAATCTGTTAATAGAAAATTATTTGAGCAGCTGAGATCTGCATTTAAGCTCATGTCTATGCAAGAAAATGTAGAGTCCCCTTTAGCTGCAGTTTGAGTTGTAAGACAGCAATTACACGATAACAAATAACATTTTCAATATATATTTTTAATAATGAGTTGAAAAGGTGTTAATTTAGTTAATTAAATTCAAATCATATACTTTTGCACATAATTCGAGCTGTTTATAAATGTTGGTCACATTTTGTTTATCTATTTAAGGTAATACTACTGGTCGCGCACTGCATGCAAGATAAGAACGACCAAGAGCAGATTTAACAGTTTTTCATCAGATATAACTATATGCAAGAAAATATAAAGCCATCACCACTTTCTTCTGAAGAGGTTCGAGTAGAAATAAAACCGCAAAAATTATTTGTTATGGTATCCACTTGGTTTTAATTTAGTTTAGTCGATTATGTGGCCGAAGTGGATTAATTGTGACTTTCAATACAAAAGTATAATGGCAAACGCTTCAATCAACCATTATATCCGCAGCACAATGTCGAGTGCCGCGAAAGCGTTGAGCATAAACAAAAACTGCGAAAAAATGGTAAACAAGGAACACCCAAAGATCTAAAATTGATTATCTATGCGCCAGAAAAGCCTCAGCAAAACTCCAACGGAAAAAGAAACGCGAACACCTGAAGAGCTGTGTCGAAAACATCAACCAACATGCAGCTAATGGAAATTCGAAAGAATGCTTTGCCAAAGCGCGGAATCTGACAAAAAATTTCCATCCAAGATCCACAGTAATCAAAACTGGAAAAAAAGAGCTTACAACAAGTGAAAGTGATGTGCTGGCAGGATGGCGATCCCACTTTCAAGACCTACTGAATAGGACGAATAAAGTTCATCCTATTCGAGAAATTGTTCCTTCAAGTGAGGAGATTGTCCCTTACCCAACAATAGAATAAGTGGAAGCTGCCATCAAAAAATTAAAAAATGGTAAATCACCAGGTATCGATGGAATCCCTGCAGAATTAATTAATAATGGAGGAGCAGTTCTGGTCTCACGTATATACGATCTGATTCTTGCAATCTGGGACCAAGAAGAACTACCTGCTGAATGGAAAACAGCTCTCATTGTTCCGCTACATAAGAAAGGTAACCGCCTAAAGTGTGCGAATTATCATGGCATCGCTCTTTTGAACACTGCATATAAAATACTAGCTAATGTCGTACTTGCTCGACTCATCCCGTTCGCCGAATCTATCATCGGTGACTATCAGTGTGGTTTTCGTCCCAGCCGGTCAACCACAGATCAATGTTTTACCTTAAGGATGATTCTGGAAAAATGTTGGGAGTACAACATTAGCATTCACCAGCTCTACGTTAATTTCAAGCAAGCATACGATAGTATCATCCGCGACAACCTCTGGTCCGCACTCATATGCCTTGGTATCCCAGTGAAACTTCTGTGCAAACGCACAACATCGAGATCAAACTGTAGAATAGTAGTCGAAGGGTCAGTTTCTGACTCTTTTGATATAACATCAGGTGTTCGACAAGGTGATGCACTCGCGCCGGTACTATTTAATTTGGCGCTTGAGTACGCGCAATAAGAAAAAGCCGAATTGAGACACAAAACTGCATATTTAACATATCTAGTCAAATTCTTAGCTATGCAGATGATATTGCGCTTTTTGGACGTAGACCAAGCGATATTAAGGATAGTCTCTCTCAGCTTGAAAGAAATGCTAAAGGACTTGGATTATGCATCAATACCGGCAAGACTAAATTTTTAACAACATCCAGGAACATACCTCCCGGCAATCTGAATACTGGCGACTATGAAGTAGAACGCGTAGAAAACTTCAAATATCTCGGGTCTGTAAAACATCGTCAAATGACATGCAGGCAGATATTAAAGCCCGTGTCTCTGCCGCATACAAAGTTTTCTACGCATACTCAAAACTTTTGCGATCAAAACATCTTTCGCGGTCGTGCAAACTCTACAACACTTTACAAAGCATTAGCCTCACCTGTGCTTACATTTGAAAGTGAAAACTGGTCACTGACTTCCTTCGATTGTAGAATTTTGTGAGCATTCGAGAGAAAGGTCATACGAACAATTTATGGTGCATGTAAAGTTGCTGAAAATCAGTATAGAATCCGAATGAATCTTGAAATCAGACAGTTTCTTGGAGGTAATCGGATTCATTAAATCGATGCGATGTAATCGGATACATTAAATCCAACCGGACTAGATGGTTTGGTCAGACAGTTTCGTTAACATAATGATGACAACACAGTGGAAATAATTTTTTCGGAAGAATTTGGAAAACCAATCAGCAATCAGTATGTTCAAGTGAATTTGTCCCAAGAATTGTCTTACACCTTTCTCTAAACTTTGAATCAGACATTACTAAGACTAGGCAACCTGGTGAAAAAGGCATCAAAAAAAACTAACAAAAAACGTTTTATTAAACGCGAGAATCGCAACTTGATTTAAACATTTTCGACACATAAATCAAAATAAATTTAGTAAAATATACATTTTAATACTTACTGTGATAAATTTTGACTAATACTATCAGCATCAACTGTCACTCCTGGTGGTGGTTCTTTTATCAGAGACATTAACTCTTTTTGAAGTCTTCTCTGCAAATAAAATTAAAAAAAATAATTAGAAAAGACACATCAATAGCAATATAGGTCAGTTTTACTTAATATTTATGTTCACCATAAATTTTATATAACTCCAACATTTAATCTTATTTTTTAAATCAAATTTGATTTCACAATCATTTTGATTTCTTGTAAAAATGAAGAAGAGAAGAAACGATCAATTAAAACAACAAATTTGTACGACATTTTTATTATTATTTCACTTAAAATTATATGTAAACAAAACAAGCAAATGTTGTGAATGATTCTGAAATATTTTCGTAGTAAAATTATAAAAATAAAAATTAATTTTTTTTTGTATTAAAAAATTATCAAGGATTTTTTGGTTATTAAGATTAATATCATTATAAACTATTTGAATTAATTCGTTTTATATAAAGGGCATTCAAACCGAAGTTTACTGAATAAAATTTAAAAAATTCTATCATATCATATAGCTCCAAGTACTTTTTAGAATTGGATTTATTTCAAATTAGTCGAAGCACCCTATAGTAGAATTGACTATTATTGGTTACAGCCTAAATCTTGTTGTATTAATATCAATGGTGTTTTTTATGGGAACAAAGCATTGATTTAATTATATTTGATAAATGCTAGTGTTTGATTATTTATTTTTGCTCGTTATCGTAACACTTGTTAATTTAATTAATTATTTTAAATAAACAATTTTAATTTCAAGGGCTATTATCATTTGGCAAGTAAGAGAAAAAATAAAATTATTTATACCGTCTGTAAAATTACATAAAAAACAGATATTTACTGCCGATATTCACGCCAGTACATTTGTAACGCAGAAGAATTATATAGTGCAGTGGAATGTCGAAAAACAACATATGCCAAGCCTTGTATATAGAAAGTACCATTTTAACCGCGGGATTTAGTATAGCTGCATGGATGGTAATAAGATAAATATTTTTGTATGTTTCGCTTTCCCGTAGGATGCAGATTTTCTTAACGACCAAGATGAATTTTATCATTATTTCTTTATCTTTAAAAAGTGCACTAACTTCTTGAAGAAAGATAATATAAACATGATACATATTCGTCTTTTCCCAGAATTTCGCACAATTCACGGTTCGACGGTCCTAGTTTTTCCTCGTAAACATATTTTTTTGGTTTATTTAGTGGTGGTGATTAGAAATAACAAACAACCTATCACTTACTACTAGCGCATTCAATACCGATGTACATCTAGGCATTTTTCAAAACCGATACCGAATTATGAGTTTCGATATTTTTAACATTACCAAAAGCAAATTTCTATTGATCATCCATGCATCGTTACCACAGTTGATATTTTGAACCCAATTCACTACAGTTAGAACACGAGTCATTATTGGTTAGAACTTCTCGCTTTTCCTCCAACTAAAAAAAAATTCTGGATCTAGCATCTAGAAATTTTTAACATTTGACACAATTTGTTGGAACACGTGTAGAAATTGGTCGAAGGTTTTTAAGAGGAATGTTAAAATGTATTCTGGTTTTGGTTATTTGTTTCACTGAATCTTTATACTTGTGAAACTTACAATTTTGGAGGTGAACATAATTTGGTTTGGATAGAGCTCTTTTAAGTAGTTTCTTTTAATGGCTTGCAAATTTTTTCTGACTTTGGATACATTTTTCAAAAGTAAATTTGAATTGATGCAGAAATTTCTAGAAAACCGTAAGGAAATTTGCAAAATTTTGCGTAACTGTTTAAACTTGAATCGTAATTTGAATTAGAAAAATTTCTCAGTCTCAAAAAAATCTGAGCATTTTAAAATTTTACGATATTTATTAGTAATGGAATAAAGAACATAAATTCAGAGCTGTCAAAGCTTCGCACAATCGACTGGACATGTAATATTTGATCGCGATCTCAATTTTTGTTCCCAGATTCCTCTCTCGGATATCCATGATTTTTTCACAAGAAGCTCATAGACAGTTGATCTAAATAAAACCTGGCAATGGGTGAGCTTTTAGGGGTAGAAAATGGTTTTTTCCGATTTTCAGCAAAACTAGAGCTTCTATCGAAAAAAGTTTAAAGTAAAAGTTGTAGGTAATAAAAAGGTCTATAGGTCGGTCATTTTTTCACATAACCTAAAATTTGCCGTGAACATAGAAAAAAACGAGAAAAAAAGGTCTTTTCGTTTTTAATTTTTATCTCCCACAAACAAATTTTTTTTCACACAATTTGGTGAAAACGTACTTTATTATGTCACTAATCGCTGCAATTTTTTGGAATCACAATATTTATTTTTACGTTTGATTTTGATTTTAAACCAAAAAAGTGACCTCATTTTCACAAGAAAATTCTCCTGTGTTGGAAACAGTTTTTTCAAAAAAATTAGTAATCTTTATTTTTGTTGAAACGTCTACTTTTGGATAGTATAAAAAAAATGAACATTACCATGGAAAAAATTTATATTTTTTAAAAATTTCAACGGTAAATTTTAACAAATAATGTATATTTTTAAACAATCATTGAAAATAACTCTTTAAAATCAAGTTTATTTAGTTTTTTGCATTTCCTGGAAAATGTTTCCGTGTTTATATTATGTTAATGTTTATTTTTTTACACCATCTAAAAGTAGACGTTCAACAACCATAAAGATTATTGTTTTTTTTGAAAACTGTTTCCCATACAGGAGAATTTTCGGGTGAAAATGAAGTCACTTTTTTCAAAATCAAAATTAAACGTAAAATTAAATATGTTGATTTCAAAAAATTACAGCATATTAGGGACATAATAAGGTAAGTTTCCACCGAATTGTGTGAAAAAAAATTTTTTTTTTGTGGGAGATAGAAATTAAAAAGAAAAAGCATTTTTTCTCGGTTTTTTCTATTTGCACAACAAATTTTAGGTTATGTGAAAAAATGGCCGACATAAAAGTTATAGACCTTTTTATTACCTACAACTTTTGCTTAAAACTTTATTCGACAGAAGGTCTAGTTTCGCTGAAAATCATGAAAAACCGTTTTCTACCCCTAAAAGCTGACCCCATTTCACCCCCGTAACTCGGATCACCTTTAATTTATGTTTCCCATCATTTGCGCAATATTTTTTTATTTATCCAATAGTTTTCATCCTGTTACTAATTTTTTTCCATTTTTTTCCTGTTTTTAAGGTATCTAGACTGAATTTGTAATGGTTTTGAATATTTTCTCTTCATTAAAAAACAAACATGAATGACTTCCAAGACATCTGGCCACCCATAAAATTTATTGTGAACCGTTGGAAGTAATGATTCGACCGATTCGGCCGATTTTCCCCACTTCAAAAGGCAATTCCAAATAGTTCCAGACATTTGGCTTTTAAAATCTTTTTTAGGCTTAAACTGTTTGCAATTTTTTATCTATTACTTATAAAACAAACGAAACTCAAAAGTCTGTTATGAAATTTGTGAATCGTATTTAGGGCCTAGTTGTTAGCCAATCATCATTGTTCTTAACTTTTTCAACATGAAGTAGAATCCATGATTCAACTGTGTCTAAATTTCGTGTAGTACTGTAGTAGACACTCAATTCAATAGTCATTTTGCTTTTGACTATTTTATTTTTATTTATTTATTTTAATTATACATTTATAATATTATTCATATTATAATTACAATTATATTATCACCTCAAACAGCAAATTTAGATTGTTAGATAATCGTATAGCATTTATAAAATTTTCGGATATTTGTCTCCTTTTTCATTTGAGGAATTTAAAATTTGTTTTCGGTATAAATATTTTCTCCACTTGAAAATGCAATTTTATATAGATTTGACATCATCTCGACATTTACAGAATTTGGTTCACTTCGCCGGAAGTGGAGTCATGGTTCAGATTGCAAATTAATGTGTATATGAGAAGATATTTGAGAAATACCGATTGATAATAAATCATGACTACGCATTTGTCGGCTAAACTTTGAATTAAATCAGCTACCTGATATAAAATGCAAACAAGGTGTTAACTCATTTTCAATACTGTCCTGAAGACAAGGTTATCGGGGTGCAATACTGAAATGCTGGTTTTAAAATTTTGGTCTGGAATTGAATGCCCAACTTCCAATGTAATTAACATACATGGTAAAATTATAATCCTATATAGATGACTTTTCGCTTCCCTTAACTTATTCATATCACACAGTTGTATTATGTATATTAAGCAGCCAAACACACCTCATCGAAACTCAATACATTACAGTATAAATGATGCTATAAATAAAAGTCAAATTTTAAAAATAATATCAGACATTTATTTTTGTTCGAACTATGACAAACAAAAGTCTTAAATTATATAAATAATAATAATCAAAAATTATATATTTCAAAGAAATTAAACCGAATATCATAAGAAAGAAAGACGATCGTTTTCAATTACAAAATAAACAAAAATCGAAGGCGATTCACTTCTTAGAAAATAATTTATTAAAGTAATTTTAAAATTTGTAATAAATATTAGTCGTTTGAATCAACACCATTTTTAATTAGTTTTATTCTTATTTTTATAGATATTTATATTTGGTCTTCAAATACACGAAAGACTACGAGTATTTTATTATAAGTTTTAATCTAACCGCAAATATTTAGTTTCTCTGACGACTAAATATTGCTATGAATATAAATGAATTAGCAAAAGTTAATTTAGATAAATTAAATTGATGTATAAAGATAAGTTAAACAATTAAATTTAAAAGAGTTTTATAAATTTTTTTTATTGTTATTCTAATAAAGTGGAATTTTTCAATTATGAACGTCTGAATTGAATTGTTTTAGTCTTAATTATTATTATTGTGAGTTTTGAGTAGGAGAACTTTAATTCATTCTAACTTAACAGGAGAATTATGTATTGGATATAATCAAACAAAAAACCGTCAATACGTTATATAGAATTTTATTATTTTATTTTTAAGATGTTAGGGTCATAACATGCGAAATCAAATTTTAGTACGACCATGAAACTACGTTATATTGTTCAGTCTCATTTTTGGTATTTTATACTAGTATACACAACTAACTTATCAAAAGAATAATAAGATGATAATTCCCCAATTCTGTTTCATAAATCAACAAGTGCTAAGAACAAATCAAAATCACTTAGATAAGTTACAAATAAAAATATAAATATACTATTGAGGATGGATATCATTAAACGTCTTGCAAAAACATTAATAATTTGGTACAAATGAATAAAAATGCCAATTTTCAAGGTAACATCGATCTCTTCAAGCATCATTCTAGACAAATTGGAAGATGAGAACAAAAAAATTATCAAGATTTTGGAAACAATATAAATTTATTTAAAAACTGTACAGATTAAATAAGGCAAAAGTAGAACGATTAAATTTTAAGATAATAAATAAAACGAAAAATGTATACTACATTTTTTTTTAAAAATAAAAAAATTATTTAAATATTATTTAAAATTTTAAAAATATTTACTAACCTCCCATCTTGTATTATCTAAAATTAATTTCTTACAGTCTTTGGTACATATTTGCTGGGTTGTAATTATTTCTGTCTTATTTCTTTGTTGTTCCTTTTTACAACGGAACATTTTGTTATCGTTATTTGTTGGTTAAACCAATTAAAAGCACTTTTATATTAATTATTTTAAAAATTATTATTTTTTTATTTCACTTAAATGTTAGTCAATAACCACATTTTGTATATGCAAATTACTAAATTGGGTCAATCAAACTAATTCTTGTCGGTTTCAGCTGTTAGAAATTATAATAAAATTCAATCAATAGTTTGCATAAATAAGACTTTCGTTCTTCATTTTCGATCTTAATTTGAAATGAAATCATTTTGATGTCTGTTACATGTTTTAATAATTATATACATTCACATTGTGATCAGTATGTTGTATATATTTGAAAATTTATATTATAATATATAAATGTTAAGAATATCATATTACAATCTGATGATTAAGAATATTTAAAGATTATCCAAACAAAAAGAGACACATAACGTACAAAATGTACAGAGTTAGTTTTTTTAATATAAATAATATAACAGGAAGGCTCAATGTAAAGAAAATATTATATACATTTATATAGTCCTTTAATAAAAGTAACTGCCCAAGTAGGTTTTGCCAGACATTGACATACGGCCAAGCACTGGTCCATTAATGGTTAACAGTACTTGGCTATTGTTACTGGGCCAATACTAGAACCAATCATCGGCCGATCTATGGTTTACAGACAATAGCCAGTATATTGTTACCTTTTAATGGCCAAGCAATGGCCCATGAATGGTAAATATTACTTGGCTATTGTTATTGGGCCAGTACTGTAGCCATGAATTTACCGATCTGTCATTTTTTTTAAATTTCACTAGAGTATTATCCCTTTTAGAAATACATAGTTTGAAAAATTATACATATAGTTTAGTTATCGTCTTGTCGGTTGAAAGACTATGGTAATAAAGAAAAGGTTGGTATACGTTTTAATTTATTTTCATTTCTATTTTATTTTAATTATTTTGTAAATAATTTATTTAAATTTATGCATAAAAAATATTATTTTATATTTTTTTTATGGCGGAGTCAGGGCGGTGTTTGCCATTACTCAGCCATTCTTGCAACTGAACCAGTTCTATGGGGAGTTTTGAATTTTTTTCGTCATTTTTATTTTATTTTAAATTAGTTTGTATTTAATTTATTTAAATTTACATATGATAATAATGTATATTTTTTTTAACGGCTCAGTCATGGTTGCCAGTATTTGGCCCAAGAATGGCAACAATTTATTGTCCGAAGTTATCATCCAGTAAAATTATGTTAATGGCCCACTCGTGGTTGCCAGTACTCGCCCATTGCTGCATTACTGGCGGCCAGTAATGGACCAGTTGTACAACCTTGTATGGGTGTTGGGTACCAATCAGTATTTCTCGGCTCTTTGGCTTTCTAGACGAACAGTATGTGACCCTTTTTCGACATAAAATATGTAATTATTTACCAGGCTACACTTTAACTTTGGTTGGTTTTAATTCATTTTGAAACATCCAAAATGTTGACTGTTGGTTTGTTTCAGATTCATTTGACTCAATCCATGTTTCATCTACGGTAACGATGTTATATATTAATTTGTTTCATGCCAAAAGCAAAAGAATTAGAAGAAGACTTAATCGCCCGGTATGTCACATGCCAATCTTCCCAAGTCGGTCGAGGGTTAATAATAGTAATAAAAAGTAATTTTTGATGGAGCTTTATCCCCAACATCCACACATTCCCACAATCGTTCTGCACACTGCTGTTTGGTTTGTGTTAACAAATCAATTTTTTTCCGACTGTACAAAGGAAAACACACAACATTTTCACATTTTTTAACACCAAATACTAAAACAATGTCAAAGTTATGGAAACGTAAGTGACAATCTGAGATTAAAGTGAGCCATAAATTTTTGCGATCTTACTCTCGTCGAGTTAGAAACATCACGACTTAAAACAATAAAAATATAATATATCTTATACAACATCATCTGTAGAGGTATTGATTTATGACTTGAGCTGGAAATTGGACTCCTAAGTTCTAACTATGGACATACATACGTTTTCACGAACAAACTCATTTTTATCATTTCGATAGTTTAATGAAGATTTGTGTTTTACTAAACAAGTGATATTGTTGCTTACAAAATCAGTACATCAAAAGAAAATTTTCTTTAGAAATGAATCCTAAAATTCCCAAACTGAATACATTTATTATTTCAGAACCTTCAACAATGTCTTTAATCTCTATATATTACACTTATAATAGAATGAAAGAAAGTCAAGTTTATTAATGAATATACAAAGCAGATAACATCAGTTTATAATAAGTAATTATAATGGCCTTTAAAACTACCAGCTGTATGGGCGTTGTACTAATTTAAAAATAAAATGTATTTTTTTGCATATGTTACATTTTATGTCTTTATTAAGAAAATTGGTTTAATAAAATAAAAATGATATTAAATGGGGAATTAACCCATGAACATTTTTCCAATTTATGAACCATAATGATTGTTAAAGTTTTGTTTAAAAACAATTTGACCTGACTTGAAGTGCCATCCTCATCCGCCAAGTGTAACTCGAGTTAGAAACTATTTAGCTACTTAAAACAAAACAATCCAAAAGGAAAAAAATCCAAGACAATTTGAAAGAATTTAAGAAAATATTACCATGGAATAATTTGTCTGATCACGTGTTTGTTTTTTACTTATTTCACAACATGACTCAAAACTGAGTGATTTCAAACAGATTATGAACACCATGGACGGAGGATGGCAGTGGTTATTAAAAAACTCAAGAAGGGGAGTAATGAAGGGGAGTATGATTACTATTCACGCTACAAAAAATGTGAAGATTAATTTTGTTATGTGTGTAAAAAATTTAAATAAAATTTTGAAAATTCGCATCGAAAACATAATTTTTTTTAGGGTGATCGTGGTGGGTCATGAACTGGTATGCAGGCTGTTTACCGTTTAACCAAACTTTCTTGGTACCGTCCACAAAATTCTCACAACGTTGTATTATAATTTTACCAATTCATTCAGTTTTATTGATTAAGGCTTGCTTGCAGACCAGACCGGCTTGTGCTTGATTATCAAAGATTTTACAAAATGAAACTGAAATACAGTTTTTAGTATGATCGAGGTTAGAACTAACTAACCTTTCGTGTACCAACAGCATAGCAGTAATAATTTTGCTTTTAATCGTTAGGGATTGTTGAACTTAAACAAAGAAATTTATTTCAATATAAATACAATGCATAATATATCCTATAAACTCCAAAGTCATACTCGTGCTAGATAATTTGACGAAAACAGAAAAAATATAGTGTCAAAATGATGATCATTCTATATTTATTTAAAAAAAAATATTTGTGTCGTAATATTACTATTGCACGTTTTTCATTCGCACGACTTATTAAATCCCAAAACTTATATTAATCTTAAACGACAAAAATTTACTCCGAAACTATTTCATTAACATTACGATTAGCATTTTGTGCAGCAATGCAGTATGATTATCCGGGCCGGGTATAATAAGACAAGCCCTAATAGGGCCGTATTTTACAGCCGTCCTCTATCAGAAATCATATATAATTTCCTTATTAGGGCACGCCCTATTTAACCCATTCCGGCCCGGACTGCGAAACCCCATGTCATCCCTAGTAGTAAATACCAAATAAGGGTTGGATCAGGGTGAACTAAGACAAGCTGTAATAAGGCATTTTCATCTGGTCCTTATCTGTCCCAGGTAAACCATATATGATTTCTGTATTAAGTTATGCCCAACTTGTCCTGATCTGAGCTCTATTTCATTTGGAACACGGCTGCGTTACGATACGATAGCATATCAGTAAGCATAAAGATAGAATACTTTAAAATAAATTTCATTGAACATTTTGTAACTAACATATTTACAAATACTGGACATTTTGTAATTTATGTAGTATTAAATGTATACTCTATATTCGAACCAGCTCCAGTATGACTGTCTGATCCGGGCAAGGTAGATTGAGGCGTTACATTCCTGATCAGGGCCTGTTCCGGTTTTCTTAAGTGGTATGAATAACTGTATCTGGCTTAAATCTGAGCTCTAACATAATGCTAGTCGGGCAGATCAATCACCTGTAACCTTGCTCATCCTAACAAAATAATTTATTTTCATTTTTAATTGAAGTAAATCGCAACAATGCAATTTATATCAATTCATCAATTTAATCTAAGATAGTTAAAAATTAAGCAATAAAAATAATAAATGAAAATCTTTATTCTTTCTTTCAATTTGTAAGAGGATGAGTGTGATGATCTTAGTTTTTGATTCAACGATGAGGGTAATTAAAATTCAATGAAATTTTCTTTTTGATATTTTATTCAATTGAAGATTTGTTATTAATATAAAAATAACTTTCTTAGTATTTCTCTCAAAGAACAAAGTGTTATTCCTTAATAATTTAATTATCAAAAAAAAACATCACTTAAGAAATATGTTTTAGTTTTTTATAAAATAAAGAAAAACAAAAACAACGTTTCTTAGCAAATAAGGATGTTCACGTTAAAATAATTGGTTGTTTTAAATTTTGATTTAATTGGGTTGTTGTTATTCATATGGACTTAAAATATTTATTAATTACATTGACCCACATTAAATATGTTTATGTTCGTATATTTTTGGTCAATTTACTGACGTATGGTGAACAACAAATCTGGTACTAAGCATGGATTTATAATTATGTTTACAGAAATAAAATTTTTTATGACGAAAAATAAATCTTTTACCTCTTCTGAACTATACCTCATCTTTAAAACGAACTCCACTACATTTGTGATTCGACTTCTATAAATTCATGACATATTTATTTTTATTTGATACGGGATTTGTTTGTAAAGATCTTTTGCCGAACGAAAATCTAGTTTTAACCACTAAATAAATGTAAAAACTTTCGCTACAAAATTGACATCTCTGGATCTAGTTGCATGTCGTAGTTTCAGTTAACTAACCGATTACAGGATCGAACTATTCTTGCGTTTCCAACCGATTGCTTGATAAAATGCTATCACCAAAACCTCAATCCTTAATATTCAAATGTAGCTTCAGCTAATATGACTCATATAATTTTAGTAGACATGATGATTTAAAAGTTGTCCGAGTGTGAATTTATCATTTAAAATTCAGTTATTCGTTCAACTGTTAAACAATAAAATGACAAAAAATTAACCAGAGTTTAAAAAATCAAATAATAAAACATCAGTTAAATTGATATAAATGTTATGAGAGTATATGAACAAACGAACAAAAAAAAATTTTTTTTTTGGGATAATTTGGTATTACTCAGTTGAGGATTAATATTTTTAAAAAAATTTTTGCAAAAGACAGCTGAGTTGTGCTTTATTGATACTTGATCCTCCTTAACAATCAGACAACAATGTCGTTTGAATTCAAATCGTAAATCATTAACCCACAAATTCTTTCAATACTATAAAAACACACACACAACATTTTATCAATCAATAGAAAGAAATAGGAAAAAAAAATCGAAATATAAAGCCGTCAATCATGAAGTTGGAAAATGTTGAATCAAAAGTTCAATTAGCCAATTTCTAATAAAACAGACACTTCACCAATCATCTAACAAGTTATTTATTTCTCAATTTACTTATAAAATAAACACTAAGAAAGCATTTTTTCTTAATAGTAAAACAAGATCGGAAAAATTATTTAACAAAAAAACCAACAGTTTATATTGCTCTTATAAAATATCACTCATCATCGGGGATGGTTTTAGATTTCAACATTTTTTATTGGCAAATATAAGCTTGAAATATGGAAAATAAGATGTAAAGATTTTTTGTGTTTTTTTATGAATGATCACTAACATCTGTAAGTAATGAAAATTTTCTTAGTTATTAAAACAAAAAACTTCATATTAATGCAAATTAAAGCAAATGGTTCTGTAGCATTTGATGTCTTTATTTGTTTACTAAAATAAATAACTTGGGTAGAAGAATATTGACCTCAAAGATTTTATCTAATTTAGAATTAATTAAATTCATAACACAAACACTATTTTACATTGTCATTGGTTTTTAGGTTATCTTGATGGAACTAAAATTTGTAGGTTAAAATCGATATAGCTCATGAAAAACTACACAAGAACACTTTACGAAAAATGCACAAGTTTCTACAAATCGTGAAATAAATAACACATTTGTTTTCCAATTGTGAAACGATCCAGAATTTCCAAAGTCAATAAATATCTTAAAAAACAAAGCATACGATTATCTAGGTATTTGTATAGATATAGAACACGTTTCGGATTTTTTGGAGCTTTGTGAAGAGGAACTGTTAGATTTATACTGATTTGGCTATTGGAAAAGTAGGCCAACAAAGTTTGTACTCGTAATTTTTTTTCAACTAGACATTATCTCGACATTGAAAAATTAAAAAATATTCATTGCATGCGGACATGATTCGATTGTGTTGAAGTTTGGGATTTCTAGTTTAGTATATTTTTTTCCAACACAGCTTATAAAATTTTACGAAATCCGTTAAAAGTGAAACACGAGTCAGATTGATCTGTTGTATGTGAAGGTAACCTGCAGAATTTGTTCTGGTCTTGGATATTTTTGAACTGATTCGAGCCTTCTGGAATTTGCTGCAATCCGTTGAATATAAAACATGATTAGGATCGGCTGTTTTTTTTTCATTTTAATAGACAATATTGAGTGGTTCAGCATTCATCTAGGCATTTGTATATACAGTGGCGTAAAAGTAGCCATGGACTTTAAAACTTGTTCAAATTTAATGATTTTGGGTGATTTCAATATTAATCTTTTGTCTGGTACTCCGGATGTGGATAGCTTTATTTCTTTAATGTCGTCTCGCTTTTAACTGTATATTTCAAAATATGGTTACATTCAAAAGCATAATGCAAGTAAATCTATTGCCGTGGTTATAGGTGTGTTTAATAAGAAAAATAAAATATAAAAAAAAAGTTCATGTTCGGATGAAATAACAAATAAATTGTTAAATCGTCTATAGCTCTAACACGTGAAATTTTTTTTTTAGGGATACCCGGGTAAGCTCAAGCTAATGGATCAAACCTGAGTCAAGCCCGCGCCACACTTTTTGGAGTTTGGCCCAGACTTAACATTTTTAAACGGTCCAAGCTTGAACCAAGTTTGAAAGAGGTTGTGAAAGAATAACATATATAAAAATAAAGATAAACATAATATGGCTTGCACATATTTACAATGCATTAGTGAATAACGCGTAATATAATAAATTGAATCTTGGTTCAGTCTAGGCATTTACATCTAGCGCAGACTGATACCAAAGTTAACTAACCAAGGCTTGGTTCGTTGTTTAATATTGGCAGCTTCTCCCCGGAAAATGATTCTGAAATTCCTGCTGTACTTTTTACGGACACTTAAAAAGCTTTTGATATGGTGGACCATACTATTGTAACGATCCAGCAAAACTGAATTCAACCTAAATTTACTTTACTAAATGTAAATGATTATAGTTTTGTTATTGAGATACAAAACTATAATCATTTACATTTTGCAACACTTTTCAAGAAAACAGGTCAAGAAAATATTAAATAAATTACACGCAAAATAACGTTGATTATTCTCAGGATTTTCTCGAGTTTCCTTTGTAAAGAAATCGACCTCGAGTAATCGAAAAATTAATTAAAATTGTATTAAAGAAATTCCTTTAGCAGACCGAAAGTTAGTATAAGTTGGACTGTGATAGTGTAAATAAAGGAAATTAATTGTAACCGAAACGCTGTATCGTGAATATAAAACCGTGTAAATAAAAGTAATGTGAATTTTTAATTGTAAATATAGTTGTAAGTGTGTATTATTTTGATATTTTGTGTGTTTATTGGAATACTGGAAATTATATTGGAAAGTTCTACAGTCAACCATTGGAGTTTCTGAAGCTGTTGAAGGAATATTCTGATTCGGAAATATTGTTCGCTATATTTTTTTCTTTTTAAAACAATAAAGGTTTGGAATATATACTTAATAAAATCTGGTGTTTTAGCTTACTAATCAGTGATCGAATTCGGAAGGAGATTCGAGAATAACGAATTAGAAGAAAGGTAGAAAAACATGACAATATATTGCCAAGCAAGTTATATAATGCTATGGTTTCAGAAGCTTTATGTATGATTTGTTCAAAATATTTTTAAAAAATCGAGCATATAAAATTATATTGGCTCTGAAAAAGTTTTAAGTGGTGTACCACAATGTTCACAGTTGGGTGCGATCTTATTTTTAATTTATGTTAATTCGCTATTTATTCAACCTTTTAGTTGTTAAATTATGCATTTGTTGACAACGCTGCTTCGACTTTTTTATGTAAAAATTATTTTAATGCATATATCGGCATTCAGTATATGATTTGAATATTTTGCGTTATTGGTTCCAACTACATAAATTAATTGTCAGTAATAAAACTAAAATTAGGTTTTTTAATTTAATTGATACAACTTGCGAAAATATGGAGTTCTTATATCATTCACCAAATTGTTTGCTGTTTGAACTTTTAATTTATTGGAAATATAAACAATTTATGGGAGTTTTTGATACAAATTTGCGTTATTTTATCGATTCTAAGAGCAATTATGTTCGGATACGTATCCGTTTAGACGTTTGTTAAATTTTTCCACATTCTTTGGATGTGGAACATGAACTAAACTGGCAAATATTCTTCACCTTAATAAGCAACTTTATATGGATCGAACTCGTAATAATTCAACGTTTGTACTGAACATGCAAAATTCGCTATGGCGAAAAGCATTTCTAGATGGATCGAGAATCATAAAAATAAATGTTGACAATTGCTACAATTTTTTGAATATACAACAATTTTTTGTATATGAAACATGATTCGAGTTTAGTAGAACTTTGTATAGTAGACAAGCAAACTAGTTTTATTCTGGATATATTCAATCATTTGCCATTTTGACGCAATCCGTAATATAATGACCACTAGTGGGATTGAGCAAAACTTTGTAAAAATGAATTACTAAACTTATGCTGCTGAACGAACAATTGGAATTAGTGTTTGTCTCGAGCAGTTGAAATGTAATTCTTTTATTATTATTAAAAAATTAATTTAGTTCTATACTTGGGGTACTGCTTTTCTTGTTATATACTAACGACATAAGTGAAGTACTAAGGCTTTCGAAAATAGCATTATTCGCTGATGATGTACTAGATGAAGAGGAATGCATAAGAAATATACAAAGGACCTTGATAGTATAGTAAAATGGTTAAAAATGAATAAACTTAAATTGAATATATCAAAAACGAAGTGCATGAAAATTAATATAAACAGCCCGAGCAGAAATTTCTTAGGGCTCAAATACCGCCCTGATCAGGTTAGCCCTATTTTGATAGGGCCCTGATCATGAGTGTAACGTTTTTGCCTAATCAGGCCCTGATTGGGATACACGGATCAGGCACTGACCAAGTTTTCCATATAAAATTAAATAGGGCAAACCCTAGTAAGGCATTTTGTATCAGGCCCTAGTAAGGCATTTTGTATCAGATTGCCCACCTAGAGGTCGGATACGAAAAACCAAATCAGGGCCGGATGTATCCAAATAAGGTTTGCCCTAAAAGGGTATTCTAATTCAGGTCCGGAACAGGCCCACATCAGATTACCCTAATAGGGCTTGCCCTATCTGACCCTGATCAGGCCTTGACTGTATTCAGGCTTTCCCTAACTAATTTCTGCTCGGGAGGCTGATTGTATTGAAAATTGATAATGAAAGGGTCTAAAATGTAGTAGAATTTAAATATTTGGGAGTGTGGTTGGACGAAAAATTAAAATTGGGTAAAAATGGTTGTCTGTAAAAAAAAAATAGCGAAGAAGATTGGATTTTTAAGCAGACTAAGACGTTATGTAACTGTCAAAACATCGACAATGTTATATAATCTTTGGTTCTACCGCACTTTGATTATTGTTCTACATTGCTGTACTCAGTAGCAAGTTCCATTAAGAGTTGACTACAAATTTTGCTAAATAAAGGGATGAGAATGATATTAAAACGTCGCAGAAGAGCGCACATTGCAGATATGTTAGATGAATTGAAGTGGATGAATGTAAATCAAAAATTGGTATACAATAGTGTGATTTTTGTTTTTAAGATGAAGCATAGGAAACTTCCCCATTTTCTGAAGAGCGGTACTTCAACTGTACAAGATATACAACCGTATCACCTAAGAGGAGCAGATAAATTTAAATGGTAATGTACAAAGGATTGCAATTATTTAATTATCTCCCGTCTGAGATAAGGTTGGAAGAAAATAGTAAAATATTTAAAAAACTGTTGAAAAGTTATGTGCTTTCTACTTATGATTGACGTAAATTGAATGCCGATTAGGATGTAAACATTATTATGCTATTTTAAGTTAATTTAAATTAAATTTTATATAATAGAATAAGCCATAACCATAACTGTTTAAAATTGTGTTATTAGAATAAGATATTGTTCTAAGAATCAAAGTTGTAAAACTAATAATAAATAAATAAATTATTTATTTATTTTATTGTCAGTTAAAACTTTTTTGATGTGTTGACGTTTCCTACTAACATAAAATTGATCTGCAGCAAACTTTAGCTATATAACTATTAACTACGTACTAAAATCTCTACTTGCATTGAATATAACCATACCTTTCAAAGCGATTGGTTGAGATATTGTTCACAATGCGATATCAATAAGGTAAAAAAGTGACTCTATCATCGTGCAACAAATATTAGCCTACGAATGACAACTGACTGTGATCTAATGGCATACAAAAAATGGAGACTAAAGTTCTACCAGACAATAGAAATCACAACAAACTTCAGCGATGTCAATATTTACAAAGCTATCAAAAAAATAATAATCCATGCAAATAATGGTTAACATATTAAGATTAAAAATATTCATTCGAATCGATATCTGCTATATTTTTAACGTGGGATTACACAAAACCTGATTTAAATAAAGTTTAAATGCGAATGCACTTCTTGCGTTAAAAAAATCGGCTATTAAAACAACAGCTCGATGGGACTATGAGCTAAACCCGCAGAATCAAACTTAGTGAACGCAACATTATTCAAATCTTATGACGCAAAATTTTGAAAACAGCTTGAAAGAGTCTACAGAATTTTATAGTGATGTTTGTAGCAGACTGTACTGCGGTGCCAATTGAATAAACAAACAAAAACAATACGGTTAAGAAAGATTAGTAGACTTCGGTATCGTTTGTAGAAAGGATACTAAGGTATACACAAAGTGCTTTAGAGTTAGTAGAATCGGTAGATTACAGTGCAACGAACAAACCATACTGATATTATATCTTCGGTGTGAGTAATAAGGACTTAAGTCATTATTGCAAGTTGCCGGAAAACATGACATTTACAGTAAATCGTATTTTGTAGAATATTACAAGTCCTACTTTAATTTAGCATTAATCGACAAGGAACAAAATATTACATATAGCAATCGGTCATAATAAAATTTGATAAATGTTGACTTTACTACCAAACACAGTAAATTCTTTGATAAGGAATAATAAAAGACAAATAAATATTTGTTAAATTTAAGACACAATACAATTGTTTGAGATGTATTAATATGTGGCGATATCTGTAATAAAAGACATTTTAATATGTTCCGTAATAAAATGGTTATAATGCACTTTCCTTAACCCTTAATAAGGAGTCTCGGTTCAACTAAACTTAGAACATTAGCCAGTAATGAATAATTAACTTCAAAGATCTTCAAAATTTTTCACAAGTTAATACAACACTCCTGAACAACTTAGAACACAAGTTTATGTTTTTCGCACTTCTATCAAAAATTCAACCGTAAACCGAAAAAAAAAAACAAATTAAATATGGCATTGTTAATGACATTGTTATTATTACGAATATTAAACAGATATTTTAATTTTGGCACCAATTACCTAAATTAATTATCATTCAACTTCAAAACATCATTATAAAGATAAACACAACAATAATGAAAATAAATATATTTCTAACATAAAGTTCACTTTGTTCGCATACTCTTGATAAATTTTTCTTATAGGTTTTTTGTTTTATGAATAAAAAGAAGTTTTAATTTTTAAACAAACGTAGAGACAAAAAATCCGGAAATTGTTATATCTACAACCAAAATTCTAAAATCAACAAAGACCTTTATTCAAATAATGTTCAAAGAATGAAAAACTATTAAAATAGAAATGCTTGATGATTTATAATTTATACAGCTGTTTTCCATAACTTTGCAAAATAAACTTAAAAAAAGCTATTAAATTTCATCTTAAAAACTATCTTTTCTTTCATTTTACAATTTCTCGTAGCACAATTTATGAAAATTTAAAATTAAGTTTTAAATTTAAATTATGTTTTTCACGATTAGTGTATTCCGGTTAATTAATAAAAATAACGTGGTCTGTTTGCATAAAGTTTATACAATAAAATACGTGAACATATTTAAATAAAAAAACGAAAGAAGGTAACATAAGAAATACGTTAGGATTGGAAAACGAATACCAAATGCTTAAAAACCTTTTATTAGCTCTAACATTTTGAATTCAACCAAAAAAAAAACGATCAACACTTTTTATACTCTTAATATTTGATTTGATTCCTCTTGGCAAAAGATCAAAAGCAATTTGTGAAAAAGAAAACAAATTTTACACTATCATTTCAGTTTCGAACTTTAAATTTAATAATATACTATATTATCATATCACCAAAAGAAAATGAAAATCTTAGCAAAACTAAAGAGCAAAATTTGTACAACATTAAATATTTAAATTTTGATCACGTTAAAGTCTGGAGACACGAATAACGCATTATAACTTTGTTGCGTCAGGTCATTTATGATTGAACAATACAATATAATATATGTATATAATATAACAAACATCAAAAATATTATCGATTCGTTTCAATTAAAAAACGAAAAAAAAAAAAACATTTATATTTATGAATTAAAAAAAAAATATTTACAAATAATTAATTAAAATATATCAATTTTATCAAAACAACACTTCGTTCGAATATAACTATAGTTTTCTTTCAACTAAGAACCGAAAAGAAAATTTGTATTCGAATTTTTTATTTATTCAACCAGCACAAAACTAGCGACTATCGCGGTTAAAACAACACTAAATAATATAACCAAGTTTACAAAAGAAGAGATACTTCTTTTGATATTTGAATTTTTTAAATTAAACCGAATTATAATGATTACTTTTTATCGTTTACTATAACTAAAATTTACTACTAACTACGGAAACGAATCGTCAAGCGTCTTATTTTTGTCGTTATAGTCTTTAAGTCTTTGTTGTACAATACTCAACTCATCGATTAATCAACTATCATACAACTTATATCTTTTATTGTTATATATTAATGAATAATGAAATTATGTTTCTTTATTTAATTAAATATGAAATAAAGAAGAGAACTGGAAAAGCAAAGAAAAGACAAGAAATAAAAATAGGATGAAATGTTTGTTTATCTTATAAAAAGAAAATGAAAAGATTTTTGATTAAGAAAATTAGAAATTTATGAAATTAAGTCATTTATTTTTAAATTAATGATTTTTATCAACTTAACATGCTTACCATTTTTAAATGCAGTTAAAATTACGATGATTGTTAAAAACTGAACTGCTTCTGTGATAACCCGACTAGAAATTAGATCAGTATAGGGTCCGATCCGAATCAGGATTGCCTGAAGACTGATCAGGGATGAATCAGGCCTCCTGATCCGGACATGATTAAAAATCGTCACGCCATATATAATCCGTACAGGATACGTTTAAATGATCCATGCCGGATCCATTTCAAAGACCCATTCCGAATCCATTTCAAAGATCCATTCCGGATCCATTTAAAAGATCTATTCCAGAAAAATCCATGCCGGATCCACTCAACAGTTTCATGTCCGGTCTGGTCAAGAGATCCATACCAGATCCGTTTAAAGTTTAGAAATAATTTTGTTCTTAAATATTAATTTGACATTAAATAAATGAAAAAAATATTACCATTTTTCCTTAATTTTATTCATACTCGAGCAGAAATTTGTTAGGGCTCAAGTAAGGCCCTGATCAGGTTTGCCCTAACCTGGATCAGGCATTGGTAGGGCTGCCTGATTGGGCCCTGATCATGAGTGTAACGCTTTTGCCCTATCAGGTCTTGATTGGGATTACCGGATCAGACCCTGATTGGGATAATCGGATCAGGCCCAGATTGGGATATCCTGACCAGACCCTGATATATATTTATATATTATATACATAAATTAATCAGATTAAAATAAAAACACTACAATGGAAAAAATTAAAACATACATACCACCTTAATGACTATTATTATAGTCGTTCAGCTGAGAAGCTACAACTAAAATATACATGAAACGATTTTAGCTATATATTTCTAAAATGGATAATACTCTAGTGAATTTTAACCCATTTAAATTTCAGCTAGGGATCAAATACAAGAACCTGATCAGGGCCGGATATATTCAAATAAGGTTAACCCTAAAAGTGAATTCTAAATCAGGCCCGGAACAGGCCCACATCAGATTGCCCTAATAGGGATTGCCCTTGTAGGACTGAACAGGCCCTGATCACGCCCTGACTGTATTCAGGTTTTCCCTAACTAATTTCTGCTCGGGTAATTTCAAGTACACTTCAAATGCTTATATATTAAAACAGTAAGTTATACCATTAATAACGAATTTATTGTTTAATGAGCAATATCATATACAGAATGGATCAGGTAAAAAACTAAATTTTGTATTATTATCCAGTTCAGGACATTAGATAAGATGAGTTTTCTCGATCAGACACTGATCGTAAGACTGGATCAACGAATAAAGTACTGCACGCTGATCAGTGACTGATCAGATAGCCTGATCAACGGATAAAGTACTGCACGCTGATCAGTAGCTGATCAGATAGCCAGATCAAGGCAAACGGTACTGTACGCTGACCAGGAACTGATCAAATGGCCGGATCAAGGGAAACGGTACTGTACGCTGATCAGGAACTGATCAGATGACCGTATTACGGAAAATCTGATCCGGATCTGATCATAATCCGGGTTCCCTGAACTATTTTCCAGTCGGGAACTTAATTAAAAGTTTTGATTATAGATAGTGATGGTGATCTAAGTTAGTTTAGAAAAATCTTGGTCTGCACTCTGCATTGATATCTTAAATTTACCGAATGTTTTTCTTTAATGAAAAAATAATGGAAGGAAGTTTGATTGTAAATCGTTATTTGGAGGTCAGCCTTTCATTAAGTCGATCTTGATTTTTCAGATTTGATTTTATCGGTCTTTGGTCTTACTGATAAAGCAGAAACAAGAACAGAATGGGATGTTTACACATGGAATAAGATCACCACCCTCATTTGAATCACCCATGACAACTACACCCAAAATCACTTAAATGAGATAGTAGTCGGATATTCAAAATATAAACTTTTACAATTTCATAACCTTTATCGGGCATTTATCTGAAAATCTAAGTCTAATTTATTCTCCTCTGCCTGTAATACGATATTATTGAAACTGGATGGATGGTCTGATATGAAGAGTTACGTGCTAGCGACCAATAGCTCCCTAGACCACAGTACAGTACAGTGTACTCAGCGCACTTGTCTCTTCTTAACTTTGGGTTTGGACTTCTGCTTAGCTTGCCAGCTTGGGCACATCTGTGGTTAAACCTACTAGGATGACTAAATCTACTGAGCCTCATCATTTGACCAAAGTGTAAAATTCACAAAAAGTAGTATCCCATATAGGGTAGTAGTAACGCCAAACAGATCAAACTAGGGGATCAACTCCGACAAAGCATATGTTTTTTTATTTTTTAAATAAAAAGTGTTGTGTTATAGGGTTTACAATATGTGTCACAACAACACACAAATATCTTTTAAGACCTAGGTCCAGAACTAGGTCCCACAACAACCTGCGTTCCAAGGTATTGATGGACGGTTTTTTTAAACCTCGGCGGATTGAAGCCACCTGACACAATGGATTCCGGCAAACTATTCCATTTGTATGCAGTTCGGACAAAGAAGTCTTTCTGCGATCTGCCAGTATGACAGCGTGGGATCTCGACCGTTTATTGGTTGCGGTAGCCGATTGCCGAGTTAAACGGGAGTAAGAATAAGTTTGAGGCATGATGCTGCTTTCATCTGAGCAGTGTTGATGACGATATTTGTAAAAAAGAACGAGGTCAGCAACAGTGCGACGATGTTGTAGGGAATCAAGTTTTGATGTCGATGCTCGATCACCCACAATTCGTATAGCCCGCTTTTGGAGAGTCCAAGAGGGCCAAGATGGAAACAGAAGCAGCACCCCAAACTTGACAACAGTACTTCATACAGGAGACGAATATAGGACTTATAAGCATGGAGCAATTGGTAAGGAGTGAAAAATTTTTTGCATTGATTTAGGAGGCTGAGTTTTTTAGACGCGCTTTTTGATCGCCATTACATGATCGTTCCAGAGTAGGTTATTTGAAACTGTGACACCCAATAAACTAATGTTTTTGCATTCGCCCATTGGTTTATCACACATACTGAATAAAATATCTTTGGGGAACTCGGTCTTTGATCTGGAAACAATCAACAGCTGTGCTTTGGAAGAGTTGAAATTGACCAGGTTTTGGTCACCCCAATCTGCGACTTTTGTAGGTCTTTATTCACGTTTACGGCAGCGTCTCTCCGGGCAGGATTAATTCGTTCGTACATTTTACCTTTTGTAGGAAGGGGGTCGAACGACTTGTGCAGAGCACTATCATCTGTAAAACTATTTATTGGGTTATTGGTGATTTTCAACAATTCGTTGATATAAATCAAAAATAGGTTTGGGGACAATACTGAGCCTTGAGGTACACCAGCGTTAATTAGTTTAGACTCAGAAGAAAACCCGTCTAAGGAGACCGAAATGTATCGGTTGGATAGAAAATTTTAAATCAGGTTCACAACATTGGGATGAAAACCATACGCAACGAGCTTGTTGATTAAGTTTGCATGCTAGACTTGATCGAATGCCTTGGAGATGTCTAAAGCGATAACGTATGTTTCACCACCTTTATCAAGTATGCTGTTCCAACAATGCGCTACATAGTTTAATAGATCGGTAGTTGATCTTTTGTTTCGAAAGCCGTATTGGCTGTTGGCTATTAAATGATTTACTTGCAGAAATTTTGAAATGTGTGTATTAATATAATGCTCGCCCTTTGGATAGACCGATAGTAAAGCTATTGGCCTAATTTGAGATATCGGATTTTGGTCCCTTTTTGGGAACGGGCTGGAAATTTGCCAACTTCCAGCACCAGATTTGTATCTTCCATACCAGATTTGTAGGATTGGTAGAATATTTTAGTCAAAGTTGGTGCAAGTGCTTTAGAAAGGGTTTTTAAAATAATGGGTGGAATATTGTCCATTCCTGAGGCTTTGTTGATGTTTAACCCCTTTAAAAGTTTAGCGACTATTTTGGGTTTGAAGTGAAGTTCATTCATATTAACTCCTAAAGACTGGGTTCGGGGCATTTTTTTAGGGGTTTCCAAAACAGTGGAATTCAGAGCAAAGCGTTCAGCGAACAAGTTACCTTTTCTTGCGGGATCATTGACGATTAAATAACCATCAATAATAAGGGGATTAGAAGATTTTGTACCAGAATTTAAAGAATTAATGGCAATGTAGAAACTCTTGTCAGAAATAGACATAAACGTAAGTTTTGAAGCTTTCGCTCTGTCAATTTCAGACTTTTCGTTTGAGATAATCTGATTAGATATTTTGTTGACCTTTAGATTTTGGGATCGATTAGCGGGAGTTTTGTTATGAATCCAAATATTAAATGATCTACGTTTGTTTCTAAGTGCCGTTTTGGCAGCTTTCGAATACAAGTATTTTTGTTTGGGGTTTACTATGGAGAAAGGGACAAATTTATTGATAGCAAATTTAATGGTTTCTGTAAAGTTTTGAGCAGAAACATTTACATTGTCAGTGTAAAAACAATGACGGTCGAAAGGGAAACCATGGAAAAAATTTTGAAGACCACGCTTATCCATATTTGAGTAGTGAAATCTTTTACGGGGTTTGGGAGCTGTAGTTTTAAGTAAATCAGTTTTGACAACTGATGAAATTAAATAATGATCAGAATTTCCAATACTAGATCAGAATTTCCTTTCGCGACATCGACACTCGTAATATTTGGCATTGTGGTAAGATAAAGATCTAGAAGAAAACTATTATCACCGCCATTACGGGGAGTGAAAGTTGGGTTTTTAACAATTTGGAATAGGTCCTGTGACGCGGCAAAAATTTCTGCCAGTTTTAAACTATTGTCAACATCGTCGGTCGATTTGGAGAATTCCAACCATGATTTTTTTTTTTATATTCAAAGTTAGGCATGTTTAGTGTTAATTATAATAAATTATAAATTAACGTCTCTGAATATCCGAAGATACCATGCCAACTAGGGATAAGAATGGAATGCAAATTAAGATTCTCTGAGATATTTATGAACGTTAACTTTAAAGCCTTGAGGATTAAATTCATCAGGGAAAACCCAGGAAGGTAAGGCATTCCAAAGATGAGAGACTCTGTTGAAAAAGTCACGTTGGAAGGCTACAGTTCTACACCTAATTATTTGAACTGTAAAGGGATGCGCTGCTACGTTTGCTCTGGTGTGACGCGAAAGGTTTGCTGATTTAGGTAAAATCGATTTGATCTCTTCAGAAGCTCGTTCATCCATAATATATTTGTAAAATATAGTCAAATCAGCAACATTTCTTCTGTGCTGCAAGGAATCAAGACCGTTAGTATGACTTGGGTTACCAATGAGTTTAATAGCTCTACGCTGTACAGAATCAAGGCAGTTGAGACTATTCAAGTAAGCTCCACCCCATATGTGAGAACAGTATTCCATGCAGGGACGTATAAAAGATTTATAAACTAAAAGAAGTTGTTCGCTATCGAAAAACTTACGACATCGCCCCAAAAATCCTAAATTTTGAACAGCATTCTTAGCCAGATTAAAAATATGAGAATTCCACTTCATATTATTTTCAATCTCAACTCCTAGAAGTCTGACAGACTCATTCTCTAAAAGATTTTTGGGGAAAAACGTTAATGGAAAAGGATTGGGTGTCGTTATCCTAGAAAAATGACAAACCTGTGTTTTGCTTGTATTGAATTCAACACTGTTAGCAATACCCCAATCCATAATTCTTTTAAGATCAGTGTTAAGGGAATCTATCAATTTTGACCTACACTCACTAAGCGCTAAGGGTGTATATAATTTAGGTGCTTCATGAGACGCATGAAGCGTGCTATCATCAGCAAAACTATGTATAGGATGAACCGTTGAGTCCAACACATCATTAATATAGATAAGAAAAAGAGTTGGTGACAAAGCGGAACCCTGAGGAACTCCAGCATTAGTTGAAAAACTATTCGATGATACACCGTCAACATTGAAGTTGACGTGGAAGTTGAAGGCACCGGTAACGATAACTTCACAATTAGGGGACTTTGCTCTAATCTCGTCCGCAATTTTTGTCAATAAATTAAAAAGCTTGGGTTACGTTTGTTGGGGTACCGGTATAAAGCTATTGTAAAAAAAGTAATTGCTGGAAGACAAATCTTTAAAACCATTGTATTGAAGCCATCACCGTGTAGTTCAAAATTTGGAAAGCGTGTATACGCAACACTCTCATGAATGAATGCGCATACGCACTGATGGAGTTTGAAAGTTGATTCAAGCCTATATCTGGAATTAAGCGTTTCTATAAAGAGAAAATTTTCAGAAACTTGTGTTTCTGTAAGGAAATGAATGTTCGGTTTGTCGTGCTCAAGATGATGTTGCACGTGGTCATGGTTAGCGTTCAATCCGCAGATGTTTTGAACATGCATTTTAAAATTTTTTATTTCATACTGATATCTAAAACGAGATTTTTCGGATTATTTATGGTACAAAAAGTTGAACTTTAATGTCCAAGGACTTTATAAAATTTTATAAAGTCCTAGGACGTTAAAGTTCAACTTTTTGTACCATAAACGTTGGACTTTAACGTCCTAGGACTTTATAAAATTTTATAATGTCCTAGGACGTTAAAGTTCCAGTTTTTGAGCACAATTTAAAACTCATTTCTTTTTATTTTAATAAATTTCCAGTATGAAATAAAATTTTGTATTTACATCAAACGAAAAGTGTTTTTAAAGGTACTCACTAGTAATTTCACTAGTAAACAACTAGCTCGTACTTTAAAGGTTCACTTTTCGTTCTAGATAAATAAATAACTATTATTGATTCATATATGTGTTGTCCCTGCAAATACCGTGGACTTGCCACTTTATGGACGGGTGGATTGCGCATATTTGCTTTACCACTTGCAGACTTACATCTTTTATGTTGTACAGCCATATAAATATCAAAAGGTTTATTTTATTTTTTTATGTTTTATTAAAGAATGGCTAACTAAGCAAAAAATCTTATCATACAATAAAATATGACATATGCCAATATTGCATGATAAAATGAAGAAATAATAACAAAATAATAAGTGAAAAACAAATTGTGAGAAATTTGCAGAAACAAAACAAAACTAATTGCCAATAATCCAGCTGATGCAGCGAATCCCAGACGCACCGCTCACCACCTCAATCGAGGCAAAGCCCAAACAAAATTATGTGCTGGTCTGATTCCTCGGAAGAGCTAACGAGCGGCACCACCACGGAACGCTGCCCAGCTAAGACTAGAAGTTCTGCCGTTGACCAATTAAAGTTCGTCCGCCCCCACCCTAAGATATCATCTTGGCTAATAATATCTCCTGCCATTGCCAGTAGTATGTGATAACTCACGTTAACTCATATGTCAAAGGCAGGGACTGGAGTACGCAGGGTGGTCAGACCCGTAGATCAACATTGATCATAATCGGGGGTAAATTTAGTTGGCCCAAGCTGGCCCAATAATATTTCTCCAAACCTTATTTTCTCTTAGTTGGATCATACTTGGGCCGTCATGTTTTAGCCGAGCATTGTCTTCTTAACAACTGACTTAACTTACCTTATGTATTACCAAACATTGTTCACTCTTAGTTATAACATTGTTGGCCTAATGAACTTTAGTCATACATTGGCTTTTTGAACTTAACCATACTTGGGCCAATAATCTTTTGCCATTTCTTATATTCACCGAGTTGAACCATACTTGGACCAATTATGTCTTACCAAATTTTCCTTACAAAAGATCACATTTTTACGATTACAGAAAAATCCAGACGGTTACAGTGACTTACAGAAAAATCAAATTACAACAAAACACAACAACCAATTAATGAAATGAATAGTGTTGTTGTTGTATTTCGTGGAATTTGGGTCAACAACAAATAAAATTGAATGATTTTATGAATCAAATCAGCATAACGTAAAGTAATCGAATATTCTACTATTATCTTAAGGTTTCTAAAGAATGATCTCGAATGGTCGAGAACTATGCAGAATCGTATATAAGCAGTTTGCCTCTTGTGGAATGAATTAGTTTTATTTTAAACCTGCGATAGTAAAATAAAAATTATAAAAGTAATTTTCAAATTAGTTATTGTGAATAAAGTTATAAGTGTTATTGAGTAGAAATAATTTGTATATTATTTTGAACGTTGTGTTAGTGGAAATTTCTACCATAAACCGTTGGAGTTTCTGAAACTGTTGAAAGAATATTCTAGTTAGGAATATTGTTTGCTGTATTGTTTTCCTGTTGTTGTGGAACAATTAAGGTGTTGAATACTTAATAAAGCCTGGTGTTTGTGCTTACTAATCAGTGATCGAACTCTGAAGAGATTTGGGAATTACGTTTATCGAATTGAGAATAAGGCCAATTCGAAGTAAGGTTGGAAAATTGGAAAAACGTAACAATATTATTTTACACTATAACAGTATTGTAAAAAGCTTCAATAGGCGTTATATTCCATTTAAGTTAAGGTTATTATTTCAACAAGAACAAATAATTCTTTTTAGGGTTCCGTTTTTTATACGGAACACTATTGGTGAGAGTACGACGTGTTTTACCCATTATATCGATTATCTCGTAAACTATAAATCCTATGGACCTGAAATTTGAGATACGTATATAACTAACTTGTCCCCTGAAGATGACGGATACAAAAAATAGTTATTTGTTTCCCTAGGACAAAAAATGATAGATTTTAGGACGAGCAAAAAGGTTGCGGTGCGAAGCGATAGCGAGTTACCGATATTTTGCGAGTTCCAAAATTCATTTTTAGTCCAAGTAAAACATTAAATTTTTTCTCCAACCGTTATTTAATCTTTTATTTAATAAAATTTGAATTTAACATTTAAATTGTTTTTAATTTTTATCTCAAACTAAATCCATCGATCCACAACCAGATGCAATACGCAAACGACATATTTTTTGTTACATATACCCAGAGATGGATAGGTCGCAAACTACGTTTCCGACGCGTCGCAAACGTATTTGTTACTCTGCTTTTGAGACGTCATTTGTTACGTTTGCGACGTTGTTATTTTGTCATGTAAAACCACAATTTGTAATTCACTTTGTTAGAATTTAAATTTAAAATTAAACAGCTTTATTCAAATATATTTTTACTACCAAATAATACCATATATTTTTAGCAAGTTAGCATATTTCATATTAGCAAGTACATTTTCCGTATAAGAACTACAACAAGTGTTCCAAATACCGATCATATCGATCGTTTTTAGTATTAATTGAGGTATTTTTCCATCCATCAATTAGTTGAACAGAATTTTTGCTTATTTTATTACGCTTATGAATACAGTCATCATATGCGGCTTTAATATCGTGGTAGATAGAGTTTTTCACGTGAGTGGAACATATGATGAACGAAGTTTTTTTAATGAATTTAGAGTGGCCAGATTCCAAAACACTAAAGGGATTATTGAATTAAAAAAAAAATTAACAGCTATTTATTTATTTTTTAGTTCCTTCAGATGAAATTTTGTCCATAAAACCTTCATCTATTTTCTGTTGTTTTTTAAATTCAGAGTGATTGTTCATATATTCCATGGAAGATTGCAGTCCATATGATTCCAGTCATATTGTACACTACAAGCGATTCCGAAGCTAGTCTAAAATAAAAGAAATCTGTATGTTCCAAAAACAACACAAATAGAAAGTGGCATACTGTTGCCACCAATGAATTCATCAACTACTTCCAGCTCAATATTTTGTACTTCAGTTTCACAATCCGTTTCAATTTATAATTCCATTGAATTTGCTTTAGTGTTTTTGCAATTGTCATCAATGATTTGAATTATTTTTGTGCATATGTAACCCATAATATTGGTTACTTATATAGAGTTGTAATAGATGAGCTAAAAACTCAATAAATCACCTGTGAGCTATTTATCTTTATATAGTGGTATTTTTAATCACACTTCTGCAAAAATCACATAAAACTACATTTCTATTTTCTTGTTTAATAGAATTAAATTTTAAATAGAAATAAAGATGGCGACTGAGTAGGTTCATACCAAAAATCGTATGCTTTATTAGTCTTGTTTTTTTAATTTTCTTTTAATATTTACTATTGTGAACGCGGTAAATTTGTTGAATTAATTTATTATATACTATCATATGTGAATAAATAATAAATACAGTATAAAATTAACTTTCAAGTGTCAATTTCATAGACCATCGTGTCAATTACTGTTGTATAAATTTTGTGGTTTAGTTTCATCTTTTTTTTATAATTATTGATATTGTAATCGGAAATTATGTCACCTACAAACACCAGAAGTAAATCTACCAGTGCGTGTGACACTATGAAAGAACTTCTAAAAAAAAAAGATATAGATCTAAAAGATATTCTAACCTCACTAATTGCGGTCAATGAGCAAGTTATGAATGTCAATCAGAAAATTGATAATCTTGATGTGAAATTGGTCAATCTTTTTGAGGACCACAAGAAAACAAAAGCCAAAGTAGAAAACCTTTGTGAAATTTCACTTAAACATGATCTGGAAATATTCAATCTTCAACTGCAAGTTTTCAAATTACAGCAGAACGATCTTAGTGATGATATTGTAATACTGGGAGCACCAAAAAATATTAGTGCCAATGAATTTATGAAGAGCATCTGCAATTTTCTAAAGTATGATATCTCAAGTGTAGATAAAAGTTATTCCAAATCTGTTGCTGTTCAAAACGATGGAGAAGAGGTCAAACATGTTCAAATTATTGTTAAATTTAAATCAACTATGCTTAAAACAAGATTTATGCAACTGGTTCGAGACTTTGGTCCAATTTTCGTCAAGCAAGTTATTCCCGAATTTGAAAATGAACAAAAAAAACTATTTATTGGACATAGACTATTGAAGTATTATGCTGACCTGTATACCTACTGTCGAAAACTAAAAAATCAAAACATCATCTGTGCTACCTAGTTCTCAAACAACAATCTGTATATTCGACTTACTTCTAAAAATACACAGAAACAGTTACCGCCAATAATAATCAATTCACAAGCTGATATAGATCGCAGAATAAAAGATCACGACTTATTTTTAAAAAACAAAACAATCTATGTGCAAGATGGTATTGCATATGATGGAAATGATAAGGAAAAATAATAACTATAGTCATAGACCTCAAACTACGCTACGCTATCTAATTTTTTTGAAGAACTGAAATTGAAGAACTGTGAGAAATTTAATTTATCTTATTGATAATTACTAACCATTTAATTTGATTTAATTTATATCTAATTTTAATTTACTTTAGTTAATCTAAATTAGGAGTGCCAAGCAGTTAAATAATATAACACATGTTTTCACCTTTCGATCTCTGGAAATTTAAATTGTTGGTATAATATATACACATATATTTATATATACATACCTATCATCTATACATATAATTGTCCGTTTTGCTTTTTGAGCTTGTGATTGTAACAAACGTGGAAATTTTTTTTTTTTTGTTTTATCGATCAGCTGTCGTAATATCTATGTATTTTGGTCTATTAGTTGTCTTCTGAGAGTACGGAATTAAAATTTATTTAGTACATATGGATGACCAAATTTCAATTGAATATCACACTAGAACATTTAACGCAAACAACAGTAATGTCGTTAATGTTGCTTACTTGAATGTGCGAAGTATTCGTAATAAATATGACGAAGTTGTTAATTTATTAAATTCACTTGGAGCAACAATACATATAGTAGTTTTGGCAGAAACGTGGCTGTATGAGGATGAGAACAAGTTCTTTAATATTGAGGGTTATAACGTGTATCATGCAAATAGGTCAAATTTGTGTACTCTTGGTAGAGGAGGAGGTGTCAGTGTTTATATTAGTAATAAGCTATCATCAACCCAAATTAATTTGGATTTTGTTGATGACTTCAATGCTGAATTGAAATCGAAGTTTGACAATTCTATACAACTGGTAATAGTCAAAGTTGTTCAACTAAACTTGAACATTATTGGTATGTATCGTTCCACTCAATTGAGCGACAATAATTTTTTAACTTTTCATGATATACTTATACCAAAAATGAAAAACTGTTTCATCATTGGAGATTTCAACCTTAATTTATTAAATGAAAATGATCGTACAATACAGGCTTATCATGAATTGATAACTGCTAATGGTTTCTCTATACTCAATAAGGTCGATGTAAGCTTCCCAACAAGAATCTCTAATACTATATCTACAATCATAGACCATATTATTACAGATGTTTTAAGCCTGAATTTCAACTTTTCAGTTGAGGATATTCAGGGGCGAAACTGCGGTGATCATTGTCTGGTTGCGCTCAATTTTAATTTTAATCGATCATTTTCGAATATTGAAAACCCTTCTCATTTGAGATTCTTGACTATGAAGCCATAGATAGAAATAATGGATTCTGGGTAGATCTTGATAATTCCTCAGGTTTTAATGACTTAGTTCAAAAACTTAAAGTTGAAATTGCCAAAAACAAAAAAAAAATTCCATTAAGACATAAAGTAACTTCCAACCAGCCGTGGATAACGGAAGAGCTACAATCTATTTTTAAACAAAGAAAAAAGTTTTTTCGCTTAAAGCAAAAATATCCCAGTAATTCTTATGTTTTATTCAAATATCACGAATACACAAATATGGTTAATAAATTACGTCGGAATCTCAAACTGAATTACTACGGAAAAAAATTTAAAGAGTCGGTTACTAATCCGAAAAGATATTGGGAAGTTATTAGGGAAGTCGTTTTCCACAAATCAAAAAAAAATAAACAACAAATAACCTTGCAATCTAACGGCCAACTAATCTCTGATCCAATTACTATTGCCAGTACTTTTAATGAACATTTTATATCAGTTGGAGATATACCTTCAATCCGGAGCAATGATACTCAATCTGACCCTTCATGCGTCAATTTGAATTACAATATTCAGCATCCTTTTAGCTTAACCAACACGAGTCCTGAAGAAGTCACTTGCATCATTGAGAGTCTTAATGCTGGCGCTGCTACTGGATTGGATGGTATTTCTACGAAATTCTTGAAACATTTTAATGCAAGATTATCGCCAGTAATCTCTAAATTAATCAATAATTCATTAGCTGATGGTGAGTTTCCAGATTGCCTAAAAGAATCAAAAGTCACCCCAGTTTATAAAGACGGTAATAAACTACTTCCAACTAATTATCGCCCTATCTCTATCTTGCCATCAATCTCAAAGATTTTTGAAAAAGTTTTGCTTGGTCGTCTAATTGTATTTTTAGTTGAGAATAAAATTATTTCTGCACATCAATTTGGTTTTACATGTGATGCTAATACCACAGCGGCCTGTATGGAACTTACTAACTATATCTCTGAAAACCTTGACAAAAAAAACCTTGTAGCCAATCTGTTCCTTGACATTCAAAAGGCTTTCGACACGGTTAACCATGAACGTTTGCTAAGAAAACTAGCACGCTTGGGTTTCACACAGCTACAATTGAAATTATTTAAAGACTACTTGACTGGTAGAACACAAGCTGTACAAATTGACCAAACCTTAAGCTCTTTTCTTTCCGTTGACAAAGGTGTTCCACAAGGTTCTATTCTGGGTCCAATCTTGTTCAACGTGTTTATTAATGACCTGTGTTGCCTACCTCTACATGGAGCTGTGCAATTGTATGCAGATGACGCAGTACTGAAGTATGCTCATGTGTCGAAGGATGTCATCTTTTCACATTTGCAGAGTGATATTAAGCAAATAGAGACTTGGTTTGATATAAATCTTCTATCCTTAAATGCTAGAAAGTCTAAAATAATTTTATATAATACCAGCTCAGAATTGTTAAATAATAGTACTGATCCTCTCCTTAGTATCACATACAAGAATGTGAGACTAGAATTTGTAAATAGTGCAAGATACTTAGGACTCTTGATTGATTTTAGATTGAAGTGGGATGAACATATCAACAAAATCAAAAAATGTATTTTGCCTTACATATTTACTTTAAGCAGAATAAAACATTTTATACCGCGCAAAATTTTAAAACTAATTTATAATTCCTACATTCTCTGGCATTTAACCTACTTAAACCCAATATGGAGTGGTTGTTCCCAATACAAGATTAATGAACTTTTCGTCTTACAAAAACGCGCTATTAAACATATTTTACTGTTGCCTCGTAGATTCTCAACTCGCACTTTGTTTAGCAATCATAAAGATTTCTCTGCGTTTCCAGAAATAATAGCATGTGAACTGTCTTGATTCATAAGGTTGTTCACAATAAAATAAAGAACTCGTTTGTTTTGGAACGTATCTTAGACCGACATGAACATGATACCAGAAGACGTTCGCATTTTCTTGTGAACCATTTTAGAACCAGCATGAGCTCGCATAATATTCTTTTTAAGGGACTCAACGAGTTCAATAAATTACCTAAACATATTAAAAATGAACCATCTTTATTTAAATTCAAGGTAGCACTCAAGGAATTTTACCAATATTAACATATACGTTTTTTTTTTTTTTTTTTTTTAATTCTGAATCGCTGCGTTTCCTTAATCACAAGCTCTAACCTAGCATGTTTGTATGCGCTTAGTTATAATTATAATAATTTATCCTAAAGTGAAAGAAAAATGTTATATCTGCATAATCCCATAAATTTGATCGTATTGTATAGATATTCTTGAATTCTAAAATTTTGTTGAATAAAGAAAAAAAAAAAAAAAAAAAAAAAAAAAATCCTTCCACAATAAATGTAGAGGACGACCGGTCATTTTGAGTATTTAAATATTTTTCTACTGCACTTTAACTTATTACTTAAGACTGAAAAATAATTTATTTTGAACTAAAAAATTTCAAAGTTTGCGAATCTTTTGCGACACGTCACGTAACAAACTCTTTGCGACACGTCATTACCCATCACTGTATACCCAAACAAAAAGTGCAATTTTTAGTCCGGTTGGAGAAAAAAGAAATTTGTTTTCGTTTGTTTACGGGGCTGCGATGTAAAGCCTTTGAGAAAATACTTTTTTTTTTACCAAGCCCATTATAGGGTATAATATGAAAGGGTTTGACTTCAATATATTCAGTTATAAAAATGTATTTTAGAATTTTTCACCACACAGTTTTTGGAATAAAATTGAATAACAGCGTTTTTTCCATGTTTTCTCACTAAGTGGGAAAAAATTTTGTGTTGCACAGTTTTTGAATTATTGTCAATTATTATTGAATTGTTATTTGAATTAATAATGTATAATTTCCAATTTAAACCATTTACAAGTTGGCGTAATTGAATCTCTCTTTAGTTACTCTAAACTGCTATTGCTAATATTTAACGAGATGTAACATTTTGTGTATAATTTGTATCAATTTCAATTGACATTGTTATTGACATTTATGAGGAAAAAATCATTTTTTATGTGCTTATGGTCTTGGCAATATAAAAACTCTACAACTTAATTTTATGTAAATTATTTTTTTCAGTTTGTTCTTCACGTTCATGGAACCCTCGAGCGAATTTTATTCGCACTTGGCTGACTTTTTAATATTTAGTTTGTTGAGTTTTGTAGGCCTTTTACATCATGAAACGCAAATCCCCGATTTTCTTTAATTTTCTTTAAAGTATTTCCATAAATGTAACGAAGTTTAACGTGAAAAAACGGGCAGTAGATTTTGCCTTACTTTTACTACATTAGTGTAAAAATATTCTAACTAAAACTTTAATGTAAATGTCAACTAATTTATCCATCATTGTTGTTGCTCTGTCAAAATATTAACATTAAATTTTGACAGATATTTGGTTGCTTTTGAAAACGTGCTTTTGAAATCTTACTGTTTAATTGTGTTGTGTGTGTTTTCATTTATAATACACAATAATAATAATCAACTCTTCATAATTTATTATTCCTTGTTTTAGCAAATTTATAATTATAATTGGTCAGAAATTAAAAGCCATACATGGCCCGAAATTGTAAGCCTTACTTGGCCCGTGATTTAGAAATCATGCTTGGCCTCACTGTAAGCCGTACTTGGTAGAAACTTCTTAAAATAATTCTGGCACGATGTTATCATTTCAAGGTTTAAACAACGGTGGGCCAACAGTGGCAAATATACTTGGCCCAAAGTTTACATCTGGTATACCAATCATGTGCCATGTCCGGCCCGATTGTTTTTCCTTCCTGGGATGCTATATATAACTTTGTGAAAAAAAAAACGAACACCGTTTTATTGTGAAATGAATACTCTAAAAGTCAATTAGACTAATTGTCAGCTTTAATATTTAAAATTTTAGATTCTTATTATCTAGTAAAAAAATTTGAGAGCGATGCATCTCTCACCGTTTCAACAAATATGTGTTTGCTAGATCAAATAATGTGACATCCTCAGTCAAGAAACACAAGTATAAAGATCGTTGATAGAAAACCTATCTCATCAGGTTCTAAGGTCATGTCAGAATTCAGAAATGGCACACTGCGAGCTAACCAAAACTAAGTGCCCTGGCGAATCGGCGGAAGAAGAATGCACCCGAGCAGAAATTTGTCAGGGCTCAAGTAAGGCCCTGATTAGGTTTGCCCTAAGCCGGATCAGGCATTGGTAGGGCTGCCTGATTGGGCCCTGATCATGAGTGTAACGCTTTTGCCCTATCAGGTCCTGATTGGGATTACCGGATCAGACCCTGATTGGGATAATCGGATCAGGCCCTGATTGGGATATCCTGACCAGATCCTGATATATATTTATATATTATATACATAAATTAATCAAATTAAAATAAAAAAATTACAATGGAAAAAATTAAAACATACATACTACCTTAATGACTATTATTATAGTCTTCCAGCCGAGAAGCTATAACTAAAATATACATGAAACGATTTTAACTATATATTTCTAAAATGGATAATACTCTAGTGAATTTTAACCAATTGAAATTTCAGGTAGGGGTCAAATACGAAAAACCTGATCAGGGCCGGATATATTCAATAAGGTTAACCCTAAAAGGGTATTCTAAATCAGGCCCGGAACAGGCCCATATCAGATTGCCCTAATAGGGATTGCCCTTGTAGGACGGACCAGGCCCTGATCACGCCCTGACTGTATTCAGGTTTTCCCTAACTAATTTCTGCTCGGGCAACGACATAATTCGACAGAAAATCTGAATTCTCGGTAGCAGTTATCACGTTTAACACAGTCGAATTTGATGACACGACACTAGACGTCGCTCGTGAATGTCGGGTTCAACCTAAATATCTTTTTTTTTATTCAAATTTAGGCATGTTTAGTGTCAATTATATTGAATTATAAATTAATGTCTCTGAATATCCGTAGATATCATGCTAAGTTGGATTTGAGAACATAAATCAAGTTTTTTTAATGCATTTATTTACGTCGGTTATACAATTTTGAGGATTAAATTCCTGATAATTAAGGGAATACCCATATAGGTAAGGCATCCCAGAAATACAAGACTCTGTTAAAAAAATTAAGTTGGAAAGGTAAAAATGATTCTACGGTCGATGTACGAATCCATGAACTTTAAGACCTTGTGCTGAATCGGTGCAATAAACCAATGCGCAAAAAAACTGTTTTGTCTTATTCAGTTAAACCATCGTGTTCTTAACGGTGAATGCAAACAAAAAATGTAACAGTTAGTACTAAGGTGTGTGATCTTGGACAACTTGCCCGAAACTCACATCTAAAAGAGAAACATATTTCGAGGAATGCAAATAAAGCAAGGCATTATTCGCTTGTAGAAGCTTGTTTGAAAAAACCTGTAAATCAAAATATAATAAAACCCATTCTGTCTATACACAGTGATTTGGTGGCGTTAAACAAGCAAAATACCTGATCATTCAGATTCTTGTGTGCTTCAGTGCCACAGTGTTAATACCGTGACAGGATATCATGGTTATGCTAGTGCATAACTGTTATAAATATTCACTCTGCAAAAATCACCAGTCCGCACTATTGTTTGTGGTCAGCAACTTTTGAGCTATCTAGATCATTTAAAATATATTCATCTACCTCAGTTTGTGTTTAGAAGACTTGCATCTAAAATTCTCTTCTCTTCTTATTTAAATTGACTAAAGGTATCCTTAAATTTATCCAAAACAAGTTCGAAAGTTATGAAGGAGTTCAATTTGAATTTTTCATGCTATTTTCATAGCAAATAAACTGCTAATTTCATAGACATTCAGTCATTGGTTATCTAATTTTATTGATCGAAATGATCCATGCGATAATCCTTCGCTTAATTTAACTTAAATAGAATAAATTTCAAAACATCAAATTAGATAAGAAGTATTTAATTTACAAGTCATAATAAAACCTGCATGGGATCATTAGAGAAAATTATTTTTTACATATTTGTTTATATATGATTAGAATTTATTCATTTGAATTTGATGGAAATTCTTTTAACTACGGTTCAATCAAATCCTACGTATTATATAGTATTATTAATCTAGTTTCATTCACACAAACAAATAACTGATTAATTTCTGTTCGATTTATTTAAATAAATTTGATAAATACTATCCAAAGTACTTTGAATGAAACTTTTAAAAGGTTTTGGATTAAGAAGATTAGAAATTATTTTACCTGAATCTTTAAATTAATGAAGTTATATTTTTATTTAAGTTTAAATTATTCATACAATAATCGCATGGAGGTTTTACTTTTGGTTGATTTGTAAATGTTGAGACCTAAAGGTGCAACAACACTGCTTTGTATACGAGTTAACATGTGATATAACAATAGAGAGGCATACAAGTTAACATATGATATAACAATAGTATCAGTCGCAATAGTAGTGAGATATTACTATCCAAGGTGATATCTTTGGGGTGCTGGCAAATTAACTCAGTCAGCGATAGTACCCTCAATTTTAGCTGTGGAATATTTCTTGATGATGACACCTTATTGCTTGATCGAAACAACGAGCCTTCACATAACTCTATATGTGTGGCCTTTAATCATTAAAGAAGACAGTACGTCACATGTTCTAATTATATTATTGGCAAACCCATTTCAATTTTGTTTCTACAAATTTTTAAAACAAATTTATTTTGCATCTTTAATTTTATTTTTATTTTCTTCATACTATCATGAAATGTTAGCCTATATCATATTTTAATATGTGATAGGATTTATTGTTTAGTTATCTATTTTTTTTTTTAAATTTGCATCTATCAATATCTTAGAAGTTAGAACCCACGTTGTTGTGGGACCTTGGTCACAAAAGGTATTTATGTGTTATAACTTATGATACATAATATTGTGACGTTTCATGGCCGAGATACTAATATTTGGTTCGATCACTAAATAAGGAAATTAAAACAATAGATTTTCTAAATATTATAATTTTTATTTGACTAAGATTATATTCTTTATAACAATGTTTCCTAGTAGTATTCCCATAATTTTTATTAGTATTTTCTTTAACTCCTCACTTAAAATAACTCTATTAATTTATTACACTTATAATAATCTCTTACATTTTATTTTGAGGAACTTGTGTCACCTATAATTTTAACTCACTTATATCACTGCTAAATTTATACTACTTCTGTCGCTGACAATTTGTATTCTGAATCTTTTCTCTAACACAATCTCTTATATATACTAAGCGCAACAATAGCGATATTTCTACTAAATTCTAGAACACAACCTTTTTCTTTCCTTTATCAACAAAAACATAATAACACGATCTTCAAATGTTGACAAATAGGTGTGAGATCTATTGTTTTTAATTTGTTTATTTACCTATTTTCTAATATACTGGTTTTACTTTCTTATAGGATAAACAAAAACTTCCTATTACGTGTTTACTTTGGTTGCGTTATTTTTTTTTTTTTGTTCATTTAGGGGTTTTTATATTCTTTTAGTGGAACTAATTTCTCTAAAGAGTATTTTCTCGAAAGATGTTCTATTATGTTGTATTCTATCCCCTAATCGTCACAATATTTTAATTCCTACTGCACAACACGTTTTATTTAAAAAAAAAATAAAACACAATTTTTGAAATATTAGATTTTAACAAAATTTTAATAGTTCTATTGGCTTTTAAATTTATCAAATCCTGTTCGGACTTCAAATATAATAATCAACAACGTAATTTAATTTAACTGCAAGTAATAGTCCCTAAATAGAATAAATCTTAATATATTTATATCGATTCGAATTGTATACATACAGAACAAAAGAACAAATAATCCGTACAAGTTTTATAATTTTAACCAACTTAATTATGCAACAACACATTTCAAATGATCCAATTAAAATATCTGATTGTATTTTCCAACAAACATTCGATAATTTATTAACTTAATTTGTACCATAATATTGAGTTATTCAATAATAACAGTTTAGAATTAGAACACACAAGACAGTAATTAACTAATTTCATATTATGTACATATGCATATACACTATGTCGACATGTTAGACAACTAAATGTTAATTGCACATAATAAACGACAAACTCTAAGGCTACCCAATTTTTTTTTTGAACATTTAAATACTAAAACAAATAGGATTTGATTATCAAATTATTCAAACAAACATACGTCGCATAAATTCAACAACATCATGAGCATGAGTTATTCACACGGCTTGACAATGTTTTGTTCAGTTCTGATACAATTTTTGAAAGGATTCAAAAAATATTGCGATCCCCAACAAAGATTAGTTTTTAAATATTTAAGTACTTCTGGGAATAATTTATCAGCATGAAGCCATTTGTAAACACAAAATAATTTATAAGAAACTATATTTTCGTGAATTATTTTTAGTTTTTAATTTATTATTACAAATGTTTCATAGTTTTTAGTTTCGACATCATGAAAAATGATTATTATTCTTGTTAGTGCGAATTAATTATATATTTTTCTTCTATTAGAAATAAGATGTTGAAAAGTTAACGATGAACCTTGTCCTATTTATTGATTATAATAATAATAAGTGTTTTTTTATATATCTGGAATATTAAGTATTAGGAATACGACATAGGCATACCGAAAACCAGGATATCGTTCTTGTTTTTGTTATTTATTTTTTGAAGTCATTACAAAATGTGTGACACCTTAATAAAAAAGTCGGGTCAAGTGCGAATATAACTCGCTCGCGGAGGGTTCCGTGTATATAATAATATGAAAAAACAGCATTTGCTAATCCGTTGGGTTGAATTTTACCCATAACTGTTTATGGTGGCAACATTTTTGAATTTAATTCGTTCATTAGTCAAACATAAATACACTTTTTCTCGAAATTATTGAGATTTAATGGAATACGTAAACCGATAACAAACGGTTACAATTCTTGGACCATGAAGATTACTAGATTGCAATGGTCAGCCCGAATGTTTTTTTATACCGAGTTTATCTAACTAACCATAATCTATTCAAGACTATTTTAGAACTTTAATATTATAAATTATTTTCTAAATTTCGTTAGATCGACTTAGTTACTAAATTAGACATTTGCTGCAAAGTAATAAAATTGATCCTGATCAAAGAATTCAAAATTTTACGTGAATAGATCTTCACAAAAACACGATTTTAAATCGAAAATGGTGACTGAAAATTTCGGAAAACGGTTTTAGACTAGAAATAAAATTACCTTTCATGTGACACCCCACTTGTCAAGGTCAAAAATAATTTTTTTTCGAAACTTCTTCTCTCAGCCCCCTCTAAGGAATATTTGAAATAATGAGCTAACCGCTATAATTTTCGTTCGATCTTTACAACATTACTATAACCGTGAATTTTTTCAATTTTTCGCTTCCTTATTGTTCGAAGATAAAGAAACAAATTTTCACATTTGTATAAATAAGTCTAAAACCGTGTTCTCGAAAATTACAAAAAAATTATTTTGACTACAAAAGAAATCACTTTTCATATGACACCACACTTGTCCAGGTCAAAAATATTTTTTATTTCATACTGATATCTAAAACGACATTTTTCGGATTGGTTATGGTACAAAAAGTTGAACTTTAATGTCCTAGGACTTTATAAAATTTTATAAAGTCCTAGGACGTTAAAGTTCCACTTTTTGTACCATAAACGTTGAACTTTAACGTACTAGGACTTTATAAAATTTTATAAAGTCCTAGGACGTTAAAGTTCAAATTTTTGAGCACAATTTAAAACTCATTTCCTTTTATTTTAATAAATTTCCAGTATGAAATAAAATTTTGTATTTACCTCAAACGAAAAGTGTTTTTAAAGGTACTCACTGGTAATTTCGTCCTCGGCTACACGCCTCGGCCGTAAACAACTAGCTCGTACTTTAAAGTTTCACTTTTCGTTCTAGATAATTAAATAACTATTTTTAAAAATTTCTATTCACAACCCCCTCCAAAGAACAATTGAAATTATAAAACCAAAAAAAATTTTTCATTTGCCAAGTTCCTACAACCGTTAATTTTTTTAAATTTTTCTTTTGTAATGTTCGAAGATAAGGACAAAACTAAAATTTCACTTTTTCTAAAATAAGTAAAAACTGTGCTTTCGAAAATTACAAAAAAATTGTTTTAACTAGAAAAAAAATAACCTTTCATATGATACCCCATTTGACATGACCAAAAATATTTTGTTTTCGTAATTTTTACTCTCAATCCCCTCCCATGAACATTTGAAATTATAACAACCAAAACAAAACAACGGATTTTTGTGTGCAAAATTCCTACAACCTTGAATTTTTTCAATTTTTTGCTTTTGTAATGGTTCGATCATTACAAAAGCAAAAAATTGAAAAAATTCAAGGTTGTAGGAATTTTGCATACAAAAAACCGTTTTTTTTTGTTTTGGTTGTTTTTTCAATTTTCTCTTTTGATTTTTCCATTTTGATTTGTTTTTAATTACTACCGCAAACTTTTTTATTACGTTATGAATTAAAAATAATTCTAAATGTAAAATGCTAAAACAAATTAAATGTTTTCTTTACAGTTGAGCTAATTTTTATAAAATAAATGAAAATAGTTACGAGAATAAATTAAATTTATTGTGTTATTTAACTCAAGCATTTTATGATGGACAAGCAATATTTTCTAACGACACGACTAAATATTTAAGTTATGTAAATATGTATTCTCAAGGTATATTATGAAAATATCCTGACAAACTTTCATTATGGACAAATTTATTTTTCATTGATAAAATATCAAAAATTATATGTTTGGTTATAATAAAAGCCAAAATATCATTTTCTTTTTCATTTCTTTTAATACAGTCGCAGGGAGGGAGAAACTATTATTTTTTGTGGTAGGGATTTTTTCTTACAAATTAAAAAAAAAAAACAAATAATTGTACAATTTTGAATCAAATGAAAATGTGACGCACGTCTATGGGAAGACAGACATAACTGTTTCTCTCTGAGACAAAGAGATGAAAACAAACAAACAAAAAACGATTTGGCAGATGTGGATGAACGCTAAATATTGGTTGTGATAATCGGTTGAAAGCAACGAATACAATTGCTAAAAGTATGGTCATTTTTGATTTTAGGCATATTGTCAAAAACACACAAATTTGCAAATGACGGAATAATTGTAAAAAACTGAGGAGTAGTGAAGGCATTTATTTTATTAGTTTGCCATTTCATTAATTTACGATTTTTTTCATTCCATTCAATAGTCTTAATATTTTAAAATACAGGAAATACCAATTTAAATGTTTTAACTAATATCTTTAATTTATAAATACATACAGAGTTAATTTATAATTACTTGTTTCTCTGCTTATAAACAAAATATTATATTAAATTTTTCATATTTTATTTTAAAGCAAACGCAGTCTGACTATTTATTTATTTAACTTTAAACCAAAACGACATCATCACATTGCCTCGATAGTTTATTAATATGAGAATTCAAGCTGCATTAATAGATTCATATGCGAAAAGAAAATTAAAATAGTTTTTCTACGATAGTATGTGAAAAGTCCGTTTTCATGCCGATTTAACTCACAGTGAAAGTGGCTTTTTTCTCTCTGGTGGAAAATCATTTTCGCTAAATAAAAAATTGTAGTTGCTATGGTATTTTCATGTAAGTTTACAAAAGCTTTAAATCAAAGCAAGCATGATAAAATACAATATATATGAAGTTTGAATGTTATGTTGTCGTTTTCTAATTTAATAAGACGAAAACGTCGTTTTTCGTTCGTAAACTTTCAATACTTGACGCTAACGTGTCTGGTGCACAAATATTCACACACGAAAAATATGGTGTTTTCATCTCTTGCAGCAAAATATACTATTTTCATTTTACTGTTTTCATATAAAAAATAAAATTTTCTTTACTTTTCTATTAATGTCTGTTTATTTTTACTATAAAAACTAAATATATGTCTATTGCTATTCTAATTGATTTAAAAGATTAGAATGTTAATCGTAAATTTTAATTTTGAAATAAATTTTTAAAATTAGATTACAAATAAAACACTATTACACCGATTTTTTTGTTAAAGTTATTTCATTGGAATAAAAATATCATGAACTGGGAAAATTTGTCTTTATCAATATATTGGCAAATGTACAAATGACAATAAAAACGAAATATTATTGCTCAATTCGATGGTGATTTTAACGAAATTGATAAACGAGTAACATCAATTAGATTGCAAAAATTAAATATTTTTAAAGCTTATCGTGTTGGAAATAATGCTTCTTGCTAATCAGCGTTTTTAGTTCAACTTTCATAGATAAAATATTGAATTTACTGCGAAGTTAATTTATTTTTTGGAGGTCTACCCACTTATTGTTAAAAACGATATCGACGGCTCCAAAGCATTTACGTGTAACTACATTTTGGAAAAATTGAGAGTAAGCGCAAAAAACGATGGTACAATCCTATTTTATACCCCCGTTAATAAAAAGTTGATTTTTTTTTTTAGATAAATAAAAAGATTATGCCCTCTGCATCCTAATTATGAAAAAAAAATTTGCGGAAATGAGGGGGTCAAAAGTTATAAAGGATCAAACTTTCAATTTTACCTTGGTTCCCTCTTTGATTATTTTGTAGATTTTTAAAATAAATATTAAACAAAGCGTTGATTTAATGATGATTTATTTCAATTTTGTTGAAAAAAAAAAATGATTTTTTTTTTACTCAGGGGCGGTCCCCCTTGGCGGTGGCTATTTTTGATCGAAGGTCTGCAAGATCACATAAGCGAAACAAATAAAATTAAAATAAAAGCGAATAATTATATAACCCTGTTCACCACGGTAAAATTGAAAGTTGATCCTTAATTATAACTTAACTTCTTTAATTATAACTCATTTCCGTAAATTCTTTTTTTATAATTATGAAATATTCTGAAATACTACGTTTTATAATTAATTTGTTTAATATTTTTTTATAAAAAACTAAAATATAATCAAAGGGGGGACGAAGGTAAAATTGAAAGTTTGATCCCTTATAACTTTTGACTCCCCTCATTTCCGCAATTTTTTTTTTCATAATTAGGATGCAGAGGACCTAATCTTTTTATTTATCTAAAAAAACAACTTTTTATTAACGGGGATAAAATAGGAATATGCCATTTATTGATAGTAACTTTTTTTTTAAAGCTTGTTTTGAATCGCAATAAATCATTTTGTGAGATTCCTTTCCATTTTTCTAAAATGTAGTTACACGTAAATACTTTGTAGCCGACGATATGGAACAATTTTTAGATGACAAATCAATGCTGCAATTATTCCTTCACAAACTCAGATTAATTTCTTGGTGCAAAATGCAAACGCTTCTTTACTAAAAGAGTTTTCAATGTTTACTAAACAACTTGATTACAACCATTTACAAAAGAATGTATAATCTATTCTACACGGTTGAAAACATTTGAAGTGATCTACTCTCAGTATATTATGATCTTAATTAAGGAATTATTGATAATCATGTTACTGTGCACCGAATCAGATAATTAATGCTTCATTCGTTGTGATGAAATTGGTGGGAAAATAGATATTTTAAGTAAATACATTATGCGTAAGCGAATATCTGAAATCACTATAAAAGTGACACGCTAATAAGCGGATCTATATTTATATGGAAGTTGGATGTCCCAAGAATTTAGCAATAGACACTTTAAATCCATGCAATTCCAAAAGAGAAAACAATGAAAACAAGTTTAAATTCAGTACAAGTACAAAGCTAATTGGGATCGATGTTAATCTGTTTGAGAATAGTTTAGTGACGAAAGTTTAAATATCGTAAATATATCCAATCAAAAAACTTAAACTTTTCTAGGCTCAATCGTTAGATAATTTAACGAGCGTCGCGTAATCCGTATGATATGCGATTGAATGCTGAAGTCCGAACAACTACACGTACGATATTCAATACCGGACTAAAATTTCAATATCAGTATACCTGTATTACGACCAATGTTGGATTTTTTTTTAAATAGAAAAACGAATTCACACAATGATTTCACTTTTGTATTATACAAGCAACCTAATTTAAAATTTAACAGAAAAATATAAATGTATTTGATAAGCGCAAATTACTAAAAACTTCTTCAAACATGAATATATTTCTTTTCACCATCTAATTCTTATTCTATAATTTTTGAAACAACAAACGTTTTATTTAAACGAAACTGAAATTAACTTTTATTGTTCGTGTAGCAGATTAAAATTTTTTACCGTTATAACATTAATTTCAGACTCTGTTAAGAAGGTTAATTTTCACCTAATTTTAATTATCTATCTTTTGGACTTTAATTTTTCAATTTATCTTTTGGACTTTAATAATTATCTGTAGCAGTTGCATTAGAATGTTTTTATGGTGTTACTTTTTGCTTGCCTCATACACAAAAACTCTAGTGAAAACAAATCATGTAGATCTTACATTCAGTGAATTGTACGTGGATGATCCAGAATAATGTTTTTATTTTATTCGCACTACACAGTCGTTCCTCTAATCTAAATTCACCCCATTTGATATTCCTCATCCTTCCATAATGGTTCAAAGATTGCGTTTTGTTATGTCTACTTGTTCACTGACCGCAACGTTATCGATTTTTGCTGCATTTTTCCAAATAAGCTCAAACGGCTCCGAATCATACACAATTTGGTATTTGTTTGGTAAACAAGAACCTTATCAAGAACCTTTTTACTCATGTTCCACATACAAAGGATAGTGCCAAATTTTGCATTGGGTCAGGCGGTCCTGTTTCAACGCAAATTAATTTGATTTTATGGTTCCACTCAAAAGTGGAAGTATGCTACTACGACCAGACCAGACAGAGACTTGGTTTTTGGTGGAAAAAATAAATTTAACAATTCCTCTTCACCGATTTCTAGGTAATTCGACGCATTTCCATCAACGAATTGTTCCAAGTCTTACAAATATTTAAATAATTTCTGCCCGGTAAAGGACTCCTTTAAGGTGGAGAGAATGTTAAAACAAAAAGAATCGCATCATGTTTTGCATCAAATGTTGGGTGAAAAATTTAACAAACACCAATGATTTGTGCTGCGTCTTTTTTCTATTTAATTAAATAAAGTCAGACGCGTTTTAAAATCAAAAAAGTGTTTTGCAAAAAACTATTGGTTACAAATTACGGTTTTGCGAAAAATGATACGCCTCATTTAAAAACATCTTTAGGCATTGATTTAGGTTGAAAATTGGGTTCTAATAACTTTGAATTTAAAGAAAATGTGTTAACCAGTCGGGTGCTCGATAAATCTGGTTTTTCTGTTATAGAGATTTTTGTCCTCATCTATTAGTTTCCTATATATGCTTCTCAGTAATCGGTTCATCAGATTTTTTTTTGGTTAAACTTTCGAAAAGCATTTCTCTATAATTTAATTGCCTTTTTGAATTTATTTGAAATCCACAGATCAGCCTTTGAAACGGTCAATATATTCGGAATAATTCTGCACATAACTTCAAAAACAGTTTCGGAAAAAAATTTCCGCTGCAATGTTTGTGTTCAAATACAAATCGAGTAAGTTACACTTTTGTCAGATAACGTTGGGAACTCTTGTAGTCTGATCTATTATTTTAGTAAAATTATGATAAAGAGCAAAAAGCTCAGCCTGTTAACGAATTTCTGTCTGTAAGACTATTGAGTCTAAATTAATTAACGCTGGTGTACCCCAAGGCTCAGTTTGGTTCCCCACTCTATTTTTAATTTATATCAACGAACTATTGAAAATCATCAGATAAAGTTTGGATAGATAATGATAATAATAGGTTACTTGATAAACAGTTTTGCAGATGATACACAAGTCGTTCAACCTCTGCCTTAAACGGGTAAAATGCAGGAACGAATTAGTCCCACTCGGAGTGACGTTGTCATAATGTAAAGGACGACCTAAAACAGCCACCATTATTTGAATAAAATGTGCTATGTTGTAGGAATTACAATACATGTCACAACAAACACATACAAATTTTAAAGAGTCCAAAGTCTCAGAACAAAATGCGTTTTATGGTGTCGATGGACCCAAATCTTTTTGTTTTTTATATTTTTTGGAAAATAGTGGATAAGTGCAACTAAACAATAAATCCTATTATATTTCATGACAGGGTAGAGAAAATAAAAATAAAATAAGAGATTTTACCTCTTAGGTATAAATTAGATTTAAAAATTTACAGGAGCAAAACTAAAATGGGGTTTCCAATAATCCAGCTACTGGCATTCTTTGATCATGTGACACGCTGTTTTCCTCAATGATTAACCCACACATAGTTATATGCAGGCTCGTTTTTTCGAGCAAGTGATAGTGTGTCATCATCAAGGAATATTCCACAACTCCATTCCACAACTTTTTACTCCATACCAATTGCTCCATGTTTATAAGTCCTATATTCGTCCCTGTATGGAGTACTGCTGTCAAGTTTGGGGTGCTGCCTCTGTTTTCATCTTGGCCCTCTTGGACTCTGTTCAAAAGCGAGCTATACGAATTGTGGGTGATCGAACTTTGAAATCAAAACTTGATTCCCTACAACATCGTCGCACTGTTGCTGACCTCGTTGTTTTTTACCAATATCGTCATCAGCAGTGCTCAGATGAAATCAGCGGCATCATGCCTCAAACTTATTCTTACCCCCGTTCCACTCGGCAATCGGCTGCCGCAACCAGTGAAATGGTAAAGATCCCGCGCTGTCATACTGGCAGATCGCAGAAAAACTTCTTTGTTCGAACTGCGTACAAATGGAATAGTTTGCCGGAACACTTAGTCTCAGGTGGCTTCAACCCACAGATGTTTAAAAAAAGCGTTAATCTACACCTTAGAACGCCAGTTGTTGTGGGACCCAGGTCTAGACCTAGGTCTTAAAAGGTATTTATGTGTTGTTGTGACACATATTCTAAACCCTATTACACAACACATTTTATTAAAAAAAAAAAAAATTCTTAATCAAACTCATCAAATCTTAATTCTCTACATCATCGTCCAAACAGCCAAACTGTTAAGACCACTCAATGCTATAGTGACAGGATGAGAGATATTGTAATTCGTGTTACACAAAACTTTTTAATTTAAAAAAGGAAATGTGTGCGTCGGTTGATTTTTTCAATTTGTAAAACCTCTTCTACGACAAATAGCTTACCGGTAGTATTTATTTTATCGATAATTACTGTCATCTATCTAGAAGAATTCAAGTTTTGTTGGGTTTACTATTGTACACAAATATAAACGATCATTTAATTCTTCGTTTTAATATAAAATTAACAAATTTTAAAAATCCAACGCTACTACATAGTTTTGACCTTTCCCAACCGAAATTCTGTCATATTTGCAAACAATTTTTTATATTATAAGACAAAAAGTCTACAAATATTTCACTGAACCGATAGCTATAAACAACAATTTTTTGTTATAAAAACAACTAATGCCAATATATAACAAGTTATGTAAATAATATAAGAAAACTACATAATATTATGTGTTAAAAAAACACATACAACCTGAACAAACAGATTTGTTTTTTATTTATATACATGTAGATATAGTTTTTGTTTTGACATTTAAATTTATTTTTACTGATTTTTTATGAATCTGTCAAACTTTTTTTAAACTACTAGAATTTAAACATTGCACCATATATAAAATTGATTAAATATCAACCATAAACGAAAATATTTAAGCATTTTGAAAATATAGATTTATTGAGTAATTTTGTCAAAAATTACAAATATATTATTAAAAACATAAATCTTACTAACCTCCGATGGAGAGATCGACGCCATTTTTTCACAAACTAAACTTTATTTTGACATTTCGCCGTAAGGGGAACATAACATATAAATAAATGCGAATAAGAAAAAAAGAGCCTGTTCATTTAAATTTTGAGGTTTTTTAGTGTATTCTATAACCACTTTTTATTTTACATATGTATTATTAAAAAAAGTAATATGTATATAGCTTATAATTTAGAATTAGATAAATGTTCATGATTAAAAATTTTTACAGCATGTATTGCAGTACCAGGGCCAACTGTAACACCGTAGCCGCCATGGCCATAATTATGAATTACTTTTATATTGCCTTTTGGTGTTGAAATAATTTCTGGTTCTACTCGAACAACGCTTCTATGCGGTCTTAAAGCAACAGCTTCGGCTATAACAGGTGCTCCAACTAAGCTTGGCAGCAATTTTTCGCATCTTTCTTTAATAGCTGCTGAATCATATTTTGATATATCCATTGAATAGCTATCGTATTGTCGACATCCCCCTAAAGTTACTGAATTCGGTCCAGGAATGATATATGTATCATAATCTGCATAAAATGCCATTTTGAGCCATGGAGCCTTTACTTTAATGACTTGCCCACGAATCGGAACCATATGTCTGTCCTGGCATAAAGTTTTTGCTCCAAAACCAGAGCAATTAAATATCGTGTCATATTTTCCGTGAAGATCTTCAAATTTTTCTATGTGCTCTTTTATAATTTGACCTCCAGACTTTAAAAATCTAAAAATTACGTACATTAGTTTACATTTGCCGATTTTTAATTAGTGTGATCTTACTTGTTTGTAGCCCAAGGTAAAAAGTAGGCACAACTTGAAACTGTAGTTGTAAAAAAAGATCCATATTTCCAGCTTCCTGGACAAATCTTTAATTCTTCTTTTGTTGCTGGACGGTAAATAGGAACGATGTCTTCTAATAAAGGATTCTAAGAATGGGAAGAAACATTAAATTAAATGAATCCTAAGTAAAATCTCAACTATGTAATCGATTATTTTCTAACAAATAATCGACTAGTTGAGATTTGTGAAATAAGTTAATATAAACAAGGGAAGTGTAAAACAACAGTTTTCTGTCCATAGAGGATTTATTCATGTTTTTGTATCTATTAAAATTCAGCAACATTTTTGATGTTTGATAAATACAAAAAACCGCAGAATAAATTGATTCGACCAGAAATGAATTCCATTGATTGAGTACTCCAAATGGCTTGTAACAGCGAAGTTACCCCATATAGTAATAATCAAAGCTGGTGTCAAACCCAATACTTGACCAAACTCACATCTTTAAAAACGCCCGATACCATAAACCACCACTCGCAGCAATATCACATCAACCCCTGCAAATAATGGCGCCGTTTTCACAAATGCTTGATATCATGAATTCAACAGCAATAAATAATGATCTAGTTAAACTAAATGTTTAAGCTCTAGTACAACAAATCTGCAAAGTGAAATTAAACCCCCCTAAGTAATTTCAGAATACACAACCAAAATTGAAACAACTTAAAACAAATTGAAATCCGAAACGGTATGTAAGCCCTAGTAAAAAAATCGAAAGTTTAAAGTTTAATCGAAAGTTAAGACAATACCGGTCGAATATTTATCGTTAACGATAATAAATAACTATTAAATATATTACTATAAATTATTACAATCCGACATTTTTTGACGCTATTTACTAATATTAAACATCTAGCGTTTACCTACCGGATGATTTTTGACATAATATTAACGATTAATCAATGGTTGAAATCAAAACCCCCGATATTGTATAAGCCTTCCTGCTTATATGGCGCAGCAAAATAATAAACCTGTAGCGCCATTTTGAAATTAAAACACAATATAAAAAAAATTCAAAACATATTTAACGTCATCTTGAAATATAAAACTCCATATAAAATTTTTTTAAAAAAATTTAATCAAAAACACTAACCTAATTTTTTGCATATGGCAATGTTTGATGACGGCTGTCATAGCGGTGAACAAAGGTGGGCAAATAGCCCAATGTTATGCAATATCGAAAATTCGTTGAGGTAAAAACAATACACTCTGATCGCTTTCTTGAAAATAGAGGAATCGTTCAAACATATTAACCCAAGCTATCACAGAACCACTGATGGAACTGAATGTGAAGAAGTCCTTGGTAGTATTAATCCAACGTATGCTCCTCTACAGGAACACCAACACTGAACTGGGTGAGTTCACATAGAAAAGGTGCTCCTCAACGGGGATCCCGTTTCCGTTTTTGTAGAAATTGGTAATTAACATTTTAATTACAGAACTAGATATAGAAGGTTTTAAAGTAACGGTTTATGACACTGGGTTCCAAACTAGAAGGTATAATGTTGGGAAGATTCTTTTTAGAACAGTTAAACATTAATCTCATCTGTCGTCTTCCAGACCACCTCAGTTTTTTTTTTTTTTTTTTTTTATTCAAAGTTAGGCATGTTTAGTGTTAATTATAACAAATTATAAATTAACGTCTCTGAATATCCGAAGATACCATGCCAACTAGGGATAAGAATGGAATAAAAATTAAGATTCTCTGAGAAATTTATGAACGTTAACTTTAAAGCCTTGAGGATTAAATTCATCAGGAAAAACCCAGGAAGGTAAGGCATTCCAAAGATGAGAGACTCTGTTGAAAAAGTCACGTTGGAAGGCTACAGTTCTACACCTAATTATTTGTACTGTAAAGGGATGCGCTGCTACGTTTGCTCTGGTGTGACGCGAAAGGTTTGCTGATTTAGGTAAAATCGATTTGATCTCTTCAGAAGCTCGCTCATCCATAATATATTTATAAAATATAGTCAAATCAGCAACATTTCTTCTGTGCTGCAAGGAATCAAGACCGTTAGTAAGACTTGGGTTACCAATGAGTTTAATAGCTCTACGCTGTACAGAATCAAGGCAGTTGAGACTACTCAAGTAAGCTCCACCCCATATGTGAGAACAGTATTCCATGCAGGGACGTATAAAAGATTTATAAACTAAAAGAAGTTGTTCGCTATCGAAAAACTTACGACATCGCCCCAAAAATCCTAACTTTTGAACAGCATTCTTAGCCAGATTAAAAATATGAGAATTCCACTTCATATTATTTTCAATCTCAACTCCTAGAAGTCTGACAGACTCATTCTCTAAAAGATTTTTGGGGCCAAACGTTAATGGAAAAGGATTGGGTGTCGTTATCCTAGAAAAATGACAAACCTGTGTTTTGCTTGTATTGAATTCAACACTGTTAGCAATACCCCAATCCATAATTGTTTTAAGATCAGTGTTAAGGGAATCTATCAACTTTGATCTACACTCACTAAGCGCTAAGGGTGTATATAATTTAGGTGCTTCATGAGACGCATGAAGCGTGCTGTCATCAGCAAAACTATGTATAGGATGAACCGTTGAGTCCAACAAATCATTAATATAGATAAGAAAAAGAGTTGGTGACAAAGCGGAACCCTGAGGAACTCCTGCATTAGTTGAAAAAGTATTCGATGATACACCGTCAACATTGACCCGAAACTTTCGATCAGATATAAAGCTCTGTGTCCAAGATATAAGCTGCTCGTCTAAACCATAGGATCTCAATTTGCATATAAGGTTGTTATGCCAAACTTTGTCAAATGCCTTGGAAATATCAAGAGCAACACCGAATGTTTCTCCAAAGTTTTCAAGCGACTTGTTCCAGATATGAGTGACAAAAGACAGCAAATCTCCCGTCGCTCTTCCTTTTCGAAATCCATATTGTCTCTCATTAATTAATTTGGAAGACTCTAAGAAGCTCATTAAATTAAAATTGACATATTTCTCAAAAATTTTAGCAACTACCGATAAAATTGAAATGGGTCTGTAATTCGTAGGATCAGTCTTACTGCCCTTTTTTGAAACTGGCTGTACACTAGCCATTTTCCAAATTTCAGGAAAAATTCCTTTCTTATATGACAAATAGAAGATTTTAGTGAGGATTGGTGCTAGCTCCCTAGCAAATGTTTTAAGTATAATTGGAGGAATAAAATCAGGGCCTGTTGCCTTGTTAGTATTGATTTTTAAAAGCATTTTTCGAACAATGTTTTTCCGAAAAATTATCCGCCTCATTTTATAAGAAACTTTAGAAATAGGTTTAGGTTGGAAATTAGGTTCTTTTAAAGTAGAATTTAAAGAGAAATAATGCCCAAGCAAATTAGCTTTCTCTTTTGGATCAATGATAGGAACATCTCTATTAACAAGAGGCGGTAGGGAAGATTTACAAAAGTTGCTTTGGACAGCCTTTGCGGCTTTATAGAAATTGCGTGAACCAGTCGGATGTTCTGCGAATTTAGATGCTTTTTTCCTATTAAATAGATGTTTCTCTTCATCTATTAACTTACGACATAAATTTCTCTCTTTACGGTACTGTCTAAGGTTTTCATCGGTTTTGTTTTGATTATACTTTCGAAAAGCCTTTTTTTTAACTTTTATAGCTTTTTTGCATTTACTAGAAAACCATAGATCAGTTTTTGGAATGATCAATTTATTAGGAATAAATCTGTGCATACCATCAATTACAGTTTCAGAAAAATTTGATGCAGCTATGTCTGGGTCTTGGCCGGTAAGGCAATAGCGTTTCCAAGGAAAACATCTAAAAAAACTTTTAAGTCCTTGCCAATCCGCAGCTTTGTAATCCCAAACATTGCGAGGATTCGCTTTAAATTGTTTTGGAATTTGTATATTTAGTTGTGTGGAGATCAAATTATGATCTGAACCACCCAATGGTTCTGATATTTTAAATTGAACCAGATATGGATCGTTTGTCAAAAATAAATCAAGTAAATTACTACTTTGACCAGGAATGTCAGGAACTCTGGTTGGCAGGTCTATTATTTGAGTAAAATTGTGATAAAGAGCAAACAACTCAGCCTGTCTACCAACCTCGTCAGTTTTAGAACTGTGTGTAAGCCATTCTTTATTGTGGACATTAAAATCTCCAAGAACTATAAACTTTGCATTAGGATACTCAACCAACCTATCTATCTTCTCAGATAAGTCATGAAATAAATTAGAGTTCTCAGGTGAATTAGGTGAACGGTAAAGTCCAAAGACAAACAGCGTTTGACTTGGGCAACTAATTTTTAGTGACACCATATTGTGAAATTTTGCATTTAATTCAAATTTATTTAATCTCACATATGGTATAGTATCCCTAATATAAGCACAAACTCCATGCTTAATGTAGAAAGAGGATTCAAGTTCATAATTGGGACAAAGGTATCTGTTTTTATCTAAGGTCACAGCACGCGCACTGATAATCGTTTCCGTTAAAAACAAAATATCAGGTTTCATGGTTTCAAGAAAAAGATGGACTGAATTAAGGTTTATGTTCAATCCTCTTATGTTCGCATAGCTGATAGACAATTTTGCCATTTTAACTCAGAGAAATATCAATGAAAAACATACATACGAAAACCACAGTAATGCGAAAACAAACAAACTCAAATTGAAATTGAAATTGACTACTTCAACAGCTGGACAACCTGAATCTAAGTCTAGGTTCACTGTTAAAATCGACAATTAAAATTATGAAATTGTAAACAAAATATTATTTTAGAAACATCAAAACAAGATGTAACTCAAAGACAGGAAACTATACATAAAGTGTACTTAAAACCTGTTATTGAGTCAACAAGACCACAAGAAAACTAACAACGAAACTAATAAAATAACTATAATTCTACATAAGTCAACAATAAACAATTATTGTACCTTACCGTTCACGAATATTTCGAATTGCTTACTGTATTATGTTTACAATAAACAATTCCAATTTAATAGATTATGTACAACAATTGTACACTAAATTGTTAATAAATATGAATAAAAACTAAATACTATATTAAAACGCTTATCTTATTTTTATTTTCTTGAATTTCTTGAATCTATGGATCTAAATTTTTGTTGATGTTTTTGTTGTTAAATTCAGTTCATCAATTAATTTTTCCAAATAGATTATTTTCCTTACCTAAAATTAAAAAAGATAAATAGTAAGAATTAGTATTATTTACTAATAAAAAAAGTAATAAAAAAAATATAAAAGAAATATAAATGAATTATTAATGAAATTTAATTATTATTATTATTTTTTGAAAAAAATTGTTGATCGAAAAAATACACAGCCGTTCTGTTTGACAGCTGGCCTACTGCTGTAACATAAAGTTAAAATGGTTACGATAAATGAAACCTCGGTATCCTTAAAGGAGATAATGTAATATCAATAATTCATGTGGACAGCTAAGCTGCATTGAAATCGCAAGAAATTCAAAATAATAAAAAAGTAGCAACAACAACAAAGTAATACTATGCTGCCGTTCATCTTTAAACGAGATAAAGAAGGAGTTTGATATTCAAATTATATGGAGTTCGGGTCAATGTGGCTTCTATCAGAAAAAGCTCTAGATTTATCGCTTTCCTCTCTTAAACAATTAACATGACAAACCTGTCTGTACAATTGCTAGCGCGGTTAAATCTGTAAGATATGTAGACAAATCTGATCTAAGCTAGCTCTGAAGTGCTCCAAAGAACTGATGTTAGTGATATTGGGTAATTAATAGGAGTAATCACTGGTCACTATATCCTTAAAGAGCACGGCAAAAGACTTCAAGAGCACGGCGAAAGAAAGAAAGTCGTTCTTTTATCAATCGAAAAAACGATAGGAAACGATTAAAATCGGTAAATCATGCATACTCCTCAAAAGGAAAAAAAAATCAAAAAAAATTGCAGCTAACGTTGTCAATTGCATGCGGTTTTTTATGTAAGAATTTTGAATTATATTTTTTTGTGTATATTTTTCGAATACTTTCTTTCAACGATGTAGTGCAATGATATAATTATTTAATTTTTCATTCATTTAGAATCACAACTGACAGTAGTCGCAATCCCGTCAATGTTTCGCGTGTAGGATTCGCGTCCCACGCTTTTCTTTAACGAATGTGTCAGATTTTCTCAATTTTGAATTTTTTTACAGAATTTTTTGGAAAATCTATTCGAGTTTTGGAAATATTTTTATTTTTGAATTTTTTTACAGAGGTTTTTAGAAAATTTATTTGAGTTTTGGAATTATTTTTATTTTTTGCTTTTTAGTAATTTTTTTTACAGTATGCATAACAATGAAGTAAAGAAAAGCGTTTCTTAAAAAATTTTTTTTTTTCAAATATCTTTTTGAATATTTTTTATTTATTTTTTTTTTTGATTTTTTTATATTTTAATTTTTAGTCATCAACGCCTTGAACAGTCGGAAATTCTATTTTGTCACGTTCTTATAAGAATTCAACACATTTTTCAGCACAGAATTTGACATTTGTTAATTTATTATCCTTGATGCCACGATGCATGGATAATGCGTAAACTACTGCCTATATAGACACATATTCCGATATAATTTCCGCATTTTCATTAGGACCTTCAGTACCTCCATTACTTGGGCCATGATTTGATAGTCAAATCAAATCACGTTCATCAAGGTGTGCATTTTCATCAATAAAAACGTCTCGGTACAATGGGCTATTCGATTTAAGGCACTCTAAAGCTGCGATTAATTTAGTTCTGGAAACAGTGTAGTCTCGAGTAGAATTTGCATTTTCTAAGCGTTCCGTTACTACTATAATGTCAGCATCCTTTGATCGAGGTAGAAACGTAGGAAGTATTGAAATGACGTTAAAAATGTCCAAGGCAAAAAGGATTGCTTGACCTTTAAATCGGTGCTGCCCGTACAATCCTGAAAACTTAACAATTTTAAGAAAAGGGTGAATCCTAGACAAAAGACGTTGTTCAGCTTGAGAAAGTGCCTGAATTTCTGGTGGAATATCAACTAGGTCTAAATGGTTCCAGTAAGCTTTAGCAGGTGGAGTTGTTTTGTTACTTCTTAAGTGTGACTTGCAGCGGTGACAAACTGTGAGGAGAACTTAATTTTTTAATTCAGGCGGCATCCAATCTGGAGGTCGGATTGGAATCTGGTAGTTTAACACTTGCTTGGGATAGCACTGCTTCGTAAAAATATCACATACTTTGTCTGCAAAAGTGTTAACTTCAGCCTCAAAATCGTCAACAATTTTGAACTGTGGTAGTAAGCTGATTTCTTCCTTCATCTGGATTTTCTTCTTGACGTTCTGCTACTTTACGTGTGCGTCGGCGTTGATATGCGTTTAAATTTGATAACATACAAATGCTGGCCGAAATCGGCGAAAATTTTTGAAATTAATTGTTTATTTATCGAGAAAATACCTAATTTATGAACGTAAAATGCATAATTATGTATAGTTTATCTATCGATCTTTATGTTGTGCAAATTTCAAGTCGCTACTTTAAGTAGATCGAGAGAATTTGAATATTTCCGATGAAAATCGATTTTTTTATTTAAACAACGAATAAACAACGAAAATTGTTAGTTAATATGACATTCGTGTATTGTCATCGGATATACGTATGCCTGCAAAGTTTCATTCATTTTCATTGAATATAAGGCAGTCAAATTAACGTTACAAGATTTGATACAATAGTGTGAAGTAAAGAAAAGCGTTTAAAAATGTATTTATGTATAGTTACCACTTCTCAGCTTAAAAGATAAAAGTAGTGGCGGAAAAAAATCTCGATGTACCGATATCGATATCGATACATCGAATAATAATATCGGAACGACGAAATGTCGATATTTTGATAAATCGATATTTCGACATTTCGATGTATCAATATATCGATACTTATTGATATATCGATACTTATCGATATATCGAAACTTATCGATATATCGGTATTTTTCGATAATTTAATAAATTTGTTTATATCGATATGTTCTATAACTTTTTCTTTTAATATTTTCAATTAACTGACAGTATGCAGAGATATTTCCTTGCCTGTACATCGTACAAATGGAATACTTTGCCCGAATCAATAGTCTCAGGAGCTTTCAATACACAAAAGTTTAAAAAAAAGCGTTCATCAGCACCGCATAGCGCATGTTGTTGTGGGAGCTAGGTCTTAAAAGGTATCAGCTATGTGTTGTTGTGACAGATCTTGTAATTCCTATAACACAACATTTTTTATTAAAAAAAAAATATCACCTATATAGCAGCAGTAACAAAATAAATGCTTGTAGTTATATTGATTGATGTTGAATAACAATTTTTATATCTTCAGGGGTTATGACATCTGGGGCAAGCAAAACATTTTGAGATAGATATTTTTTTTTTTGATAGAGATTTTTTATTTAATTAATTTCAAAAATATTCCGACGTATATTTATTTATGGATTTAAAGTATTTTCGCTTTAGGCTAAAAATTTCGACTTACTAAATGTGGTAATTTAGAGTTATTAACATTTGAAATCACCTCCAGTTAAAATTGGTCGGCTTAGATTTTCATGTACAAATTACTATTTTAACGTAATTTTTTTTCTATAATGATTAATGTAGGAGATAACTACTTGCTATGATTCGTTTCTAGTGCCAGAAAAATATCTATATATCGATATATGGATATTTATCGCTTTTATCGATATATCGATTTTACAAACTACAACAAAACAAATTAAATTTACATTTCAACCGATGCTGCAAGAGATATAGAATAATGCCTACATATATTAACATCAAAGTCAACAATAGATCCAAAGCCGCACAAATAGCTAAACAAACAGCAGAAACTACATGGTTATCAAAACAAATTCAAGAACTTTACACAAAAATAAATTACATAACATTAGAAGTATACAACCTACAATTACTATTATCTAAACAATATCATCAAATAGAATATGAAATAATAATGGAATCGGTAAAGAATGATATGGAAAGGACGATAAAAAAGAAAAGTGAAAACATAAAATTGAAATTAAAAAAATTTAAAGAATCAAAACTAATAGAAATGGGAACTCATCATAATAACATAATAAATCAATATAGACCGCCACAATATAACAATAGAATAGAAAATTACACTGAAATACAATTTAACAATCAAGAAACTCAACTATTAGAAAAAGGATTGAAATACGGTATACAACCAAACAACACAACAAAATAAATTAATGAAAATCTGTTAGAAATAGAAAATTCAATATTGAAAACTAACATTCACCACCAAAATGAAATCAGATCAATAATAGTTAATGAAATATCAATAAAAAATAACAACTTAAACAATTCAAAAACCAACAACAAAAAAGAAATAAAGACAATACGCAGTATACAAAACAAGATCAAACAAAACAATGCCACAATAACCAAAGCAGATAAAGGGAATACATTAGTCATCTTAAAAACTACAGAATACAACAATAAGATAGATGAATACATCACTAATAACAACATCGAAAAATTAAGTAAAGATCCAACGAATGAATTCAATGCACAAATGAAAACAATCATCAACAAATCTATCAACATATTAAGTGATAAGAACATAAGGTATAACAAAATGATAAAACCAACAGCACCAAGTATAAGAGGATTACCAAAAATACACAAACTAGATACACCAATAAGACCATTAATTAATTTCACCACAGCACCAACATACAGAATAGCGAAGTACATAAGCAAACTATTGAAATATCACATAAAATTTGATAACAGTTATTCAGTCAAAAATAACACAGAATTAATCAATAGATTAGCACCAATAACAATACCTCACGGCGCAAAATTAGCATCGTTTGATATAACCAACATGTATTCTAACATACCAATAAAAGATACAATAAATATAACAAAAAATATGTTAATAAAAAATGGTTTAAACCCAACAGATACACAAGAAATAATAAATACAATAACCGAATTAACAAAACAAAACTATTTCACACATAACAATGAGTATTATCAAGAAACAGAAGGATTACCTATGGGAAGCCCACTATCTGGAACTTTAGCCGAAATATATCTCAACGATTTTGAAACAAAATATCTATACCTCGGAGGTAAACTGCACTATGTTACTAGTAAATTACATAGAACATAGTGCAGTTTACCTCCGAGGTACTGATATATACATAATAACTTAAATCCACACAAAGAAAAAATCATTTATTGGTATCGCTACGTTGATGATATAATTTTATTATTCAAAGGAACGACTAGACAGCTTAATCTATTACACCAATACATAAACAGCATAGAACCTTCCATTAAATTCACGTTAGAAAATGAAGAAAATAACACAATATATTTTTTGGATTTATCAATCAAAAATGTAGATTCAAAACACACATTCAAAATATTCCGTAAACCAACCGAAACGGATCAAACAATAAATATTAAATCACATCATCCATACCAACATAAACTAGCTGCCTACAACCACATGATCAATAGATTGAACAATATAACTATGTATGCAGAAAATTATCAAGACGAGTTAAACAACATAAAATACATAGCCAGTAAAAACGGATATAAAAACGAAATAATTGACACATTAAATAGAAAATATAAAAACAAGAAAAATTTGCAAACCCTAACTACATTGAAGAATGAAGAAAAATTAGCAGGCAAAAAATACGTAGGCGTAACATACAATGAAACAACTTTCAAAATAATGCGAAAAACTTTAAAAAAATATGGATATATTGCAGCTTTCAAAAACAAAAATAAAATAGAAAATTACCTAAAAACCAAAAAAACCCAAACCTTAGACACAGGTGCTTACAAACTCATCTGTGACGACTGCAGTAAATTTTATATAAGCCAGACGGGGCGGTCCTTCACAAAAAGATTTATTGAGCACACCAATGAAATTAACAGAAGCGATCCAAAATCCAGACATGCCAACATTTAAAAGAAGAAAAACACAAATACACCAATATCAACACAAATTTAATCATATTACATAAAAAAAGAAAAGGACAACATCTAGATAGATTGGAAGAAATAGAAATATATAAACATAAACACAATAACAACATTTTAAACGATAAAATCAACACTATAATTAACAAAATATATGACATAATAATAAAAAAATAGCAGTTGAAATAGTATATAAGTAATAGTTTAAGCAAAAATTGTAATAATAATTTAAGAACTGAGGATGACGTAAGTCGAAATCGATATTCTATAAAATAAAAAATAAAATTCAAATTGTTACTATAAGGAAGTTTATATTATTATTAATAAAATAAAAAATTAAAAATAAACAGTAAAAAGTATATTTTTAATTCTTGCATTTTTTTTATAATATTTTTAATATTAATGGGTAATGTATTATAGGATTTATTTTGTTTGTTTTTTGTTGTTTTTATTTCTTCTACTTTTCAGAAGCTTCTTTTTACTTTTATATGATTTTTTAGAAGCGTTTTTTGCAAAAGGCTAATTTTTGTTTTGGATTTTATAGTAGAAACTAGAAAACGATTGAAACTGATACGTTTTGCTGCTTTATCTAAAGGAAAACAATTATAGGATCTTTTTCATTTGTATCCAAAAATAACGATAAGAAATATAGGTATTGCATCCACCGCAATCCACCATTTCTATCGGAAAAAACGATTCCAACCCATTAAATCTCATTCAAAATCGCATAGAAACAATAGAAATGCTCCATCGGTTTCTATTTTTTCTTTCATTTTTTATAAGGGCTATGTTTTGCTGTGTGATTTGTTGTTAGGTTATTCGTTCGGTAAAACACAATCAAAAGAAAGCTCTGCGTTTATCAACACCTCAGAACGCATGTTGTTGTGGGACCTAGGGCTTAACAAAATTTTATGTGTTATAAAATCTCCAATATTCATTACCCGCTTGATTGACTCTATATGCGAAAAACAATGAAATATGCAAAAAATAGATTAGCTTTTTTGATTAAATTTTTTTATGTGATCGAGTTTTATATATCAAGATGGCGTTAAACATTTTTTAAATTTGTTTATATTGAGTTTTAATTCCAAAATGGCGTTATATGTAAGTTCACGATTTTTTCTGTGCTAAAAAAATTGGCTTGCAATATCGGGGGTTTTGTATGTTATTATGCCACTTATTGTAATTCCTACTATACAACACATTTTATTTAAACAATGAAGACTATGTAAAATTTAAAAAAATATCTAGTCTATATAACCATACAAACTTACACGAACAATATCTGGACTTGTACTTGAAAATATATATCCTGATAACTGAGCTACACCAGCCAATGAAGCTTCGGATGATTTTCTAATACATTCCCAATATTCAAATGCGTCGTAAATCCATTTCCTTAAAAACAGACATAAAACAAACATTTAATAAATATCATACAATTTTCGGTAACCACTTTTTCAGACACAAAAAATTAATAATTTTGCGTGTCTTTAATACTTTCAAGCTTTCCCCTAAAATTGCTATGTTTTCCAATATAATTTTCCCGATATTTTCATGATACATTTTTCGTTTCAATTTTACGCACGATATATAGAGAGGAAGTAATTTTAGTATATTAAGTAAAGTTGTTATGTCATAAGCTAAAGTTTGGGTGTTCATATGATAACCCAGTGAACACATGACATAAATATGACATCACACGAAGGTCATACACATATATATGACCTTTATATGGCCTACGTGTGATGTAATATTTATGTCATAATATGTTCACTGGGAATTGATTATATAATTTATCTATTTAAGTAATTTTAGGCCTGGTACTTACCAACCTGCCTTCATACTTCTATGTGTATATATGTATATAAGTTTTTCATTTGTTTATTTTTATATTTGAAAATACGTTGAACTTTTTTTTATTCATTATCATATCAAATGAGTAAAAGTAAAAATAGTTTCGTTAAATTTATCATCGTAAATATTTACTTAGAAAAAAAAGAAATTTACCTTGTGATTTCTTCTGTTGGTCCACTAAAACTTGCCCCTGGTCGAAATAAGCCGGCTGCAACATAACTCACAGTGTCTTGTTCAAATTTATCCGCAATAAGTGTTACTTTAATATTCGGATACGTTTTTTGTAGTTCTAACGCTGTTGTAAGGCCAATAATACCAGCACCAATTACTCCGATATGCATATCTTACAATATTTTTGATTCAATTAAATGAAACGTACAACCGTTAATATTGAAAAACAATAAAAATAATCGTGATAAATTCAATTGAATTGTGGCACTTGACAATCAAAAGCAATACTGAAAAACTATGAGAATATAATCTCGACGACAGATAAGATTTCTGTGTGCTTTTCCAAAGTTAGTGCTTTGTAATTTTAAATAAATGTTTCTGTCTGTCATTTTCAGGCCCCTACTCCTTACCTTACTGTGAAACAAACAAACGGAAGAAACGATCAATTTAAATGCTCAATAATTAACCTGAATACTACAGAAAATTTCTAGACGTAATATATATTTTCTATGAACTCAAATTTGATGAATCATTAAAGAAAAATTATTTTAAATATACAGTAAAAATTAATCTACAACAAACGCAAATTTTCTTTTCTTTACATAATAAATCATAAAACAGTTAATTTTGGTATCGATTCGAAAATAAACTAAATTTACGAGGCTATAAATTTTTAGTTTTGATCAATTTTCAAATTAATATTGTTTGAAGAATGGTATACTGTTACATGAAAAGTACAATACAGTGGTAGGTATATTCCCTTTCTCTTCTATTTCTGTATATTTACACTTTTCTAGCTATTGCATTAGATACCCTGTAGCACAATAGTAATCATACCTGCGTAGTCTATTGGTGTATTCTTTTCGACTGTACCGAACAATTTCCAACACCGAATTACCGAATTTTGTATTCTTTTGGAATGAATTTCAATACAAAAAAAATTATTCGGTGTTGGAACTGTACTGAAATTTGTTCGGTACAGCCGAAAAGAATACATTTTAAGTCTTCTCCATCGACGAACAGGATCTGATCGTTGTGATGATAATACTTTATCACCAATTGTGATGGGAACTTTTCCATGTGACAGTTATCTAACAGAGTGGAACTAAACGATTAACATTCAAGCCATTCCAACATGGAGAGAAGACGTTTGAGTTGAACTAGCTTTAAGCTCCCAACAGCGTGTCCTAATGTGTAGTATCATTGAATTTTAACATGTTTTCACTTAATTATGTGTAGTATTACCCACATTGCACTAAAGTAGAATCAGAATTGAGAATTTTCAACCCGAAATTAAGTCCACCAAAGAATCAATATTAACATATGTCGTAGCCGAATTTTCCGTACAATTTCTAGTTTTTATATAAAATTTATAATGCTGTCGCACATAATAACGAAAATGTACAGATCATCCCCCAATTCATATAAAAAAAGTAAACAAAAAAAGGTTCGTAACCATTTGAAACGAATGTTCTCATTTTATTATTATAAATATAAATAGAATGACAATTAGACTTTTAAACTTCCTTTAATGATTTTATTTTTCTGCCTAAAATATTACGTAATAAGAAGGGTTGATTTATAGAATTAACAGAAATATCTATTTAAAATATGTTAATTTTGGTTTTATAATTAAATTTGGTTATCGTTTTGAATTTTATGGAAAGGTTAATTTTAGTTCGTGTTTGAAGTTTTAAAGTTAACCAAACTGTCTATAATGTTGTTCTCACGAGTTAGGACAAAATACAAGTCACCATAGGGCCCTCGGCCATACCTGTTGAAATTTTAAATAGAACTGGAGGTGACATTACCCAAAGTAGTGTGCTTGTTTAGTTTAACCAACCAGATCCATTCTTCATTGCGTACCGACCATAATGTGGATTGGAAATGCTGATGTTATTTATTTATTTTGATAAATTAATTAGCCTCAGCCTGCGACCGAGCCAGATAGGGCAAGATCCTCTCTCCTAGGTATGACAATCAGTTTACGGTATATATAATAACGGACGAGAGTCCTATTGATAACTCGAGTAGGCTAGACTCGAGCTCAATTGTATTCATTTTTGGAACGGAACTTTTGTAAGAACAGTCAATCTACGTTTTGGCTAATCATCCCGATCCCAAACAACTATTTTTACCTAATCCTTACTTATAGCCTGCATGTCACCAAAATATTTCGTTATTCAAACCTAAAAAAGTTCTTTCAAAAAAGAAAAGAGTCAAAACATAACTTACCCCTACGTTACATTCCATAATATTCTATCGTTTGTAATCTTATTGATTTAACACTCCAAACACTCATAGTCACCAATCCATGTACAATATAAGCAAAAGAAATAGGTCGTTTCCTTCTTACAATTTTTATCCCAGAAAAAATATACAAACTCGATGAACTTAATTAGCGACCTTAAAGTACATTAACAGTTTATATAGAAAAACATAAAAAATTTATCAAATATGATTTATTTACTGTTATTAACAGGATACAAAAGAAAACCCAAACATATTCAATTATATTCCTTTTAACTAAACATAAAAGTAACAACAACAAATACCAAAAAAAAACTATAAATAGAAAAAATTTAATCGGTTTTTACTTATAGATATACTACTATTTCATATGAATATTATTGATAAATTTCCATTCACTTGTTTTTCTTCTATTTTCCATTTTCACAATAAATTTGGTTCGGATTTTTTGTTTCTTTAAAAAGTAAGATGTTTTATTTAGTACGAAAAGATTATTATTTAGCTTACGCATTTACGGATTAAAGAGCGGATATAAAGTGACAACTTTGTGTCCACTCAACGGAGATTCCAACTTTTATGTTACCGTGATGATCTTCAGATTCAAATAACCAATTTTATTTTAGTTTTATTTTTATTCAGAGATAAGAAATTTAAAATTGTCAACGGTTTATTAGGTGGCAACTGTTAGATTTTAATCTTACGTTGGTGAAAGTAAATATTTTAATTTTTTCGTACAAAGCTTTCCTAACGATTTTTTATTAAAACTTATTTCTTAGTAACTCGTATTAAATTTGTTTGTTGTAATTGTTTTTTTTATCAAAAATCAAAATAACAGTAATTTGGGTAACAAGACCAAAAAGCATTTGTTGACCAAAGTATGTGTTTGAGACAAATTCAGCCTCTTTAGAGGCCGTAAAATTAAACAAAGAGATCTTGTCGTTGTTTTTAAAAATTGTTGTCTAATTCGACATAGGAATTGTTGTCTAATAGGAGCCACAAGATAACGGGTACCACGCGCTTATAATATTTTAAAACAGAAACCTTATCAAAATAAAATGGCGTTATACATTACAATACATTACGTACCCTTAGGATACATATTTAGTGTGCAAACAATTTAGTTACTGTATATGTGCAGACCGCAGTCAAAAAGTCAAAAAATGCTGTGTAGCCTTGTTAAACAAATTATGCTACTAAGAAATAATCTTTATTTCCAAAACTGATTATTTTAATACTTTTGAGCACCTCCTACATTTTTATTAATTTTTTTGTTAATTTTTTATTTTACGTTTTTTACAAATGTATATAAAAAAATCAATTATTTGTTTACCATAATTAATGAAGCAATCTAAATGGTGTTCTATAATTTGTATTTTACTATTTTACAAGAAATTCATTTAGTATATTTAATTATTTTGATTATTTATAATTAATATTATTACAACATTAATAAATAAATTATAATGTAAATGTAAAAAAACGGCGCTGGAAATTTATCGTGAATATAAAACATTTTGTTTTTTTTTGATTTTTGGCATAAAATTTTACAAAATGTATTATAATTTACAACAAAATCTTTAAATTTTCAACATTAATATTTTTGTTTTTAATATTTTGTTCTAATTTCATTTCTAATTAATTATTTTATGGTTCTATTTTGTTTTGGTAACGTTAATTTAACAAAATAATGTTTTAATCATTATTCCAAACAATTATGATCAGTACAACATTTTACAATATTAATTAAGCTAATAGATAAGATTGTGGGTATTGTATACAAAAACCGAATAAAAGAAAGATTGGAAGATAAGATTAGGAAGAAGTAAAATAAAAAAATTCATTTTTAAACACACATCGTTTACAAATTTAGAGACGGGCAACCGAATGCTAGCTAAAGAGTGTTATCTTGAGAGCTGCCGAACAGTTTTTCAATTTTTTGAAAATAAATTGATTTTGATTATAGGTTCTGAAAAATATGGCAATTTCAACCAACATTTTGAAAGAAAAATTTGTTTGTTTAATGGAATTTCGAAAAAATTGTCGTCTAACTAAAACCAAAAGAGTTAAATTTGCCTATAATGATAAAATTTATAATTTGGAAAAATTCCACTTTCTTTCTAAAAGGCCGTAGGATTAGGACTTGAATTTTAAACTATTTTAAGTCTTAGATTATGTGTCTCAAACATATAATTTACCAATTGTATAAGGGCGACATTTTTGTCCAATCTCATGAAAAATCCATCTTCATGCAATTTTACAAATTTTTAAAATCAAAACATACAAATTCTTTTGAGCAAACATTTTTCGTTCGTGATCTTAAAGTAACCGACATTGAGGAACGAAATTTAATTTAAGTTTTTGCGAAACAAAATTTTTTCAAATTTATCAAAAGAACTACTACTTTTACAAGTCTAAGAATAAATCGATTGCATGAGATTTCGAAAATTTTCTTCAAGTTTTTGAAAAACAAAGATTTTGAAAATTTTGCAAATTTTTGTTCAAACTTTTAAAAATAGTATATTATTTAATTAGGAGCTAAAGTGCTACTTTTTGTGTTGACTGTTAAGAGTCTATATAGTTTGGCAATTATAGACAATACACAAAAAGTGACTTTATATTTCGAATTAAATACACTATTTTTTCGCCAAACGTTTAAATTTTTTATAAATATGAAATTAATCCATCAGAATTTTTATAAATATATTTATTATCGTCATAATTACGTCCAAAAAGAAAAAACATTTAAATTTGCATAAACAAAATTTTTTACCAAAGCAATCTTTCAATTCAAAATTTCATAATCCAATCAAAGCATTTGTTATTTTTTGTTGTCATAGTTACACAATAAATCAAAATTTCATAATCCAATCAAAATATTTGTTATTTTTTGTTGTCATAGTTATACAATTGATTTGAAAAAATAACAAGTATCGTAAAAATATGGAAAGAAATGGCGACATATTTTCTGACGCCGTAAAAATATGAAAGTCACTATTGCCTTTAAAAAAATGGCGTTGCTTTACAATAACTTTGATTACACTAGTTTACAAATTTTGATCTTTTTTTGTCTCCCTGACTAAAATCCAACTTTTCTTTCGGATTTTGACCTACTGAACACGAATATCATATTCATTTTTTTAGTTTAGCTATTGTTTTTTAAATATTCGCGTTAAACCATTTTTTTCGGTGAAAAAAAGGTTATTCCGGTTTTTGGATCGCATATTTTACAAAACAAACAAATTCAATGTATTAATGAGATTAATAATTAAAATATTTATTCCAAATTTTAAGTTTTGCCTTTTTTGGAAAACCCTGAATAACTTGGTGCAAGCTGCACCAAAATTCGTGTTTTTTAACTTAAAAGAAATTGAATTTACCACGGGCTTCAAGAAATTAAAAAAATTTATAATCATTGTTGGTTCAAAATTTATGGCGTTGAATATAGAAGAATTTGAAAAAATCATAAATTTTTGATTTTTTTTAAACGTTTTTCGCGTATAACTTCCAGAATCATTGATGGATTTTTTCAACAAAAAAAAGCTCAAAATGTTTGTTAGTATCTTTACTATGCACTTGTTTTATTAATATATAAAATTTTGTTGTGTAAAATATGCGATCCAAAAACCGGAATAACTTTTTTGTTAACCGAAAAAATTGGTTTTTCGCGAATATCTCAAAAACAAGAGCTAAAATAAAAAAAATGAATTTGATATTCGTGTACAGTAGGTCAAAATCTGTAGCAAAAGTTGGGTTTTATTTAGGGAGATTTTTCTTGTAAAATAGTGTATAGGTAAAAAAAAGACCTTCTCCCAAATGGCTGTAAAGTTCAAAGTTCACAGCCGTTTGCCGAAAAACAACATTTTTTGTGTGATCTCAGTTGTTTCAAAATGGTATCAAACTTAAAACTAAAATTCCATAGATTAATATTTTTTCGTTATTTGTGCATACAAGTTTTAATTTTTCAAACAATTTTAGACTAACATTGTACTCCATTATGGCAATCCCAATAATCACATTAATTCCAATTTTTAAAAAAACGATAGCTGTTGTGAACAGTTAATTTAAGATAAATTAAAAATATTAAAACAAAATTAAAGTGGACAGAAATAAAAAATTTCCTCTGAATATGACGACTAAGTAGTGTTTGATAATTTACCTGCGCTAAATTTAAATTTCATGTACGCAAACATTTAAAACAAAAATATAAGAAATCGTTTGCAGTTTATTTCATAACATCTATTCATATCGTTTTATTTTTTATTTGGTATTTGTACCCACCAAAATTATTCAGTTTTTTTTCCAATTAAAAATTTTAAAATTTTGGCAAATTTTCTTTATTTTGTAAAAATGATGGCACAAAGTCTGGTTAGCATTAAAATTAATTTTTATTTTAATCTTATAATTTGTTATAATCATTTTTATAACAACAACAAAATTGAAAGTTATACAAGACAAAGATACTCGAATTCTTCTAAACATCTCGCGTTTATGGGCATGGCAGGAATATGTCAGCTGCCATGATAATTATATAGCGTAGCTCCATATTCCGTCCCGTCAACATCTCAAGGTTTAAAGTTATTGACGTCCATAAACAGAAGTTTGGCAGCACCCTCTCCTTTGTTCAATTTTAGCACAAAAACAATCACCTACTTATCTAAATGTATGTTACCGAGTGGGTACAAACGTCCATATTACGAAAAAAACCGTAACCGGAAGGGACAAATCAGAAGTTGCGGTACAGAATTATTGTGATCCTTGCTACAATTTTATCTACCGAGCTTAAAAAATGGAACATGAAGTAAAATAAACATTAACACAAACTAAAATTTACCCAATTATTCGTTTTGTAAAACCGAGATGACTTGAGATAGTAAAATTTCAACAGCTTCCTTCTTGGTTGTAGAAAGGGTTTTTAAAACTCTATAAAAAAAGACCTAGAGTCACAAAATTAGTGTGCACATAATTGATTGAAAAATCGTCGAAAACGTAATCGGGAGATCTGATTTTTGGTTGTAGAAAGGGTTTTTAAAACTCTATAAAAAAAGACCTAGAGTCACAAAATTAGTGTGCACATAATTGATTGAAAAATCGTCGAAAACGTAATCGGGAGATCTGATTTTTTAATATAAATCAAATTTAAATGTTTAGCATTGAATCACAACACTTATCTCAATAGATTTGGATATCCTCAGATACCATGTTTTGACAGTTTTTTTTTTACATACAGTGAGAATTAACTACCAGATCTGGCAACAAAGTGTGATTAATTTATAGACTAAGGTTACCTATCTCGGACGGCGCACCCCACACCCTTTGATGCACAAGGCTAGCACTTTAGCTGCTAAGTGATAGATACGATAACAATTACGCCACGGCGATGGTGTTTCGAAGTTGAAATTTCATGATCATTCTAGTGTATTTTTTAGTCTTATAATAACAGAATAAACGTGTGATTTACAAGCTTGGAAGACTATTTTCTACTATTGAAGAATGAAGATGCCCACTACACCGAATTTAAATTTATATTTTTGTATCTACGAAAGCAATGGATATGCACATTAACTGACTTTAAAATTTTATATTTTAATTACGCTTTTAATTTTCAAATAGTCTTAAATTGTTGAGTTTTATTGCTTGCAAAAATTCTAATTAAAATTCAAATCTATTCAAAATTTCGGTCTAGTGAATTATAATTCTAAAATCAGTCAGTGTTCATAGGATCATTGCTTTCGTATATACAGAGATATACATACTAATTGATTTACCATAAAAAATAACGCTTGTCTGTAATTTTAGTATGTTTTGGGTGATTCATAAACTTTAAAGTAAAAAAAAAGGCACTTTTGAAAACGCCATGTTTGAAAAAATAATAGTAATAAACATCTTATAAAAATATGATTCGGTTTTCCTGCTATATAAAGTTTTTCATTTTTAGACCCTTGAGATGCCGCTATTTGATGGACTTATAGTATTGCACAGGTCGGTGGCAGCTACACTGATCGGAGGAGGATAAAAATAAAAAAATGGACGAAACATTCACAGAAGACGAACAGCAGCGAATATTTTTTTAAATTTTATATAACATACAACAAAAGCAGTAGCCTTCTTACCATTTCTTTGCAAGCAAAGAAATTTTCTTATGCATTATTTGAATAAGCTTTCTGAGTAGAGGTAATATCAGACTAAATTCAGGCAACAGTATTCCGAAGAAATTGAGCAATAATTGCCTTTCCGCCATACAAATACCTTTATGGGTGAACGAAATAATCACAGCCTTTCTGTAGAAGTCAGGAGCTTGTGAATATTTCAATATCACGAAAAACGATCAAAATATGATTGAACAATGGTTTAATTTTTAAACCAAAGTAACGGGTTTGGGTAGTACAACAGAAAATAACTGAAATCTAGTAATATACTAACAGGCTAATGCCGATAAACGAAACACGTATATTCGGTGGATACCCACAACATCGTCTCAATAAATGTGATCTCATCTACAATAGAAAATCACATCTAGGTGATACCCTGACATTAATAAAGCGCATTAGCAGTTACGGTACAATAGATTTTAGAAACCATGTTGAAACCATCTGTTTCTATCCAATCAAAGCTAAGCAAAAACGACCAAAAAATTTTAAGCTCGTAGTATATCGTATAAAATTCTAAAATTTTAATTTACGGAACCACACAAAAAATTTTGTTGGAACAAATCTCAAAATTACTTATCGTAATAATAGTAGTTAGTACATTATACCACCGGTTTGAGAATTGCACTTTTTTTACCTTCGGCGCTACGCCGTTCTCGGTGACCAATAGCTCACTTCTCAACCTTGGTATATAATGTACTATTCTGCGTCATAACCATAAATCACGTAATCTTATCTTCCAACCAGAAAAAAAAATAAACATAAATTTTCATATTGTACTTTAAAAATTAAAAAATCAATTTATTGTTTTTTTTTCTTTTTAAAGAAACATTTATAAACAAAAACAAAACATGTTTGCAAACATTAATGAAAATAAATAAAAATTCACTTGATAAAAAAAATAAAATTATAAGAATTATTTTTTCTTTTTTATAATACAATTACAGTAACTACATATTTTTTTTTATTAAATTTCTAATAAGTAGTTTTTTCTCTATTAACTTGGCCAATTTATGTATTAAAATTTTTTGTATAGCTAATTTGCCAAATGTTTGATAATGATAATAATAATAAAATTTTATTTTTAATTAACTACCAATTGAAATTGTTTTAGGGTTTGGTTGTAGTTGTTTCACCAAATATAAATAATAGCTTTTTTTATTATTGTTGTTTTAATTCTAAATACAGTGAGATCTTTGAATTTTACAAAATAATACAATTATTATATTAACTATTATTATTATTTTACGGATATAACAAACAAATATTCATTATTGTTTTTAATTCATGTTTGTATCGTAACCATCATAAATTTGTCAAAATGTATTGATGGAACGATAGTTTTTTTTGTATAAATATATGATCACAAAAAGTTAATTGATTAATAAAACAATAAGATAAATAGAACAATAAGATCATCACTGTATCTAAATGTGTTTAATTTGTGTACTTTAGAACAAAAAAGAACGAAATATAATTTATTAATTTTTTTGGGTGGTATTTTATTGTTATTAATAATAATAATTATTTTAATAAAATATTACTAATACAATTATTGTTTTAACCATGTATGTTCTAGACAATCGGCAGCTGTAGCTCTTTTGTTAGGATCAAATTCTAGCATTGGTAATAGAAAAGTAGCAAAGTCTTGTGCCTGTGGTACTGGCCATTCATATTTCTCGGTTAGAACCTCAACGAGACTCCATGGTTTTAGTCCTGTAATATGTCTTAATTCGCCACGAGTATTAAAAACTAAATGTGATAATGTACCAGGAAAAATAATTTTTTTTGGTATCGGACCTAATAATTCTATTATATGAGCTATATGATCCTCATCACGACAGTAATTTTCACCTGAATGAGGTTCAAATAAATAATCACCGGTTGCTAATTCGAATGCCATACAAGCGGTGCTCCATATATCAGCGCTTGTATTATATCCAGCTCCTAAAATTACTTCTAATGAACGATATTGTCGTGTTTGAATATCTTCTGTGAAATGTTTGTGCACCCAGCATGCATTACCTAGATCAGCAATTTTCACTTCGATATCATCACAAATTTCAAAAGCAGGATCCCTTAGCGAAAAACTTTTCTTCTTCCGACGATGCGATTCAGTCGATGATGCAGATTCTGCCTTTGATGTTGCATTATCATCATTATTCAAATGATTCACATCATCATAAATATTCATCTCCCTAGCTTTGTGTGTTGTACTTGTATTCGATTTTTTTATATTATCATTTGTTTCGAGATTTTCAATTTTTGTGTCTGAATCAAACAACTTCTCAATCTCACTATCGATTAAATCATTTGAAATTGATTTTTTTATATTTGGTGAGCTTCCGGTTTCGCTACTGCTAGTACCATTCTCCCCACTTCCATCAACTTTTGAATTAACTTCTGAAATTTTTTTCGGAAGAAAATCTATTTTCGAATCTGTTTCAATATTACCTTCAACTTTATCTGTATCATCCTCATCACCATGTTCCCCTTCAATATGAACCTTTGTTGCAAGTCCGCCGTTTTCTCCACCATTCATCAAAGCCATCTCATTCTCAACTTGGGACAAAGAATTTGATGTCGAATTATTCGCATTAATTTTTGTTTCATGATCTAGATCTTCATTGATTTCCGGTAAAATCTCAAGCATTTGCAGTTGTTCCTTTTGTTTTTTAATCAACTCAGATTGACGTTTAGCTTTTTTCTTCAACTTCTTTTTCTTATTTTTTGACATTTTGCCGCTGATCGCCTGTTCCTGATATTGTTTTGGCGCTGTACTAATTAAAGAATATGGAAGCTTTAAGCCCATTGCATGTAGTTCAGTCGCTTCGGATGCTAGTTTTTTAATATAAATATCATCAACGCATAAAAGAACATTTTCCGGTTTGATATCAGTATGAATAATTTTACATTTAGTATGCAAATAATCTAAACCTTCGAGAACTTGTTGTATAATCGTTTTCACATTATTTAATGGAATACCACGATAATTTGATTTTAATATTAGTTTAAGAAGGTTATGTCCTAATACTTCAAAAACCATACATATATGGGTTCCATTTACACCGGTCACCTTAAAATCATTCAACAACATAACAGTTTTATTACGTTTCGGATCGGTTGGATCACTATCCCGTACAGACTTCAATAAATTAATCTCATCCTTTGCGGTTTCTGTAAAATGTTGTGCAGATTTTACAATTTTCAATGCTACATACCGTTTATCATCCAAATCCCAACATAGCCAAACTGTTGAAAAATGACCCCATCCTAGTTTTCTTGTAACATGATAACGATTTAAAAATAAATCACCGATTTTTACCGGATAATATCCACCTTTACAGTAATCTTCACGACTTTCCTGCTCTTCTTCCTCACTCGTAAAAACTTCATCTTCATTCGACGATGTATAATTTTGATCATTCCATCCAACATCAAGTTTACCATCACTACCACCACCACCACCACTACATGCTGAAACTATATCACTAGTTGGTAGTTGATTGTGATTATTAATTATATTTGAGGTGTTTCCTGAATTTTGTTGGGATTGTGCAATTCCATCATTAATTAAATTACTTGAATCACTTGTCTTACTTTTTTTTTTATTCGGCTTATGACGTTTCTTTTTAGCCTGAATTGCTAACACATGTCGATTTGTATCAGATTTAGTATTCATTATACATTTATTTTCACTTCAAATTCTGATATTATTTTCCTCTTCTTAAAATATATATCTATATAAATAAATCAAAAGAATTCCTTTAACTTCTCATTACGTTTGTAACTAAGAATAATTTACACTCCGTTTTGCAAAATATATATTTTAATTTAAAAAAAAATGAATTCAGAAAAAGAATTCCTTTTTTTGTTTGAGTATGGCGACTACTGTGATGGATGAGAAACTATAATTTTTTTTATAAAAATTGAAAAAACTTGATTTTTATGGTAGACAAAAGAAGACAACCGTATGAAATTAAACAAGGAAAAACTATATTATCTCGACAAGTTTTTTTTATATTTATAATTGACAGTCAACTAGAAAAAATAAATTTATTTTATAAATTTTATTTATTTAATTAACAGTTTAATTCAATATCATTTTTTTTGTAAATAAGAAAAATAACATTGTTTTACTTTTTTATATAAATTTAATTTTTCACTGAAACCACAATTATTTAATCAAAAGTAAAGAAAAACAATTCGATAAACTATTGACGTCGAAATTAAAATAAACGAAACCAACGACTGTAAGCATCATGTTTTTTTACATCCATAAAATAGGTAAAATTTTTACTCATTATTTTTAATTTAATAATAATAATATTGATATTATACTTGCTTTATGTACCAACAATTTTATTTCTATTTCCAAATTATAATTATTTATCATCAAAAACTTACAACTTAACGAAAATCTTAATCAGAATGAGTTCGGAGTTTTATAAACTTATCGAAACATAACAAAACAAAAACTTCGATTAAGCGAAGACATCTGTTTCATAGCTCTTTAAATCAAGTATTTTGGAGGGAAAATAACAAAAAAATAGACCGATAAAAGTGTTGTTAGTTAAAATTAGTTTATGTGAAAATTAATTAAAATTTAAATAGTGAATGAATAAATATTTTATTTGAAATGGCACAAACATCAGTTACTTCATATTTTAATAATAGAAAAAGAGTAGCCAACGATGAATATGGTGGAATAAGAAATAAAATTATAATCTTGGATCAAGAAAGTGATGTGGCTTTTCCTTCAAACCATTCCGGTAAGGTAGTTGAAAAAATATCACATACAGAAACATCAAAAGTTGTAACTAAATTAAAATTTGATGAACCATCAAAAAATGCTGATTCAACACGAAAAAAACGTGAGAAAATTACAGGGACAGTTCGAGTTACAAGAACATCAAAAAAATCCATCATTGATGATAAACAAGAGAAAATTGTTAAATTTATTAAAATGGGAATGTTATCACCTCGTAAGAATATTAGCCCGATGAAGAACCAAATAAATTCAACAACATTAAATGCGTTTTCTTCATTGGAAAGTTTAGCGAATGTCGATCGTGGTATGAAAACACCAACGAAATCAACTAAAATAATGGAACATCTGAATTCTATGCCGATTGAAGAAGTTCAAAAGAAAATTACTAAAAGTAGTCGTTTAGCTGAATTAAAAGCTTCGATGGCTAAGATACAAGAGTTGGATAAAAAATTAAAAAAATCGGAAGACGATAGAAAAGCTGCTGATGCACCAAAAACCTTGAAAGAATTCAAGTCTATCGAATTGGAGATTCTAAGGTAAATAGTTTGTTATTTTCACTTTTTTTTTTTGCTTATTGATAAAAATATAAATGTGCTGCCCTGAATATATTAAACAAAAATTTTATATTTTAAATATCAATTTAGGTCAAATTATATAACAAAACTGTTTTGTTTTAAATTTACCAAAATTGACCAACAATTTGTTTAATTATTTATTTTTTTTTAACGTTATAAATTGATTTTCTGCAAAATTAATTAAAAGACATTCAAATAGTGTAGATTTGTCTAGTCAAGTTAATGATAATTATTGTATTATTGTAAGAGAAAATATAATTTATAATTGAAAAAAAAAGAATAGTTAACTAGCCTGATGCAGAGTATTTATAGATGTAAAAGTAATTCAAGTTGTTTTTTCTAACATATTTGTTTGTGGAATTTTAATCGCGGTTAGTTTATTTGAATTTGAAACAGGATTACTAGAAACGTGTAACTAAATTTGGTGTAAAATTTGAATTAAAATTTAGTTCTGAAATATTTTTATCAAAGTTAAGACTGATGTTAGCTATTATTTCTGCCATTGTTCAATTTCCTATGTCTGTAAAGTTAAACGTGATATTGGAAAAACACTGCCAACGTACAATGCCCACGATCTCATTGTTTATCCATTCGGGACTAACACTACTGAAACCGTACCAACAGACTTCTACTCCTCTTACCATTCACTGTCACTTCTATGGGTGACATGACTACGCTTAACTTCCTCTAAGTTTTCAAACAACCCTGTTTGCTTATCAATGTTTGTACAAGTCAGGTTCATCGCCCATACCAAAGGCATTTTTTGGCCTACTCAATTCATTTCGCTTCTTTTAAATTAAATATCAATCTTTTTCGCTCTCATAACTTTATAAAAAATGGGAACATGTTTGCCCAGTTTCAGGCTCCTTTGCAATGATTTTCAATCCTCCCAACAATAACTTATGGTGTGTATACCTTGTAAACATCTCATTCAGCTACTTCAACCCGTCATCTTCAAATGCTTCTTTAGATCTTGCAGTAGTATTCATTAAATCTCAACCAGTAAATAACGGTATTCCCAAATTCTAACAGAGAAATACAATTCTAACAGAGAAATACCGTTCCAATTCTCCAGAACACTTTATATGATGAATTAAGACTTTAAGGTGAAACATTGCCAACTGCTTTAACAGTAACCCAACAAACGTCTAACATATTTAATAAAATCACGAATAATTGAATTGAATTAGTGGGGGGGATCCAGTTGCACTTATAAGAATTCAAATACCTAGTCAAAATTCTCTTCGCTCTTATTGTGAGGATGTTCATAACAGTTTTGCCCAGATCATTGACCTTAAAACGCAACATGCAAATTTACTATCTGAGGCTCAAAAATTAGCTGACACCATCAAAACCTCAACGCTGGACTGGTCTCATACCAAATCCTCTGTTGCTGAATGCACAGCTGCGATTTCTTCTCTTAAAGCAGATTTTACTAACCACAAGCATAAGGTGCACGAGTTTAATGCAATGGTTACTGACACCTCTCTTGCTTCTCGTATGTCGTCCCTTGAGGCATACAATTTGAAACTCCTTAGATTGCAAAGTAGGAATGACATCATCATCTCAGGCCTCCCTAATTCTAATATTGACCTTCTGGATACAGTTGTTAAGATATTCCAATTTTGTGAACCATATTTTGATAAAGCACAGGTAGTTAGCTGTAAATGGCTCAATAAGGGCAAGTCTTCCGCTGTTGCTACTTTGTCTCATACTTATATTCGTGATGGCATTATGGCGAAGTACTTCCAGGGTAAAAGGTTAATGATTTCGAATTTTATGCCTGATATCAATGTACTATCTGCTATATACCTCAATGATAATCTGCCACCCAGACTAGCTGCTCTTGCTAAGTATGCACGAGTGATTAAGAAGAAAATGTTGTTTGTCAGCTTTCGAGTGGGGATGGTATCAGTTAGCATTGTACCTAGGAATGGTGTGTCGTTTGAAACTGATGACCTGCAGTTCTTGCAGTCCCAGTTCCCCATCTCGGAATTATGATCTCCAGGTGCTGATCTTGTTTTTGTTTTGTTTTCAATTATGTTGCTGTAGTCTGGCTGACCGACATTTGTGTAACCTTATCTTATTTTTCCTTGTCGATAATTCTTGGTGTTTTTATTTCTCTTTGAACTACTTCCGTCGGCATCCTACACTGTTCGTCTGTACGATCTCTTATTTGGTCCTTAATGATTATTATTTCTGTTCCGAATCCCTATCTCTTTTCACAAAGGGGCTGATTGACCACCTTAACTCACTGACCCTTGGGACTGTTTAACCTTACTGTGGATATCGTTGAATTATGTTGTGCTATGGTGCACTGTTGTTTTGACCTTCTGCCTGCCTGCTGTCTGATGTTTGTTTCTACTGGGACTCTAAGATCCTAAATCCTCTCCTATTTCCGCCCCTCTGTCCCTCTCCTTCTCCTATTCTCTCCTCTATATCCTCGTGCTCCTTCTAATTCAAATTTTCTATTTTACTCTAAACCTACCTCAGCTTTTTCTGTTATAGAACTATCTCCTCCTAATATCTTATCCATTTCTTTTTGCATGACGCCTACTTACTGGTTCCCGTCTGGACTTTCTGCCTTGTTTATTGGTTCAAGTTGAGGCTTGTTGCTTACCATATTCTCCTGTGCAATATTGTGGGCCATGGCCTTATTACTAAAAGTCACTAAATTTTACCGATTTATGCTTCTTAGCTTCGATGTTATGCCTCCAACTCCTATGCAGAACCAATATTGTCCAGCATAGGAATTTGCCAGTGGTGAGCTTTATGCGGACTATTTAATACCAATGAATTTATGCTAAATGGATTATGATTGAATTATATTTATTTTTCTTTACTTTAGTTCTCCTGTACATTGTTATGGGCTATCGCCTTATATGTATAATATTGTAAATAAATAAACCAATCCCTTTTATTTCCTTATTACTCTCTTCCCTTTCCCACCCTTGTTGTCCCAGGTTTTCTTCCCCCTATTATTTTTATGCCAGATAGTCCCACGGATCAGTCAACAGGTGCACATAGCACTATTACTGGCACCATGAGTCGTCTTAATGACCAGTTCAACATTGGCCATTTCAATGCTCAAAGTTTGAATCCCAGACTCAACTCATTAAAGCTTGAAGAAATTGTGGTGGTGTAGCCCTGTATGTCAGTCTTAACTTTCAATCTAAAATTATTCACTCCTATCTTACCTCGGAAGTTGAGACGCTCCTTGTTCAGGTTATTGTGGGTGGTTTGTTTATGCTCATTGCTGTCACATATCTGCCCTCAGGTGGTATTAATGCAATTGAGGAAGTTCTTGCTGAATTTGGTACTACATACCCGGTTGTTACTGTGGTTGGTGAGTTTAATACTAACCGGCTGTCCCCTTCTTCTCTGGTAATCTGCAATAGTCTCTGTGAGAGGCTTGACATGGCTTTTGTAACTAATAGCTGTCCAACACACTATGCTCGTATCCCTAGGACCACAAATTTGACTAACATGTCATCAGGCTCTTGCATTGACTTCTTCATGGTCAGTGACAGCTCACTTATTAAGGAAAGCAATCAGTTCTGGGTTCCAGGTATCTCTCACCATACCCTTATTATCATGTCGCTTGCAATTAATAAAGATAGCTATATAGCTTGCAAGAGTGTGGCAGACTATAGTCGTATTAATTTGGAGGGGCTGTTAATTGAGTTCAATGCATTGGCTTTTGTCCACTTTATTCCTTCACTGATATTGATTTTAAGCTGGACTACCTAAATAAAGTTGTGCCGTCGGTCTTTGGCAGGTTTGTTCCATTTGTCTCTGTAGGTGGACGGAAAGCAACTTCAATGCATTGGCTTTTGTCCACTTTATTCCTTCACTGATATTGATTTTAAGCTGGACTACCTAAATAAAGTTGTGCCGTCGGTCTTTGGCAGGTTTGTTCCATTTGTCTCTGTAGGTGGACGGAAAGCAACTTCTATCGTCCTCACTTCAGAAATTCGTAGTACTGCCCTACGGGACTTTGCATATTCTGCTTATCTTCATGATACCGCAACCGTTTTAGGTCAAAGATACGCAGGGCGAACCTTGATCTGGGAACTAAATTTTTAGTCCGACTGACTCGATGAACGATTTGTGGAGAAAGATCAGGAATATTATTTATTTTAAATAAAAAGTGTTAGGCTTTACAATATGTGTCACAACAACACATAAAAACCTTTTAAGACCTAGGTCCCACAATAACTTGCGCTCTAAGGTGTTGATGAACGCTTTTTTTTACACATCTGCGGATTGAAACCACCTGAGACTATGGATTCCGGCAAACTATTCCATGTATGCAGTTCGGACAAAGAAGTCTTTCTGAGATCTGCCAGTATGACAGCGAAAATTATTGGCCTGATTAAGTCCCAAGATGACTCTGTGTCCCTTGGTGAGGCGGAACTGAATCAGATTAACAAGTCCCCTTTGTCAGCCCAAATCAATTTCCTACTCTTGCTAGGTCTGATATTAGTCTCCCTGAGTCTGATTGCTCCTTTTTCAGCCGGTCTCACATGGGGAACTAGAGGCTGCTTTTTCCATGATTGGCTCCAATGCTGCTGGTTTTGATAATATTACCCTTAAATTTTTAAAATTAATATTCTGCTCTCTAGTTCCGCATGTCTGCCACATTGTGACCAAAGCCACAAGCTGGCCAAAGTTCTTCCGATTCCCGAAAAAAAATAGTAATGAATTTCGTCCTATCAGCATTTTGCCAATTATGTCCAAAGTTTTTGAGCACTCATCTATGTTCAAATTTCTGATCATATAGCTAAGCTTTAGAAGGCAACATAGTACAACATCGTCTTTGTTGGATGTCTCTGATCAAATAAAACTTAACATTAACAATAAAATGGTATATGCAACCGGATGGATTATTGGCAACTACATTTTTGTTTTGTTTCAGCAAATTTTTGTAAAAATTTGCTATTTACTTTTTAATTTACTTTTATTTTCTCTATTCTATCATAAAATATTGGCCTATGTCATATTTTTTCAGTGATAGGATTTTTTGTTTAGTTATCCATTCTTTAACCAAAAATATAAAACAACAAAAAAAGAAAGATTTACGTCCATCAACACCTTTGAACGTATGTTGTTGTGGGACCTTGGTCTTAAAAGGTTTTTATGTGTTATTGTGACACATGTTGTAATTCCTACTACACAACACATTTTATTAAAAAAAAAAATATATCCTTCTGCTTCTTGACTTCAGCAAGGCTTTTGACTCTGGATCATTCTCTTCTGGTGGCTAAGCTCAAAACTCAGATTCTCTTCTCGTCCAGTGCTTGTAATTTGATATATTTATACCTAACAGGACGTTATCAACCTGTCTGCTCTCTGGATAAGATCTCGGATTTGCTTCCCATTGCTAAGGGTGTTCCGCAGGGTTCCATTTTGGGACCCTTGTTGTTTTCAATGTTTATTAACGATATTGCCAAGTCCTGGTCCAACTTTTTGCTTATGATGTGCATCTTCTTCATGCAAAGTCCCGTTTTAATTTACATGACTGTATTGAAGAACCTAATAGTGATCTCAAGTCTGTTCAGGTGTGGGCCCTTGAAAATCGGCTTTCGTTGAACTCTGCTAAGTCGCAGGCATTGCTTTACAACTCCTACCCTGTTGCAGCTGCTAACAGCTCTTGTATTCAGCTGGGCCATGATGTTATATCCTTTTCATCTCAAGCAAATAATTTGGGAGTTGTTTTTGATAACAGGTTGGATTGGAAGCCGCATGTTAACTCACTGGCTGGTCAAATTATTGGTGTTCTAAGGAGACTTCGTGGTGTGAGTTGTTACTTGCCCCTGCATATAAGGAAGCAGCTAGTATTGTTACTGATATTGGCCCTTGTTGACTATGGTCTTGAGATTATTTCGGGTTTCACGAATGGTACTGCGGAGAGCCTTTAATTATGCTACTAAATTTGTATATAACTTAAAGTCTAGGGATCATGTATCCCCTTTCGTCCACGACCTTTTTGGGACTTCCTTCTCAGATCATGCCAGGGTGCAGCTTCTTTGTCATTTCTATCTCCTTGTCAAGTTTCAGTCTCCTTCGTACCTACTGAGATGGTTTGTGATAGGAAGTTCTAGGCGGCAGCATAACTTTGTGGTACCGAAGGTGAGTTGGGATCTTTGGGCAAAATCTTACTCTGTGAGAGTCATCAATCTTATTAATTCACTTCCGCAGTCCTTAAAGAGGTTCAGCTTATCGCCCTTCCTCTTTAGGAAGCAGCTGAGCGACCACTTAAGCTCACTGACCCTTGCGTCTATATGACTCTATAGTGAATACTATCCAATTAGCTGGGGCTATTTATGTTGTGATATGGTGCACTGTTGTTGACCTTTTGTCTGCCTTCTATCTGATTTATCTGGGACTCCAAGATCTAAGATCCTTCCCTACTCCTTCCCTTTGTCCTTCTTCTCCTCTCCCCCCTTAATCTCTTCTCGCTCTTTCTAACTCTAATTTTTATATTCTTCAAACTTACCTGCGCTTTTTATGTTATAGAACTTTCTCTTCCTTATATCTTATCGATTCTTCTCGTTGCATGAGGCCTACTTATTGATTCTTGTCTATGCAGGTTGTCTAGTGGTTTAAGGTGAGGCTTGTTGCTTGTCGTGTTCCTTGTGAAATATTGCGGGCCACAGGCTTATTGCTGAATTATTCTTAATCTCACTGAATTATGCTCCTAAGCTTTAATAATATTTGCCTCCAGTTCTTATTGTTGATTGAATGTTATCTAGTAGAGTAAATTGCCAGTGGTGGGCCTTATGCTGACTACTTTAGAAACTCCATTGTAAAATTTATCAGTATAACCACACCGTGTGTGTGTGTTGAGTGACCTAATGGTAGCACACTAGACTTCAAACTCGTAGGATCGACTCCCATCTAGGTCAAAAGTATTTCTAGTATAGTCAACTAATATAGTTGATAAATTGGAAAAACAAAAAAAAAAAAAATGGAGCGTCGGATTTGCACCTTCCGTCGAAATTGTTGTGATGGTCCTTGGTCGGAATTGTGTTCCGAGTGCTTCTGGGGCGTAGACCCGTCCATCTTGAGAAGCCTATTTAATTGTCCTGAAAATGAAACAAACTTGACGAAGGAAGATTTGTGGTACCGCCCAAGGGCAGTAGCAGAGTTCCTGAACCTGGACATGGAGCCGGAGGATTAGCACCAAAACTGTCGCTACAACAACAACAACATAAATTGGAAAAACTATGGAAGCTGACACCCATATAAAACTAATCGATTAAATTAAGTCTTCAAGTGCAACTCGACCATAAAATTAAGTGAGTTGATGAAATTAATACAGGTCAGGGACACTTGTTGACGTCTACGTTCCTGACAAAAAAATCACACCGTCCAAAATGATAAATAATATTTTTATTAAATTACACATAACTTTATCTACACTTAGAAATAACTTTACTTTAATTTACACGGTTTAATGTTCATGATAAATCGTTTTGTTTACAATTAATTTTCGTGGTTTACAATATCGCAGACCAACTTTTGTTGTTGTTGTGTAGTGACTGGTGTGGTGCTAATCCTCCGGCTCCATGTTCAGGTTCAGGAATTATTTTACTGCCCTTGGGCGGTACCATAAATCTTCTTTCTTCAAGTTGGTTGAATTTTCAACACATGTATGTTGGTGGTCCAGGATTAGGATCGTGCGACGTGCCCTCACATGCGGGATGTTGTTGTTTAGGATGGGTGACCAACCGCATCTTAATTGAGCTAGGATGAATCTGGTGCTATGGGGTAATTAGACCTCTTCTGCACAAACTTTTGGTGGCTTTTTATTTATGATTTGATTTGGGGCGTAGTCCCATTAAGTAACCTCGTCGATGTTACCTGTTGCTTGGTTGGCTTTATCCTCATCCAGAAAGCATCTTGCTGTGTTCCTTATGTCTCTAGGTGGTTCAGTTGTTTATAAGGTAAGATTATATTGCTCTCTGTGACAGGCCAATAGAAATTGTTTGGTTTGGCAAAATGTTACATTATGTTTATGGATTGGCAATATGTTAAATTCCTCGTGCATGTGATCTCGGTGGGCCAACAAATGACATCCGGTTGCGGCTCGCAAGGCTGCGTTTTGTGTTGTTTGTAACTTCTTCCAGTGAGTGTCAGCAACTTGGGGTGTCCATATGGGTGCAGCATAGGTTATGATATGATAGGGCAGGGCGACCTATTGTTCTATACGTTGTTGTTATGGTGGGGCAGGTAAAGGCTTAGGTAGGGATTGAATAATGAATGTGAGAGAAACAATCTTCTATTCATCTATGTAAATCCTTTTTTAATTGAATTATGTCCCAATTTCCAATGACTTGACTCGAAACGATCAGGTAAAGTCTATGGAAGAGAATTCGTTTAAAAAACTCACTCGCCTTAATAGATGTAAAGAAATCTTTCGCGCCGTCTAACTCCACATTTTTAAGTCCCATATATGGATTATTGTCATCAATTGTGGTTGATCGAAATTTAACATCTAATCTTGATTTTGTCTTCGTCCCAATGTTGTTGATTTCTTTTTTTTTTTTTTTTTTCAAAATATTGACATCAATAGTGCTCTAATTATGCAAACAGCCAAACATCACTCACTGTCATAGAGGTTTGTTGGAACGTAGAGGGACGTTTTTTTATTGGAACTGCGTATAAATAAATAAAATGATTTGCGAAATCAATAATCTCCACTGGCTTCGATCTTTCTTCATATTCGTACTAGTATAATTCACGTTAACCTCAATCGTTGTTGAATGGAAGAGGTTGTTACTAAAGAAAATATTAAAATTTGTTTTAAGCTGAATATAAAATGGTTTTAGGAAATAAACTATTTTTTTTCTATTTCTAGTCCAACGAAACAGTTTTCATCACCGCGAAAATTACTTCCAACAACACCACAAAAATATGTTTTGGATATTATGTCACCACGGAAACTTGCACCACAAAAAATTATTTTTTCACCGTCGAAACTGGAACGTACACCAGTTAAATCTGTACATAGCTCACCATCATCGTTGAAGTTTAGTCCAACAAAGATGCCCGCTTATCAAAAATATCAAGGATTAGCTGAAAGCAGTCGTACTGGATTACCACTTCCATTCAAATATCGTTGTCTATCCGAAATGTTTAAATGTTGTGAATCAGTATGCGCAATGTTTCATAATCGTCGGGAGACCATTACTTTTAAAAAACTGAAACCCGCTGTCCAACGTATGTTACGCAAAAATTTTACCGAAAATAATTTAGCACAGATTCAACATCTATATCCGGAAGCATACAAATTTACTCAAGTAAAAATGAGAAATTTCGGATCAGCAACGAAACATGATACGTATCAATTAGTAATCACACCAAATGTAAAAGATAACACTTTATTAGTACTGGGTAAAGAATATGCGGACAATGTGATTAAATCTGCACAAAATTTAATAATGAATCCACAAGTAATTATCGAAAGACAAAATCATTTCAATAAGATTTTAACAGAAAAAGTTTTGATCGAACATGAAAAGTTTTTAAGAAGTCTTGTACCTCCGATAATGGTTGAACGTAACCAAATCAAGAGATGGCATGCCGAATTTGATTTAGAAAACTGCCCTGATATTGAACGTGGAGTGTTACCGCAACCACCGAATGTTGACAAATTTTCATCAGCCAAAGATATTCTATCAACAGCACGAAATTTATTTAACTGCGCAACAACAATGGAACGTGCAATGGATCGATTAGAAGCAAAGAAAAAAGAAGACCCAAATATTGAAGAAAAACTTAAAAATCCGTTTGAAAAAAAGAACGAACAACATTCTTCGTTACTGAAAGGAATACCGAAATCATTGTTAGAAAAAATTCGTGCAAAACAAACGGCAAAAGCTTTAGATGCTATGACAAGACGTCCATCACAAGATTTGGAAACAATGAAATATCGTCGGCTACCAGACTTAACAAAACACATACGAAATGTTTTTGTTACCGAAAAAAAATCAATTTTACCGTTGGATATTGTTTTAGAAAAAATGGGGAACAGTTATCCTGGAATTTTAACCAATGAAGAATTTGAAGAGCATATGAAGTTAATATCAACAGAAATTCCAGATTGGTTATCGTTTCATGAAATTAGAAAAACAAGATATATTAAAATTGCCAAAGATATTGATATAAATAAAGTTATTGGAAAATTGGAAACTATTACAGAGGAAAAATCGAAATAGATTGTTAAACCGATTTTATTGTTTTTGTTAAAAATTGCCAGTATATACAAGACTTGATAATTTTATTATATTTTGATATAAAAAATATTTCATTCTAAATTATAACATGTGTGATGTTTTGTTTGTTTTTTTTTTTTGTTATAACCTTTTAAAGTTTACAAAATGTCTTTGAAACTTATTTTTGATGATTCTGTGAAATTCGATGTTACTGTAGACAATCGTTTGCAAAGTGGTGTTATTGTGCAAGATTTTCAATAATAATAAATTGTATTTTATAGTAATTTGATCAAATTTATTGGAAAAGAGAATGTTGGCACATGTCTAGATTTTTGTTAGAATAATAAATTAATTTAGGAAAAAAGTTACAATATCATTTAGATTTTAGATAATCAAAATATGAAAAGTAGTAATTTGATTTTGGTATAACACTAACAGGGAATTTGAAGGCCGATAAACTCGATTGTATCTGCTTGACTTGTGTTACCAAACATGGTCGGTTTGGAAATATCCTTGCTTCATGCAAACTGCTACTCCAAAGGGAGATGCATACGCATACAAATTTAAGATGGTCAGAAGACACCACATGTGTGATTGCCAGGCCAATCTGATCTGAGTGGTTATTTTGTAGTGTTATCTCACTAGGTGAGATAAATAGTGAGATAAAAAAATTATGTTTAAATGATTTATTTTATCTAATATAATCGATCAAAGACAAATATTTTATCTCACTTTTTATCTCACCTAGTGAGATAACGCTACAAAATAACCACCCTGTACTGGACTGCTACAAGTCTGATCAACTGATATCAATAAATCGCAAATTATTGGACAGTGTCGTATCGTGAAACATGCAAGTAGAATGGGTGTCTTCTCCTATGACTACTGACGGAGCTGCAATGACAAAAAGGAAACGGTTCTTCAGACTCAGGTTACTGGGTGCACATACATTTCATTATCGCTTCTTAAGAAGCTCTGACTGCTTTCCAAATGTAGAGCTTGAACAGCAAAATTATTTTTATGGTATGGCTAAGGACCGCTTGTATCTATGCTTTGTCCTTTGGATGGCCATTCTAACCTAAACAATAATTTTGATAGAAATTTCACATCCCATGCTAATAACGATTACCTTTTCGTTGAAAGCGAAGCGTGACAAATGAGCTCTACTAAGAAATGGGACGGCTCCCAGAATAAATGGCAACATGTGTTCTGCGTAATTACGTTTTATAGATGCCATGGATCTTCACCAGAGACCCTTATTAAAATAATTGTGATACTCTTAAAAATACAATATCAATTAGACCTCCTTTAGAGGAATCAAAACATCCTTCCATCGTGTGCGCAGTACAACTGACAAACAGTTGCTTTAGAAGTGTCCCATCCGTTTGTGAATCAAATATCCTGTTGTAGAACAGCTTCTTCAACGATTATTTTAAAAGACTTGCAAAATTGTGGTATTCATTCCCGCTCTTTGTCTTTCCGACGAATTAGCCCCTCAGACATTTAAAGAAAATGTGCATTGCCATTCTAATGTTCCAAATTATATAATCATAGATTATATTGTCTTTTATAAGTGAGTTTTTTTTATATTTTATTTTAGTATGGTTTAAGCTTTCGCCAATATTACGAAGTTTCACAATGTTATTTAATTATTCCTTAATCTATAGGATGAGTGCTTCGAGATATAATTCTGTGGCCAATTAGGAATGTAATACGCCTTACTTGAAAAGATAAGTGAGATTGTTAATGATGCATTATTGAAACGTTCTACAATTCTGGAACAATATTTTTTCCCACAGACTCAATGGTTTAAGAACCCTTAATTTTTTCAAAACAGTTGCAATTTTAGTTAGTCTAACGTTGTTACAAAATAAAATAATGTATTCTAAAAAAATATAAAATAAATAACATAAAATATTAGCTTAAAGTTCTCCTTATTCATCATGCTCCTCAAGTAATGCCAAATTAATTAAATGTCTCATCGTCGGACGTCCATGTGGACAATTCCACGGTTGTTCAATTTCTCCCATATGATCGATTAATTTCCTCATTGTACTTTTGTCCAATGCTTTACCTATTGTTACAGATTTATGACATGCACGAGATGCAAACATTGCACGAACACGAGTTGGGCGACATACTGTATTTGGTGAATCTTGTAACATAAATATCAACTCATCAATATCATCTTTTCCAAATTCCCAATTATGACTTATTGGTTTTCCAATTAACTTAACTTTTTTGGTTGGTTCCGCTAAAATAACAAACAGAAATTTTATTTTTTTTTTATTAATCTTTTTCGACATTCGGCTTACCATCTTCATCAATTTTAAACTCAAATCCGTTCATCTTAAATATGTCCAAGTTATCAATTAAAATTAATTCATTGACAGCTGTTAACTCTAAATTTTGTGGAACAACCAACTTTTGATTTTGTAATTTCGTTGTTTTTTGTAATATTTCGAAATTGTATTTTTCATCCGTTGCATGTTGATCAACAATAAATAAATCATTTTCCAATTTCGTAATAATAAAACCTAAATTAAATTGTCCAACAATCTCCATATCACTGAACATTTCTTTTTTAATTTCTGTCTCAAGCTCCTCCTCAGCGTTTTTATTTTTTGTTGGATTTATTTCGGATTTAAATTTTAAACGATCAATGTTTTTATTTGTTTCAACTTTTTTATATAAATCCTCTTCGAGTTTGAGTGTTCGTTTAATTTCATTTAATGAAGATTTTAGATGAATTGTTTTTCTTGAATCTGGTAAGTACGATGTGCTGTCATATTCACAATCAGAATCTTCATTAGAATTTGATGGGATATTTTCTACAACTAACTTGTGTCCGTTGACCGATTGAGACAGGTTTTTACATGTAACAATAGTTTCGGATTCATTTTCATTATCATTAAATTGAGTGAATAAATTGGATAAACATCCTTCTTTGATAACGGTATTTGTGTTCATCTTTTCCGGAGTTAGAATTGTAAGTTTACATCCTTCGATTTCTTCTTCTTTAGTTGTGAAGTTTGGTACAGTGGTTTCATTTATGATATCCAATTTTGTTTCGTCATCCTCAGATTCGGATTTATAACTTAAACGAATTTCTTTTTTAATGATTTGTTCATCTTGACTCAAATACTCTTGAATTTTTTTCATTTTCGTTTTTCGAATCTCAATCTCATCGTCGATTGCTTTTCGTTTTCCGTGATTTTTTTTTATGTGAATATTCGGGTTACTCGTGTTCCCAGTCATTTTCCATTGAGATAACATTTCAGCGAATTTATTTGGATTCGGTTGAGTTAGAAAAATATTCTCTTCTTCATCTTCACTTTTTGTGGTCACTGTTGACTTCTTTGGTTTATCAATCGCGAATATTTTTCCAATATTTTGCAATTTATATGTTGATGGAATTTCGTCGAATGTGTTTAAAAGAGATTTTTTAATAGCTAATAGTAAAATTTTTTCGTTATTAACAAGAACTTGGCGCTTGTCGGGTGTTAGATTTACATCAACATCCGAACGATCAATCTTTACGTTTAAGAAAACAAACGGATATTGATGACTGTTGTAACGATGATAAATGTCGTTTACTAATTTTATTACTTGTTTTGGTTCACATGGTCGATCATTAACATAAAAAAATTGTCGATCTCTTGACGATCGTCCACTTCCATGCGTACAAGTAGATATCCATCCCTCTAATGTAAATCTTGCTAAATTCAATCGATCAACTTCTTCTTGTGTCAACACAAAACTAGATTCAGGATCATCAAAATCGTCTAACGTAAACTTTTTACTTTCATTCCCTCGACCGAATTGTTTTTCAATTTTTAATAAATCATTAGTCTGTTTCCCACCAAAAATCGCGTTTATATTATCGAGAATATTTTCTGTCGCATGTTTTGATATAATCGTTGTTTTAGCTCCTTTCGCATTTTGATTTGTACAAATAATACGAACGTTTTTTAAAACTAAACAATATCCTTGAAGAACGTTACACATACGAGTAAATTCTCTTTTTATATTTTTTTGAAATTCTTTTTTTCTCACCGGAAGAGTTGAAAATAAATTTGTAATCGTTACCGTTGTACCGACTTCCCGAGGACATGGAGATTTTGAGTTAAATTTACCGAAATGATCTAACACTAATTTTGTTCCATATTGCGATTTTGTATGTTTTGTTGTTATAATCATATCGGACACAGCACATAATGAACTTAAAGCTTCACCACGAAATCCAAACGTTTCGACAGATTCAAGATCTATAAACTCTCGTAACTTTGAGGTATGATATTTAGCGGCTAGAATAGAATGAAACAAAATATATTTAAATCTATATACGAAAACAAGAATCTTATCTTACTCAATCCTTCAAAATTCGATTCCTCCACACCACTTCCATTATCTGACACTTCAATCTGTTCTAATCCTTGTTCTTTTAATTTAACTTCAACTAATGTTGCTCCAGCATCGATGGAATTTTCTACTAATTCCTTTACAGCAACCGCTAGATTTAAAACAACCTTAAACGAAACGTTTGTTGGTTAGAGTAATTAATAATTCAACAAACCACTTTACCTGGCCAGAACATATTTTATGAACTGTATCCCTATGAATTGCGTGTATCTCTTTACTTGATACTTTTGTTGGTTCAATATCACATTCAAAATTAGTTGTCATTTTAAAATAATGATTTTATAAAAATATACATATAACAAAACATACACAAGAAAATATGTTTTTGGAAGTTGTCATAATTTTGACGTTTTATATTTGCGCGCGTAATAAACCTATGGTAAAGGTAGATTTATTTAAATTGTTCGTTATACAAATTAAATTGTTTTTAAATATTGTGAAGTCGTACTTTAATTTATTGAAGGGAAGAAACATTTTATTTTATATGTCTTAAATCAATTAATATATACTAGGAGGGCCCGGCGTGCTTCGCTACGCTTATAAATAAAGTTTTTGCGTAGACATTTTGTTGACGTAGAAGCAATGATTTCAAAAAGTGGTAATGAGAAATGCTACCATATAATTTTTAATTTTTCTTTTTAAATATATGAATGAAAAATAATCAGAACTCTAGCTGATCAGTTCGGATATATGAAAAATTAGCGATCAAATAAGTTTTCAAGTAAGCTTCGTATGAAAAATTAGCATATGAAAAATTAGCGATCAAATAAGTTTTCAAGTAAGCTTCGCTAATTTTTCATATATCCGAACTGATCAGCTAGAGTTCTGATTATTTTTCATTCATATATTTAAAAAGAAAAATTAAAAATTATATGGTAGCATTTCTCATTACCACTTTTTGAAATCATTGCTTCTACGTCAACAAAATGTCTACGCAAAAACTTTATTTATAAGCGTAGCGAAGCACGCCGGGCCCTCCTAGTATATATAAAAAAAGAAAAAAAGTTTTAAGTTTTAAACCATTACCAAAACTACGTGAAAAAGCCTCAAAAATTCAACCGCGCATAACGCCGATTCAGAGTACCAAAGAAAAATATTACGCAAATATCTTTATATCAATAAACAAAATAATCGAAATAATATCGAAAACCGTCCTTGTTCAAAGACAAAAGACGACTGAAATGAATGATTTAAAAATGAAAATAAATTTTTTCGATAGCTAATATATAAAAAAGAAAATATCATTCATAAAATATCATCATAAATATCATTCATAAAATATCATTCATAAAATCAACATTATTACGCATAAATCTGTTTTATTCCGACGACTCGAAAACCATCCTTTGTTCAAAGACAAAAGACGACTGATCACTGAAATGAATGAGAAAAAAAAGTTTCGTTTTTGTTGTTCGTTGTTCGCTAATATATAAAAAAGAAAATATAAAAAAATAAAATAAATTTTAAATTTCGTTTTTATATGTATGTAAACTTATAATGCATATGTATATAAAAAGTTTTCCGTATATAATAACTTTTTTATTTATGATCCGATTTGTTTGAATCCGGATCCGACTATAGGTTACACTAATATCAGTTAGCTGTGAAAATTTCAAATGAATCCATCTGCGAATAAAAAAGCCTAATGCTCCACAAAGTTTTAATCTAGCGTATTAATATATAAATGTATGTAAACTTATAATGCATATGTATATAAAAAGTTTTCCGTATATAATAACTTTTTTATTTATGATCCGATTTGTTTGAATCCGGATCCGACTATAGGTTACACTAATATCAGTTAGCTGTGAAAATTTCAAATGAATCCATCTGCGAATAAAAAAGCCTAATGCTCCACAAAGTTTTAATCTAGCGTATTAATATATAAAGATGTAAAGAAATATATTTGTTGTAAAACAATAATAATTTGTAACATCCCAATTATTAACGAATTTTTTCTTTAATTTTAGTTGCTCAAATCAAATTGTACAACCTACTCGAGAAATAGCACCCATCGGTCAAGCTAGTTCCAAATTCTCTTCGAGAAGGATGACCACAACAGTATAGAGAGTGAATATCCAAATCTTGTTTTTCGATTATCGGATGTCTAATTTCATGCAGAGCAATGATATTCATCCCATACCTCTCAGCCTCTGTTTCTCGACTTATAAGAGAATCAGGAGCGCTCAGGCTGTGCACGTTCCACGTTCTGATTCGGTAGTCTGATCCCTTTTCACATCCAGGTAAAATTCTATTTTGAAATCCAGGTCTGTTATTCTCTTTCTGATTTCCAAATTTAACAAAGTTTTTTTTTCCAAGGTTAGGGTGTTAACCTTAGGCCCAACCCGAATTGTCGTGAATGGGTTCGTTCTGCATCTTAAGGTTACCAGAAACAACCTTTTTACACGTTTATATAGCGTGCCGCTTGATCCAAGACAGACACCCGCCCCAAGCCGCCCCTGATATGGAGAACAGACGCTTGAGTTGCATTGGTTTTAAAGCGCAAATTCACCGTGATGTAGCGTCATTGACTAAGCAGTTTTTACTCTGCTTGTCTCCAATACACCAACCTAATTCTGTCAGCATTACCCAGGCAGCACGGCGTGGACGTCGAATTTCGGATTCTGCATCTTTTCACTAAATTATATTAATTTATGATCTGTTATGATTTTCCGGCAACGTATTGATGTTTCGTGTTAGTTTTATAATAAGTTTCTAAACAGAAAAAAAATAATGTGAAATAACCTATTGAAAACGATAGGATATTGCACTAAAATTCGGCTTTTACGATAAGAAACGATTACAACAGATAGGAATAAACAGAAAAAAAAATAATGTGAAAAAACCCATTGAAAACGATTCAAAACGATAGGATATTGCACTAAAAATCGGCTTTTACGATAAGAAACGATTAAAAAGGATAGGAATTGACAGAAAAAAAAAATAATATGAAATAACCCATTGAAAACGATTCAGATAATCTACCAAAAAACGATAGAAAACGATTAAAGCGATTCAAACATTCTATCGGAAAAAAACGATACAGCCCCATTCATTTTCATTCAAAAACCGCATAGGAAACGGTTCCATTTTGCACTAGATTTTCATTTCTATCAGAAAATAACGATAAGAAACACCCAAAAACGATAGAAATTGCATCCGCCACAAAAGGCAAAACGTAAGAGTCCGCATCCGTTTCTATGGGAAAAAACGATTCCAACCCATTAATTCTTATTCAAAAACCGCATAGGAAACGATAGAAAACGGTCTATCGGTTTAAGCGTTGACGACGACGGTCGTTGTGGTCGCGGTGAAAAGGTCACTCATGACGTCATAATTTTCGCTCACAACGACCCATCTCCAAAAGTGGGTTGAGGTGGTGTTGATAAGTTGAGCGCCATTTAAAATTTAAAGGTGGCGAAAACAAGAGTGAATTTGTGTAAATCTTTTTTTTACAAAATAATTATCATACAAATTTGGATCTCACGAGTAAAAGTTTTTTTTATTGTGCATACACCATAATTATTAAAGTTTATTGTTAAAACTTAGAAATTGTAGCTTCTAATTTATTTATTCAAACTCACCATTTGTATTTTTGACGTTAACGCCTAAAACGATCACATAATCCATTCCTTTTGTGTTTACAATTGTAACGCTCAGAAGCAAGTGGAACGGGAAAAAAGCGGTCGTGGGCGTGATTGTCTTGAGTGCTTAGTGGAACGAAACGCACCCTATGTACATAACAGTTAAATTGAAACGGTCATTTTTAACAGACCATTCGTATTCAAAAATTACTCGTTAATGTTGTACAACGATGTTTAACAAAATAAGTTCTAAATTTAACGATATATTAAATAAAAGTAGTAAAATATAAACATTGTTTCGTGTTTAAGAATTTATTTTTGATCGTATTTTTCCACAAAATATAATACACATATATTGGCTTTATTAGTCGAGTTTCTGACCACGGCATATAATAATGTATAACTTAAATATATAATCAATATAACTTAAATATATAAAACAAATATTCAGTAAATATAATCCTAAGTTTTACATAACTCATCTTCAATAAAACAATTTAAAAATGTATTTTTATTTATTAATTTTGTTGTTGCAATAAAGAATTCAACATTATTCTCTTCTTGAGATGCTAAAAATCTTAAAGCTGATATTTCTGCGAATGTACATCCACCCAAAAAGAATACGAGAATAACTCGTGGTACATCAGTTGTTGATAGTTCGCTATTTATCGATCCACGTCGTCCAGTTAAACAATTTCCTGGACTTTGATAATCATCAAAAAGTTTGCCGGGTAAATTTGAGAGAACATCGTTTAACAATTGATATCCTGTTGGTTTCAGTAACTGTTCGATTATTCGAATTGAAAGTGGTGCGTAAAAACTATGAACATAACTGATATCATCGGGTGAGATTTCAACCGGATCCTCAACGGTTAGATTTAATGTTTTACGTAAGACAGCATAAGTTCGACTTCCTGTTTGTACTTTTATAAGACCAGCGCGTTCTAAATTTCCAATAGTAAGTAATGATTGTATTCCATACACTTGAACCAATTCCCGTTTATAGTAATCCAAAAGCTTTGGTTTTAATCCAGATCCAGCAATACTTTGCATACACATCAATCGGATTACGGTACGAAAAGAAGCTTTCTTTGCAATTAAATCTTCAATAAATGCACTTGGTTTGTCGACATCAGAACAAAAAATAAATTCTTGCTCACATGCCAACTCATCCATAAAATCATACGAATCGGTTTTTTCTTTAATCATTTCAGCGATTGTGGTATGGTTGAAAGCGGATTGTCGGTGAGCTAACATATGTGGAATTCGTTCAACAAATTGTTTTAATTCTGGAATCGATTTTTCATTATGTTTTTCACCGAATTGTGATGATATTACTTTTGCGTTTCGAGATAGTATCAAGCCAACCTGAAATAAAAAAAAGATATAAATATTTTGACTATTACATGAAAAATGTTTTAGATTTTTCTAGGTTAATTTTAACGTTTCGATTTCATATCCTCCCATGATAACTTTATTTTGAGAAAAATATCATATCAAGCAACATTGGCTTTAGTGAATAAGGTTAGTAAATAGTATATACCTCATTGAAATTTTTATCTCTCAACTCCTTGTACAACGCTTCGCCAGAATTTAAAATAATTGATTTTTTTTCATTTGCAGTCATGCCTTGAAAATTATCGTTCTGGTTTGTTGTATTGAATTTTTCAGCAGGAAATTGAGCTGTTGTGTTTTTTATACCATAAAATTCATCAATCAATCCTTCATACGTTAATTGTGTTGCGAGTACGCTCATCAAGTCAATCGATCGATCTAATATAATCAACTGATCAAAATGTCCTTTTTCTGATGCCAAAATTTTTTTGTCTTCTTTCCCCAAATTTTTAGTTAGCTCCCACAACTTTTCTGCATTTGTTCCTTTACCATAAATTTTTGGTATTCTTCCGTACAACCGTTGTAGAGATATTAAAGATTGAGCGGACTCATAGATACAAGTTGGATCACCCTCAATATGTAGCTCTTTGTAACAATCTTTCAATTCCATTGAGATTATATCATTATCTACTGGAAAGAAGTTACATTTAAATTCATCAACTACGCTTATGCTTCCATAAACTCCTTTTAATTTTAAATGTTTTTCACATAATTCCAATCGACGTGGAACAAAATATAAAAAGAATTCCTTCCGAGTTTCTTTCGTTTTCTTTCTTTTATCTTCACTATGAATATTACTTGCAATATAATCCATCAATTTTAATGTTGGTCTGGTAATGAAAATAATATTTTTCACATCAGTATCCGGAAGTGGACCATCTTTTAATAGAAACATTTTCGTAACCCCATGTTCTTTAACAAACGTAAATTTTGCCACAAGACCAACTGGCCCGGCTAAAGATTCATCGATAATTATGGCCTGAAAAAATTATAAATGTTATAGTGTATACATAATTTTGTGATGACATTTACTTTTTCTGTATGAATTTTACCATACCTTGGTTCCTTCACATTTTTCCAACAGTTCAAGTAATTCTTTAGTCGCAGCTTCTTGTAACATGGACATATTAACACCCAATCCCGATAAATGTGGGAACATTTTTAAAATCACAATACTAAATTTACTTAATTAAATAAATTATTAAAATTTAAACGCCCTGTCAAATGATAACAAAACTATTTTTGACGTTTAATTGTTTTGACATAAAAAACATTTCGTAGAAAAAAAAATTAAATTTCAATGCCATCTATAGTTCAGCATATAACATTAATAATTTCAAAATAAAAAAAGAAAACGGTTTGCTGATATTTTACTATTATTTTATTTATAACGCATGCGTTGCTTTGGAACAATCTTCTCAAACCAGGTTTTGAGGAGATCACTAATGGAACGCCAAAACTGTAAAATAAGTAAAATATAAATACAATTTGTTCGAGGTAGCGTGAATGAAAGTAAATTTGAGCAGGTTTGATCTTCAATGCAACGCTATTTATGTAATAAACAGAACCTGAAAGGACTGAATTCACTGTATTCGATTTTACTTTGAGTGGAAAAACAGCAAAAAAAATGAAAATCACATTCATTGTTTTCGTTTCGATCACTTAAGATGATTATTCCAATTTGACGATTAAATTTCTTCTATAATGGTTTTTATCTGCGGGAGAGCTGTGTTATTCATACTTACTTCCTCCATTTCGTAATACAACCAACTGGTTTGTCTAATAATAGAAAACAGCGCAAAACAAGCAAATCAAATTAATAATCAATAAATCAATAATGAAAGTAACACATGTCGCTTTTGTACTAACAATTATTGTAGTATTGCTATTCATTCTATAACATGTGCACTGATATACGGACTAAATTTAATTTAATTTATGAGCATAATAAAGTTAAACAATGAAATACAAAATACTATTAATTTTATATATATTACGCTGTAAAATGTTATTTGGTGACCATAATTCTAATAGAGAAAATTTAATTATTTTATTGATCAAATTTTGTTTGTTTACCTTCCGTATTTCGTTCGAATTTGACTAATTCATTCATCATTTAAATTGTTTGATTGGAAGTTGAGAGAAATGACACTGAACACTGTACAAAAGTTTCTATGATAACAATTAGTGGCTTTCAAATATTTTATCTAATAGGTTGCAAATCATTCAATATTTTTATTTTATACCGGTTTCACAAATAGTGCTTTTAATAGAGAAATGGAAAAATTAGCTCAACTGCATCATAAACGCATGAAAAAAATTTTGCGGAGTCTCAAGGGCTAAAAGTTATAGGGGATCAAATTTATTTTTCAATCAATTTCAAATTTGTTAAATTGTCGAGTTATATAATAAATGAAATTAGCAACAATAAAACTTTTTACACTGCTTGTCGTTGGCACTTGGCGTAAGTATTTAAATAACATTATGTATATAGCACTTGTTATTTTACGCAGAATAACTTATAAGTTAATTGATAATAAAAACACAAGATTTATTTTTAGATACTTTATATATATTTCGGTTTGTTAGACCATCTTCAGGAGTACTCCTGAAAATGGTCTAACAAACCGAAATATATATAGAGTACCTAAAAATAAACCTTGTGTTTTTTTTATCAATTAACTTTTAAGTTAAAGTAAAGTAACAAGTGCTATATATGTACATAATGTTACAATAAAACTGTTTTGTGCCATAAATTTAAGAACAATATTTGTTTTATAATAATTTTATTTGTATCGCTTCTGCAACCTAGTAGAACTTCGATCAAAGATAGTCCCTTATCACTTCATCTGAGAGATGTTTGCAATTAAAATACTAATTTATTAGTTAACACGAAATTAAAATTAGTTAAATTTAAAAGTTATCAATATTCCTTAAAAATTTAAAAATAAAATAAACATAGTTTATTAGTTTTAAATTTTGGTTAGTGTAGTGAAATATTTTGTTCTTTCAACAAAATTATGGTTTTTGATTGTTAAATAAACCTCTGGTATCGACTACAGATTCACTAAATATTCCGTAAAAGGATTTATCTTAAATCGTCAAAAAAAAATCGTCAAGTGTGTCAAAACAAGGAAATTTGCATATTTTTGGCTTAAAAAAGTTCATTTTAAGTGATTACGAATAGAAACATTGAATTTGAAGAAATTTTGATGGTCGGGATTAGTATGTGAGACCAAAAACTAGATTATTGCACTATAAGTTTGTCAAAAAATGTTGTCAAGTGTGTCAAAAGAAAGATTTTTATTTATTATTTTACCCAATTTTTTGGAAAAAAATAAAATTAATTATTTATATGACATGAAATTTTATTATTACTATAGAGAATTATGGCATTATAAGTTTGTCAAAAAAATGTTGTCAAATGTGTCAAAAGAAAGATTTTCATTTCTTTTTTTAGAAAATAATAAAATTATATATTTGAATGAAATGAAATGTAATGATCATGATATTATTGTTATTGAGAATTTTATTGCATTGTAAGTTTGTGAAAAAAATATTGTCAAGTATGTCAAAAAAATGATTTCATTTATTTTTTTTAGACAATTTTTTGGAAAAAAAATTTAGCTGTTTGTATGACGTAAATGTGACATGGAAATTTTTGAATTTGTTATAGTTTTTGAAATATTTTTGGAATTTTGAAAAAAGTTTGTAGTTTTGATTTTGTAAGAATTTTTAGAATTTTGGAAAATTTTTGGGATTTTGAAAAAAGTTTCAATATTTGATATTGTTATAATTTTTATGATGAAAATTTCGACGAAAAAGTACTAATTTTGATTTTTTTTGTTATGATTATTTTTTTATACATTTCATTCTATAGCATAAGAAGAAAATTAGAACTTTTTCGTCATCTTTATTTTTTATGTTTTTTAAAAATTACGAAAACTCACAAGTTCATTTTCAAAATATCATGAGAACTATGCGTTTTCGGGAAAAAATGACATGGACTTTTTTTGTAGAGAATAAAATTTCCTACAAAAGTGATTATGTGATTTTTTTTGACATGTGCATATTTTATGAGATATTTGAAAAAATCTACGAATTTTTCAAAAAATCAACTTCGACGATTTTGTGGCACGTGTTCTTTTGATTTAAAAAAAAAAAATTAGTGCCGTTGTGGTTTTTTGACCACAAAGAATTTGAAACTTATTTATGTAGACTTACTTATTTACTGCCGTTTTAAATAAGTATTTAAAAGCTATTCTAAACGATTTAGCATACTTATTTTGAGAGCAACATAAATGCAAATTCGAAAATAAATTTATTTAAAACGGTTTATTTAATTTGATAAATTAAAGAGTTTTCAAAACTATTTTTTTCATTTTAAATTATTACATTAATTTTATTAGGGATCGAAAAAGAAATTTTATTGCTTAAAATCATTTTGTAAACAAACATAAAAATATTTGACACTGTCAAATCAAATTAGATTTTTCTATGAAAAAAAATTTCAAATAAGTCACCTCTTTAGGTTACTTATTCAAATAAGTTTTGGTTTAGAATACAGCCTAAATACATAAATTAATCAAAATAAAATAAAAAAATTACAATGGAAAAAATTAAAACATACATACCACCTTAATCACTATTATTATAGTCTTTCAGCCGAGAAGCGATAACTAAAACATGCATGAAACGATTTTAACTATACATTTCTAAAATGGATAATACTCTAGTGAATTTTACCCATTGAAATTTCAGCTAGGGGTCCATTACGAAAAACCGGATCGGAGCCGGATATATTCAAATAAGCATAACCCTAAAAGGATATTCTAAATCAAGCTCGGAACAGGCCCACATCAGATTGCTCTAATAGGGATTGCCTTTGTAGGACTGACCAGGCCCTGATCACGCCCTGACTGTATTCAGGTTTTCCCTAACTAATTTCAGTTTCAGGAAGCTTCAAAGTGTAAAACTATAAGCTTATAATACTATCCACTCTGTTACGACTTTGTCTACACCTTTTACCTGCTCTAGTCTGGTATTAATATTTGCTCCACAACTTTAGAATTCTATGTTTTATGCCAGCAAAATTTTTCAAAGTTTAAATTTGTATAAATTTCTAATTCGTTTTTTTTTTAATTAAATCTACTTCCTCCACTGTTTGTTTAATAGCAAAATAACAGCAACGGTGAAAATCATTTATGTAATTGTAAATTCATATTTTTTTTAAATTATTTGAGTTAGTTAAATGATATTGGGCGATATGTATAAAAACTAGTAAACACTAGTTAAACTTTACTACCTAGTTTAATACAAAATTGCTAGTATAGTAAAAAATTGGTTTGAGTATGAACTAAACTAGGAGGATAGTATTAAAAAACATCGCACTAGGTTGTTGCTATGGAGTTTACTAGGAATTTAAATAACAAACTTTTTTGAGTTGTCAAATAAATAACCTATTTGTTATATATCTTCGAATATATTTCCAGTTTATCTATTTATTTAGTAAATTTGTAGAATTTTATGTTAATAATTGTAAGAAGAAGTTCAATATTAAAATATTCGTTTTATTTTATATTTTTGTGTTTGTTTACATGGAAGTGAAATAAGTTGTTTTATTGAAGAAAAAAATCTTTACTCAGAACCCGTATTTAAGTAAAAATTTCTTCTAAAACTTCGAAACCTTTTATGTTTGATCTTTCATTAGTCAGACATGCAAGAATGAAGATGCAGCCCAATTTCTTTTCAGAACAATTGGCGATAGACTATTTGTCATAAGAGCTTTGAAGGTTTTCGTAGATTTGATCTTTCGGAAATTGCTTTCAACTATCAGATGGCAATTTGTGTATTGTTTTTGAGATTTTCCTATACGTTTTTCCAATGTTTTGGGGTGTAAAACTAACTGATTGAATTCGTTGGCGTATTTCTTATTATTAGTCGTGGGCATGCCGTGAATCGTTTTTATTACGTTTTTGATTTGAAACTGCGGCTTACACAGTCTTTTATTTTTGCCATGAATCATTGGTTCCACCGCTCAAGCAACACACTGTTTTGTCTTATTTAATGAGCTTATTACAAATGTGTGATAATCGATGGTGCTCCTCTTACTAGCGATGGTATGCCTTGGCGATGAGTATATCGAATTATGCTAGAAACATTTGTTTTGATAAATTGATGCCTCGTGGCTTGGTGCAACAGGCTGCCGGGAGTATAACCAAATGTGTGTTAACTAAATAGTTGACATCACTAATGAATATTGAATACAAGAATTACTCCTCTGTTCTATCGTAATTCTTGCAAATAACATGTAGTTCTCAGCATTAATATTTATATTTGGATTAATTTGTATTCGTTACAGTTAAACTATAAGGAAATGCAATTTAGGCCAATAGAATTACGGATTGTACGTGTTGTTGTCGGTAACAGGTCAGAAATTTTTTTAATCTCTGGGGTAGGGTACTCACATAATGCACATGCCGAGTCCACTCACCCGGCACCTGGGGACTGGAGTTATGCAACAAAGTGTGCTGGAAATTTTTTTTGCTTCTTTGTAAGCGATATAACTCGTAAATGGTGCACTTTAGGATACTGGTGCCATGGCACTTTTTTGTTCCTTAAATGTTTTTTTATAACTTAAAATAAAAAAAAAAACAAAAATAATTTGTTTTGTTGCAAATTTTTGCGAAAAATTGCGAAAAAATGCCTAAAAATCGATATTTACCAATTGAATTTAGTCATTTGCAAATAATTGTTTATAACATAATTGACCCCTTTATCTTGTAGCAGAAACCTCAACAAAAAAGTAAGTTTCAGAACGTTTCATTCGGCCTGATAGTTTTTGCACAATTCAATTTTGAACTTAATGCCCCTAAAAAAGTTGTTAACTTTGGGCAGGCCGCAAGGTCTGAGTTTTCATCCGATCGCAATCTGCTTGACGGGAATTGAAAGGCTGTAGTGTCAGCTTTAAACAACATTTGTGTTGCCTATACCCATATTCAATATTAACAACAATTACAGTGGTTTGAAAAAACCGCGAAAATTCCTTAGTTGCAAAATTAAATTTCTCAACGGATTTTCAACTTAACCAGATGCGTCTTTAAAATTTGCAAAGTGCTTAGAAAACCTCAGATTTCAGAAAATAGACCTCTCTAACATGATTTAGGACATGATTACAAATTAGTAGTTCATTACTTTTTCATTAAATTTATTTGTCATTACAATAATACTCAATTATACATCATGTCGCTACGTACGTTTTACGTATACTATACAGGACGTTTTATTTTTTCATCGAGTACGTTACAAGCAGGAGTCAGAGTAACCAATTGCGTGTTGGGTAAGCACAGACCCAGCATCTTGTGAGCACAACAGTATCATTTTGGAGGGAAATTCTCGGTTCCTGTCGATATATGGCATACAAAATCAACGTCACAATCGTGGTTTCAAAAACAAACTGGGCCATAACTCGGTCCAAATCATGTTAGAGAGGTTTCTTTTTAAATCTTCGGTTTTCTAAGGAATTTGCTAATTTTAAAACCGCATCTCGTTAAGTGGAAAATTCGTTGAGAAATTTAATTTTGCAACTAAGGAATTTTCGCGGGTTTTTCAAACCACTGTAATTGTTGTTAATATTGAATATGGGTATAGGCAACACCAATGTTATTTAAAGCTGACACTACACCCTTTTAATTCCTGTCAAACAGATTGCGATCGGATGAAAACTCAGACCTTGCGGCCTGCACAAAGTTAACAACTTTTTTAGGGGCATTAAGTTCAAAATGGAATTGTGCAAAAACTATCAAGCCAAATGAAACGTTCTGAAACTTACTTTTTTGTTGAGGTTTTTGCTACAAGATAAAGGGGTCAATTATGTTATAAACAATTATTTGCAAATAACTAAATTCAATTGGTAAATATCGATTTTTAGGCATTTTTTCGCAATTTTTCGCAAAAATTTGCAACGAAACAAATTATTTTTGTTTTTTTTTTAATTTTAAGTTATAGAAAAACATTTAAGGAACAAAAAAGTGCCATGGCACCAGTATCCTAAAGTGCACCATTTACGAGTTATATCGCTTACAAGGAAGCAAAAAAAAATTTCCAGCACACTTTGTTGCATAACTCCAGTCCCCAGGTGCCGGGTGAGTGGACTCGGCATGTGCATTATGTGAGTACCCTACCCCAGAGATTAAAAAAATTTCTGACCTGTTACCGACAACAACACGTAAGCCATATCTTTTTCCGTTATTCTATTGGCCTAATTGTTAGGTTTAGTATTTTTCCTGTTATAAGTTGGTATCCGGCTTTTATTTTTGTTGCTATTGAATATGTTAAAGACACAAGGGGATTTAAAACTCCAAAATTAGCGAAAAACGTTTCTTTAGTCTGGTAAAGTTAGAATGACAGTCTTGAGAACGATAAACGAAAAGAACTTTTACTGTTTAAGAACTATGCTTTCGAAAACAATCTAGAGTTTATCAAGTGCGAAAACTTAAAACATTGAATGTGCTTTGGGCCACACTAAAACGGGAGAAAAGAAGATGAGCTTGAGGTGTTCTTATATTAGAGTGGTTCTTATATTAGAGTAGTTCTTATGAAAATTTTAGAATTTTTATGCTTTCATTTGCTTTCATATGCTTTCATATTCTTTGCTTTGCTTGATTTGATTTTGTTTTACATCTTTGACTTTCATATCTTTATCTTGATATAAATCTCCGTCACCTTGCCATTTAGGTTTCTTTAACAAATAACTTGGGGGGGTTGGCATTGAATAAAATAATCAAGTGGCGATTCTAGTCAAAGTACATTAGACGAGCCAGTCCCAACTACCCTTGCAATAACATTGACATGGGCCAAAAATGTGGGTTTGAAAATAATCCTGCAAAAACAGTAGTGATTTTTTTAACCAGGAAGCAGAGGATCCCTGATATTGGCTCCATTGCTTTGGAGCGAGGTGATCTTGCACTTGCAGAACTAGCAAAATACCTATGTTCGTGCTGAATACCTAGGTGGACTCACCTGGAAATCAAATATCACAGAAAGCGCCAAAAAAGTTACAGTAGCACTATCTATACTCATGTAATAAAGCCATGGAAAAATATGGAATCTTGCACCTCACATATCCCAATGATTTTACATCTCGGTGATCAGACCGATCTTAATGTACGGTGTGATCATATGCTGGACTGCAATTTCTAATGCTTCAACTCAGTAATGCTTCTCCATAATCTACCCTTTAATGTGCTAGATCAACAGATAACATGAAAATCAACTCTTTGACTCAGCTATAGGGATATGAAGCAGTTGTTTCGGATTTATTGATTCCAAGCATCTGATAGATTTTTGAAATATTGTAGATTCAAAATTCCTTTCTTGATCTGTATGAATCTAATTGCTTATTGCTGCTTCAGTTATTATGGTTCTTGATTCCTGATTGGTATTGGACACACACCTCTGGCCACATGCTAAAATAATTCATTATGACTAGTACATATTTGTTGATGCTATCAGTAGCCGGAAATGGTCCAGCTACATTCATTGCAATTTTCTCAAATGGCGCTCCCATATTATACTGCCTCATATTACCATAACTTCTTCGTATAGGTCCTTTTGCAGTAGCTATTCCGCGACACCATTCCACTACAAATTGACATGCTCCTGACCAATAAAATCTACGTCGTACTTTGTCAAGGGGTTTGTTAATACCCAGGTGACCGCCACTGGTCCTCCATAACATTTTTTTAAAAACTTGAGGCATTTTTATTTTTGGGACTACTACTAACATTGATTCTAACATTTAACTGTACCCTTAGAACTTACAGAGGCTGTTCCATTATGACAAATATGACACTGTCTAGGTGTTGTTTCTCCTTTTTCACTTACGTAAGCCTCACGTCAATAATGTTTTCCTAGTTTTCGGCCCGGTTACAGTGCTTGCATTCTACCTGGCATTCGGTAACATTTCCATGTGCATTTCCTGTTCGATGTTTAATGTCAAAATCATAAGCCTGTAAGCGTTTGATCCATCGTTCTCCCTACTCCGCTGGGTATTTAAATTGTAATAAACAACTCAATGCTCCATGATCACTACTCAAATGGAATTACAAGTGTTTGTGGAAATGTTTCACCCATAGCACTATAGCCAGCAATTCTTTGTGGGTTGCACAATGATCTCTTTCTCGTTTGGACAGTGTCTTTGAGTAATAAGGTATTACTTTCTCTTTACCATCAATTTCATCGATTTCTTTTCCCCTCCTCCTATACCATCATTGCTGGTATCAGTATTTAATATAAATTTAAGATTGCATAGGATAAACCAGAACTGGTGCAGATCATAATCTTAATTGAAGTTCCATAATCGCATCGTCTTGCTTTTCGGTCTATTCAAATGCTTTATCTTTTCTTGGAAGCTTATGTAGGCTCTTAGCAATATAATCCAATTCTGGTATAAAACGTCGGTATTGTAAAATCATGGAAAACTGCAAAGCTCTGATAAATCTTTTAACTTTAACATACAACAAACTAGAAGTTTTTATCTTTAATAGAACTGAATTTATGAATTTTTTAAAAATAACTCGACTAGCCAAAAATCACGAAATTCTCGATATTTGGAACCGCTATATTTTCCAAAAAAAAATCCTCGAACACGTATATGGGCTATTATTTTGAAAACGTACATCGAAAAAAAAACAACTATTTTTTAAAAATCTGAAATTTTGATATTTTGTTGGTATTGACGAAAGGAAAAAAGTAATTTCTGCTTTTATTTTTTGTGTACTCTGAATCGGAGTTATGCGCGGTTGAATTTTGAGGCTTTTTCACGTAGTTTTTGGTAATGGTGGCAATGTTTTGTGAATAGGTGCCACAAATTTCATCCGACTTACGTATATTTTTGCAAGTAAAAAGGAAAATAATTGAATAATTGAAATAAGTAAGTTTAAAATTAATAACTTTTCTCTTTTCCGCTAGGCGGCGCGTAAAACCTTGGTTTACTTCAAAGCTCATATCTCAAAAAGTAGGTTTTTTTTTTTTGTTTTTCACAAATTTTAAAGTACACATATGCAGCTATGAAATTGAGAAATAAAAAGTCAGCAATTCAATATGGATTTTTTCTTATGATTTTTTAAAGTTTGGTATATGAAAAATTCACATGTGTTTTTTTATTAAGTTAATAATCCTGTACTAAATGTGGATCTAATAAATTAAACATTTCATATTTTAACACCTGCAATAAATTTGAACCATTTTTTGTGTATTTCTGATTGAGAAACAGGTTTTTATTCAGAATAAGAATTGGAGATCCCAATGATCGAAGATTTTGTTATAATTTCAACACCACCAACACTAACATTAGAAAAAAACATTAAAAAAATATTTTTCCTATAAACATTATAATTTAATCAATATTATAAATAAATACATTAAAAAATTAATTTATATATTTTTTTTTGCCTTTAAATTGAAATATTTATGATCATCAGAAAAAGATAACATTTTGGCAATTATTTTATCGGGTGTAGTGTTATCCGGTAAAAAACAGTGGCATCCTTGAGTTCTTTGTTTTCTTCCAAGAACATTTCGTAGATGTCGGTGTTTAAACAAATAATTTTTTGTTTATTTAAATTTAATTATTTTATGTTTTACAACAATTTTAATATAAATAAATTTTCAATTAACACAATAAAGTTTTAATCCTTGCGATTTGATTTACAGAATTAGAATGATTTATGATTACAAAATTTTAGATACGTATGCTAACAATAAATTAATTTTTATTATGATTTTTAAACCTGTTTTTGTTTCTCTATTTTATATCTCTTATTATTTAATTAAAGCTGATCACAAATTTATGCATACAGTTTGATAATTATAAACATTCTCCTACCCGTTAAGAAAATAATTATAATAAATAATATTTTCTTAAGCTATATTACAAAACAAAATTGATTGCAATTACTTTATATAATAAAAATTAAATTAACTAGTTTTACAAATTGGTAGTAATACTAATTTTGTTATAGGTCTTTTGAGACTGTTGACTGATGTTATGATTGTTGCAACCCTGACTATACCATCGTTACCAGGGTGTATTTGAGTTACCCGACCGAGTAACCACTTACAAGGTGGTAAATAATCTTCTTTAATTAGTACAATATCGTCAATATTAATACCCGGCTTTTCAGCTTTCCATTTGTGTCGTTGTTGTAGTGTATTAAGATAGTCCATAGACCAAGTTTTCCAAAATGATTGTATGCGTAACTGTATATTTTGCCATCGTGAAAGCTTATGAACTGGAATGTCCTCTAATGATGGTTCCGGAATAGATTGCAATGATTCACCGATTAAAAAATGGCCAGGTGTAAGCATGTCTAAATTATTGATGTCATCATTGAGCTGGCATAATGGTCTGGAGTTCAACAATGCTTCAATTTGCGTAATCAACGTAGTTGTCTCTTCAAAATTTAGTTTGGCTTCATTAGTTGCTCTTCTGAAATGATGCTTTATTGACTTTACGGCCGCTTCCCACAAACCGCCAAAGTGGGGTGCACAGGCTGGGTTAAACTTAAATTCAATACTCTTCTGTAACATAAAATTCATTATTAAATTGTGATTTTGTTGAGATAATATTTCAGTTTTTAGTTTTTTCAGTTCGTTATTTGCCCCAATAAAATTAGACCCGTTGTCACACCAGATTTGACTGGGAATTCCTCTACGTGCGACAAACCTTTTTAAGGCTGCAAGAAAGGACTCGGTACTGAGGTTGCTTACAACTTCTAGATGAACAGCTTTAGTTGCAAGGCAGACAAAGACAGCTACATAGGCTTTACTAAATGATGCATTTCTGCTAGTAGAAGTCTTAATATAAATAGGACCGAGATAGTCTACACCTGTGTTTAGAAACGGTCGATTTTTAGTGCATCTCTCTGGTGGTAAGTCAGCCATCTTTTGTGTATTTTGGACACCACGATATCTTATGCAAGTTACACAAGATTTGATAAAGTTTTTAATGCAATACCTAGCCCCTATTATCCAATATTTTTGACGTATTAAATTCCAAGTTAAAGTATTGCCGGCGTGGAGATTACAAGTATGTACTTCTTTAATTATCAATTGATTGACTACATGATTTTTTGGTAGGATAATTGGATGCTTTGATCTAAAACTTAGTTGTGAGTTTTGTAATCTTCCACCTACCTGTAGAATCCCTTTGTTATCTAAAAATGGGTCCAGTGAGTTAAGTACACTGTTGGATAGTAAAGGTTGATTTTTTCTTATATTGTTTATTTCTGTTTTAAAATGAAGAAGCTGTATCGATCGTATTAAGTATAATTCAGCTTCTATGTACTCCAAATATGATAAATTTGTACCCTTTGGTTTCTTATCAGCTGATCGTGGTAGTCTGCAAAATCGCAGGATGTATGCCATTACCTTTTTAATCTTAAACCATGATGAGAATTTATTGATTAGATGATCGACAATATTGTTATCGCTGGTTTCTAACAGAACAGTTACTCCTTTATTTCGAGCTTCAAAATCTGTTTCTAGTAAAGGTAGTTTAATAAGAGTTTTTGGCCATTTAGTTGCATCCTGTTGTAGCCATTTCGGTCCATACCACCAGGTATCCAATTTCGGTATTGTTTTTGGATCTATACCTCTTGATATATAATCAGCAGGGTTTTCAGTTGATGGTACATGATTCCATCTATGTCTAGGAGTGGCTTCTAAAATCATGCTGGTTCTATTAGCAATGAATGTCTTCCACCTAGCTGGAATATCTGAGAGCCAATGCAATACAATCATTGAATCGGTCCAGGCATATACGTTTTCCTGCTCCACTGGAAAAATTGTTTTGCAATACATTATCAAATCTGCTAGTAGTACAGCACCACTGAGTTCTAACCTTGGTAGACTAAGGTTTTTTATAGGTGCCACTTTACTTTTTGAGCATACTAAACGACTAATAATTTCTCCACTGCTATACACCGATCTTATGTATACTGCAGCTCCATACGCTGTTTCCGAAGCATCACAAAATGCGTGAAGTTGAATTGAACTTGGATTTGAAGAAATAAATAAACACCTAGGAATTTCAATATGTTGAAGATAATGTAGATTTGAATAAATATTCTTCCAAACACTAACAATGGAGACAGGAGCTTCTTCATCCCACTCGGTTTTTGTTACCCATAGTTTTTGAAGTAGCATTTTAAATCTAACAACGATGGGTGATAACCATCCTAATGGATCGTAGAGCTTTGAGCTTTCGGAAAGCATCTTTCTTTTAGTCCATATTATTTCATCACATATTGTATTTAATTTGAAAGTAAATATATCGCGTTGTGGGTACCACATAATGCCTAGAGTTTTGGTGTTTGAATCATTTTCAATGAGCTTTGGTAAGTCTTCAAGGTTATCCTTATGCTTGAACGACTTCAAAAACATGGATGAGTTTGATTTCCATTTACGAAGTGTAAAGCCAGCGCTGTTCAATATTTCATTAATTTGGTTCTTAAGTATTACTGCACCTTCCTCCGTATTACTTCCAGTGAGTAAGTCATCCATGTAAAAATTGTTACGAATATGATAAGCGGCATCTGGGTATTTTGACTCATAAATTTTTGCCAGTTCCTCTAAACAACGAATAGCTAGAAAAGGGGCACATGCTGTGCCATATGTAACTGTATTACATTTGTAAACTCCTATTTCTTTTTCGGGTGTTTCTCGCCACAGGATCAATTGAAAATTTGCATGTACCTCATCGACCAGTATTTGGCGGTACATCTTTGCAATATCCGCATTAATGGCAATAATATTTTGTCGAAAACGTAACAAGGTTGTGGTTAAATCTGGTTGAAGTTTGTTGCCAATGTGTAAGCAATCGTTCAATGATATTGCTGTAGTTGTTTTGCACGATGCATCGAACACAACTCGAAAATTTGTGGTTGTGCTTTCTTTTTGAACTGCATGATGAGGCATGAAATATTTCTGATGATCTTCCTTTGGCAATTTATCCCAGGCGATTGGTACCATTTGCTTTAGCTGTATATAATCATTCATAAATTGTTTGTATTCTTGGCTATAGTTATCAAATTTGCGAAAACTTTTTTCAATGCCAAGTAGTCTGTTACGTGCGTTATTTAAAGAATTTCCTAGCTTTTGCATTGGCATAATGAATGGAAGTTTTACAATGAATCGTCCTTCAGGTGATCTGGTTGTAGTCTCACGATATAATTTTTCCCATGGATCATCTGCGTTAAGTTGCATGGTAGTCGGGTTATTGAATCTTTCTTCGATTTTCCAAAATGCCTTTAGTTGTTCCATTAAGCTTTCATTGGTAACAGCAAGGTTTTGTGTTACATGGTAATGCTGAAGATGTGACTGATTCAATTCATCTTGACTAATGTTTCCAGCTATAATCCAGCCTAACTTGGATGAATGAAGCACTGGTAGATTTGGGATTGATAATTTTTGTTCTGATAATAGTTCTAAAAAGTATTCCGCTCCAACTAGAAGATCCACGGGTCTTGGTTTGTAAAATTCCGGATCTGCTAAATTGAGTTCCCATATTTTATTATCACTCGGTATGGTTATCATCTCAGCTGGTAAATGTGATGATATCTTTTGAATAATATGTGCTGTAATATTTATAGTGTAGTGTTGAGTTACACGTGATTTAACTGTTAGTACAGTCTTGCCTCTTGTTTTTCCTGCAGAGCTCGATGCTAGGCCGTAAATTGATACATGAGAATGTTGACGTCGTAGACCTAGGCTTTGAACACAAGATTCAGTAATAAATGTTGATTGTGATCCAGAATCCAGTAGAGCTCTTACAAGCATATGTTGTCCGCTACTTGCTTGAATGTATATCAAGGCTGTGGGCAACAGTGTGTTAAGAGGTGGTTGATTATGATAGTGCAAGGATGTTGTAAGTACTTTCATTGATGATGTTGATTGACTAGGTTTTATTTCTGTTAACTGACAATTTTGATCTAATGGTGAAGCTGGTTGTGTTGATGGTGTGTTAATATAACTAACGTTTTCATTTGTAGTATGATAATTGGTTGTTTCTTGTTTATTGTTATGGAGAAGCGAGTGGTGACGTTTTTTGCATATCAAGTACATAGAGCGGGAATAACATTGCGGTTCTAAATGTCCTGATCGTAAACAATTAACACAGCTGTTTGTACTTGCTATTATTTGTGCTCGATTCTCAACGTTCATGCTTTTAAACAGTGGCAATTTATAAACAAAGTGATCCTTTTGACACGCTAAACAACTCCATTGACCTCTTTCGGTTATGTTATATACTTTTAAATGTTTCGGTGTGTTATTTGATAGTTTTGATGCTGGAGCGCAAGATTCTAAAGCATCACATCTATTTCCCAAAAATTTCAAAAAAGATTGAGTTGTTGGGAAAGCATCATCCATTGACTCCCTTGCCCATAACTGCTTAGAATCTGAATCCATTTTATTAACTAAAATATGTACAAGCCACGGATCACGCGTTTCTGCTGCCTCTCCTAGTGCTCGTAAGCCTCTTATAATTTCGTCAGAAGTGTCGTATAACTTTCGAAGATCTCTGTGATTTGCTTGAATGCAGCTTCTTTGATCCAAGAATAATTGAATTAGCGAGGAAACAATAGACTTAGGTTTATTGTATCTAGAAACTAATTTGGTCCAAGCTTCTTCATAGTTAACATCTGTGACCTTTATATGTCGAATTAATGCAGCTGCATCTCCCCTCAATAATCCTTTTAATATTTGTAATTTATGAACTCCATTAATGCTTTTATTTTCATGAACAGATGTTTTAAACAAATCGTGAAAGGAAGGCCATAACTTATAGTCGCCATCAAATGGTTCAATATTGACCTTTGGCAATCGAACGTTATTAGTTTGATGCATGCCTTCTAAAAGACTTTGTTGTTGTCCCATAAATTGACCAAGTGTTATATTCAAATCATGAACTTCAGTTTTTGTTTGAAGTGACCTTATGTTAATTGCAGCATTCAGTTTAGCAATTGTGTTCAAGTATAATTCGTCCATTTCTTCAGTTATTGGAACATACTTTTCATTTGTAAGTAATTCCAATTCAAAATCATTAAATTGTTTGTGTCGTTCATGGCACTCAACTAAACGGGTTTGTAAAGCTTCTAATGTTGTTTCATTAACAATGCCGTTAGTAAATTTAGCAATGGCCTTAATTTGATTGACCGAACGATCACGCGCGCGCAATATACGATCCATATTAAACAATGCACTTAAATTTTTTGAACACTATAACTTTATATTTTTATATATAGACTGTTTCACTTTTACAATCGTTTATATGAATGAATTAACACTTGCACAATATATTCACAAAAAATTTTAGATTCAGTTTTATATATCTATGATTGAAATATGGATAAGTTACGGTACACTTGAAATAATGTTTAAAGAAATTAACTGTTCTTCACATAATGTGGTTATATATTTTATAACTTTTCATAAATTTATATATTATAATTTATAGAAATGTCCAGAACAGTATCAATATAAACAAAAGTATACTTATCTGGTATTTCAGCTTCTGGACACAGCGTTCTTAACAACAGGATCTAGTAACAGCGTCTTGAATAACAGCTATGATGGTAACAGCGTCCTTAATAACAGCTTTGGTATAGTGTTATTAGTATTATTTCCCGGGTTTCGGCACCAAAATGTTTAAACAAATAATTTTTTGTTTATTTAAATTTAATTATTTTATGTTTTACAACAATTTTAATATAAATAAATTTTCAATTAACACAATAAAGTTTTAATCCTTGCGATTTGATTTACAGAATTAGAATGATTTATGATTACAAAATTTTAGATACGTATGCTAACAATAAATTAATTTTTATTATGATTTTTAAACCTGTTTTTGTTTCTCTATTTTATATCTCTTATTATTTAATTAAAGCTGATCACAAATTTATGCATACAGTTTGATAATTATAAACAGTCGGTGAGGGTCCATAACACCAACCGCTTTGATTTCTTAATTTTTGTCGATCCTTCTGTAATAGTAACAACATCTTTAAGGCCAGGCATTGTTCTACTAATTTCCTCTGATAAGAAGTAAGTTTGAATTTGTTTTACTATATTTTGTGACAAACTGTGCACTTGTTTGCTTTGAGGCCAACTGTAAGGACCTACTGTTTCCAACAAATCCATGGCGAATTCTACCAGTCGTCTTGATGCATTAAATTCATCCTGGATACGTTGATTTGACCAAAATTTACGTGGTAGAGTTGTCAACAAAAACACTTGTTTTGATTTAGAGCTGGCATCTTTGAATTCCTTTTTAAGGTTCATAAGCCATGATGTATATTCACATTCCTCCTTTGGTGATAACACTTTAACTGAATCTACTTGAAATATTCTTTGACTTATTGCCGATGTGACACTTGCAATTTTTTTATTACTTCCTGTTGTAATATGTTTTTGTTTGATAGGAGATGCGGCTAACCTTCCAAGAACATTGTTAATATCTTCTAAAATGTCATTAAGTAGTTCAGGAACTGGTGGAGATATAGTATCAACCGAAACTGGTGATGGATCTAAAGATGCTGGAGGTATTTGAATATTTTCGTTCGTTAGAACATTTTCAACATCCTGATTTATAGAAATAATTTCACTATCGATAGTTTCCGAACATGAAAGCTGCTGTATAGAAAATATTAGTTGCATATGAATTTTTATTCATTTTAATAAAATAATTAAATTTACCTTATTTTTATAGATATAAGTGCGACATGTTTCACATATAAACTGGTCATCACGCAAAGTAAAATTTAGGGTCGCAGCTTTTTGAATAACAGCTGGTGTGACCAGTTTCACATTTTTTGATGTCCGCTGATGATTTTTGAGACCGTACAAGTTACAGCACAATTTGAAAGGCATTTCTATTATTATATTTTCTAAACGTTATGTCTTCTAAATATTTTGGAATATAATTGATTATAAGGCAATCCAATCAATATATATATACCCTTGAAATAGTTTTGACATAGGTAGAATCAGGCAAAATTAGGTAGGTACAATTTAATATATTTTGATTGGATGCAAGTATAATTTGGTCAAAAACCGTTTGTGGGCGTCATTAGAAATTTTAAATGTTAAAATTAGTAAATCTCTAATGAGATTTTAATTAGTAAAAAGGGGCTGAATAGACATTTTTTAAAATGAATAAACATTTTACAGACCCTTTTAATAATTTAAATTCCTTTATTTTACCACTTAACTTAAATTAATTTTTAATAAGTTTTTAACCATTTAGCCGCTTGCTGACTTTTTATTTCTCAATTTCATAGCTGCATATGTTTACTTTAAAATTTGTGAAAAACAAAAAAAAAAAAAAGCCTACTTTTTGAGATATGAGCTTTGAAGTAAACCAAGGTTTTACGCGCCGCCTAGCGGAAAAGAGAAAAGTTATTAATTTTAAACTTACTTATTTCAATTATTCAATTATTTTCCTTTTTACTTGCAAAAATATACGTAAGTCGGATGAAATTTGTGGCACCTATTCACAAAACATTGCCACCATTACCAAAAACTACGTGAAAAAGCCTCAAAATTCAACCGCGCATAACTCCGATTCAGAGTACACAAAAAATAAAAGCAGAAATTACTTTTTTCCTTTTGTCAATGCCAACAATATATCAAAATTTCAGATTTTTTAAAAATCAAAAATTTAAAAATCAACAAAAAAATGTACGTTTTCAAAATAATAGCCCATATATCGAATAATCCTCGAATACGTTTATCTTTTTATTCGTAGCAAATTTTTTTCAAAAATATCAATGCGTTAGAAATATTCACGATTTTCACATGACAAAAATATTTGTTAAAAATTTTAAGGGTAGCTTTCTCAATTAGTTTTAATTTTTAAAAATTTAAAAATCGATTTTCCGATTTTTTTAAATTTATTTCAAAATATACTTTCAATTAATTCTTACCGCGTGATGGAAGTAGTATCGATGTGAGTGTTAGAGGGCACTCTAGGCAAAAAAACACAGTTTTCACGCAGTTTTAAAACTTTATGATTTTTTTCTCGGAAATATCAGCATGTAGGCATATTTTGTAAGTGACAATTTTGACCAAAAATTTTTACGTAAATCACTTCTTATTGGCATGGGTCGCGTTAAACCTTCATCCGTCTCATTTGCTAATCATTTTGCATGTTCCGCATTCCGCCGACACTTGAACGATTATTTAAAAGCCAAAGTGTATAAGCACATAAAATTTGGAAAAAAAACGTGCAAGATTGGGTCGATTCTGCTTCAGCTATTTCAAGAAGAGTAAATTACTATGTCTTAAAAGTTTACTATTTCTAAAGGTGTCTAAAATTTACTGTTCCTTCACCCGGTTTACGCAATTTGTAAACTCTATACATGCACGAAAACATATTTCATCTTCCAAATCAGAATAAAAAACCAATAAATTCAATACATTTGTCTTGTTTTCGAATTCATATCACATCTCAAAAAGAAAAAACTATAAATTAACAACCTAGTAATAGTTTTAGTGTGGTAAATAAGACACTAGGTTTGATTATAGTATATACCAGCATAGATCCAGCAAATTTCGGTTTCTATGCATACCAAACATAGCAAACACTCAAAAACAAAACAATTCGATGTTTTTTTTTTAGCAAGCTAGTAAAGTAAAGTTTCGAATACTATTTTATGCATACGAAAACTAGTAAACACTTAAAAAACCTAGTTACTAGGTTTTATACATATGGCCCATTGGATGTTGATTAAATCTTTTGCTTGCTGGCTGTTCAAGTGTTCGGAGTGAAAATCCAAAAAATTTAATTAAAATAAATTATTGGAAAAAAATAGTAGTGAAAACAAATAGTTTAAATAGGATTGTACCTAGTTAAAAAGTAATTTATAATATATCTCATGTAACAAGATGGTGGTAAAATTGAAACCAAGCGTTTCAATTCGAATCGCGAACGCCGCACGCCAAGCTTTTCTTCAACTAGCTCTCACGGTTGGGATGGATTGAATTGCGTTCATTGTTCTTGTTACAAAAAAACAAAAAAAAAAAAATTATGCGTGCAAAATTTATCTAAAAAAAAAAAAACTTATTTATTGTATTAGACAAAATATTTTTGTCTTCAAAAAAAAAAACCAAAAGAAAAAAAAAATTAATTAAGTCAAATCATAAATTTTATTTTATTTGTAGCTATCAAAATTCTTCGCCACAAAAACGTTTTTGCAGGGAAGAAAACTGTAAGTTATTTTATTATATACAAGTTTATTTACAAGTTCAAGTTTATTTACAAGTTTATCTACATACAAAGTTTTTATTACGATTATTACTATAGCTTATCATATATATTTAATATTTAATTATATTTAATTATCATATATGTTTAATGAATTTTAATATTTTTTTTTTTCGCTGCACGATATATAGATATATATATATATATATATATATATATATATATATATATATATATATATATATATATATATATATATATATATATATATATATATATATATATATATATATATATATATATATATATATATATATATATATATATATATATATATATATATATATATATATATTTTTTTTAAGGTGTTTAACGCCATACCAAATATAAAATTTTGTTTTGTTAATATTAAATACTTTTTTTGAGATAAATACATAAACCTATTATATGAAATACTGGTGACTATTATCTTAATTGTGGTGTGTGTGGGTAGCTTCAACTTTAACCTATTTTCTCGTTTATATTTTTTTTTTTGTGTTGATAATTAATTTAAGATGATCAGCTAAGCACTTGTGCAGATAGGAGTTGTAGGAAGATGGTGGATTAACTTAATCAGAGGAATGGATCCAGCAGGTATCCGACTCGGATGAGGTCTTCAAAAATTTGTGTGTGTTAAAATCTGTTTTTTTCTTGTTTTGGAAGAACAACCTAAGGTGTATGGTGTTATCTTTTGATTGATTTGTTTTTTTTGGCAGTGATTCCAGGTCGTTACAAGATAATGGTAAACCCCACCCCGATCCACTGTCAGCTAGCTGGGGATCATAATCCACTGCTAACCATTAAAATTCTTGTAATGACAAAATTGAAATTCCGTGATATGGGGATGCAACCAAGTCAATATTAAAGATCATATTAATGTTCACTCGTCGGTGCATCCTATAACACCCACTTGTCATAACTCGTATCTACCTGCTAGCGCTCATGCTTTGTAATGTATTTTATACCATTTATACCATTAGTTATAAATGTATAACCCTGAAGCTAATCAGCCCTCTTTATTATATTCCACTAACTATATATATGTCATTGTTATTAAGTTTTGTTGTAAAATATAAGATGGTGAAAATCACCTCGTTGTAAAAATAAATCGTTTTTTAATCATTGCATCGGTCCAATTGGATACTTCCAAAACGTAACATTGGCGACGTAGGATAACAGGTTATGATTTACAACGAAAGTTTTACGCACGTAAGTGAATTTAACAAATAATAAACGATACGAATAATAACAATGCAGACGAACAACACGTTAACATTGGGTGTTCCGCCATTGGATGTGGCTGACAATGAATTCAATTGGGAATTGTTTAAAATGAGGCAAATTTTTACATAAATTGATCTAGCATGTGCATATAATCAGCTCGAATTAGACGACGAAGCAAAGAAACTGTTAGTTTGGAACACACACATAGGTAATTTCGTATAATGAACCGTCTTCCATATGGTGTTAAACCGGCAACATGTATTTTCCAAAGAGAACTGGAAAATGTTTTACGTGATATACCTGGTGTAGTAAATTTTTTAGACGATATTGTAATAACGGCTCCTGATTTAGAGACGCATAACGATAGACTAAATACGGTCTTAAAGAGATTGAAAGATTGTGGTTTAAGAGCTAATAGAAAAAAGTGTTTATTTGCTAAAAAAGAAATCACTTACCTAGGTCATATTTTGTCACATGAGGGAATCTTTAAAATGAGTGAAAATGACAGTCATTGATTTTCCGATTCCAACAACGATAACTGAAGTACGAAGTTTTTGCGGTTTTATTAACTTTTATGCAAAATTTATTGAAAATTTATCGACAAAAATGAATCCAATTTATAAATTATTAAAAAATAATAAATACGATAAAATCGACTGGAGTCCTGAATGTAATAAGGCTTTCAGATTGATTAAAGATGAATTAATTTCACCAAAAGTGTTATGTCATTTTAATTCAGAATTACCACTTATTCTAATTTGTGACGCATCTAATGTAGGTGTAGGAGCAGTTCTAGCTCATGAATATCCTGACAAGACACAACGTCCGATAGAATTTGCAAGTCGAATTTTGTCAACAGCTGAGCAAAAATATAGTGTGATAGAGAAAGAAGCACTTTCCATTATTTTTGCGACAAAAAAGTTCTATCAGTATCTCATTGGTAATCATTTCACTTTAGTAACTGATCATCGACCTTTGCTAGCTATATTCGGAGAAAATAAAGTTATTCCAAAAATGTCTGCAAACCGATTGCAGCGATGGGCATTCCAACTATCCGCATTCAATTATACGATTCAGCATGTAAGATCATCAGAAAATGTCGCAGATCTCCTGTCACGATTAGGGTTTCTCAGACGGGATCCCGGGATCCCGTTTTCCCCGGGATCCCGGGGGTAAATTTTCATCCCGTTTTCCCGGGATCCCAGGTATCCCGCTAAATTTATTAACATTTGTTTGTACTTTTTTCAAAGATATTAAAAGTTTTCTCACTCGAAAATCGAGTAGTTTTTAATTCTCTTCTCTCTGTAGTAATTAATTTCGTTCAAAATTAGGAAAATGTTTTTTTGACACATGGTTTGGTATGGTTTTTTTGACACATATAAACACAACAAATTAAAACCAATAAAACTTAAAATAGGTAGATTTTTCTGAGAAATCTACCTAAAACTTGCGCTTCATTTCTCTTAATTTATGTTTAATGGTTCTCTTGGACGGATGGTGTTCAATGGATGGTTCAATCGACGTTTCGTCACGAAAATTCGGACAAAATTGAGTGATGGCGCGATTGACAACCTAGTTTTTTGAAAAATTGTTTAAAAATTAGTACATATTATGAATTTATTTTTGTTTTGTTTTTATGTATTCATTTTTATTTAATTTTTGAAGCTTTTTTAATTAAAAATAATTTAAATTTAAAAATCAATAGCGCATTTTTTGTGCTGTTTTAATTTTACACATTTTTCTACCACCCAATTAGAACAATATAGCTTTTTAGCGCTTCCCGGGATTTCCATTGTGATGCATGCCTATCGATTCTTCCAAATCCCGCTAAAGCACCAGTCTTAAGCTACGATAGTACTATGGTTCCATGGGAGCGAGTACATATAGATTACGCTGGTCCCTTTAAGGATTTATACTTTTTGATTGCAATAGATTCTCACTCAAATTGGATAGAAGTATCAGCATCAAAACAAGCAAATTCTCACCATTCAATATCATTTTTAAGAGCAACGTTTGCCAGATTCGGAGTTCCAAAAAAATTAGTCTCAGATAATGGAAGTCAATTTACGTCTGATAATTTCAAAAATTTCTTGTTAATGAATGGAATTAAACACGAACTTATCGCACCACAACATCCAGCTTCCAACGGTGCAGCAGAGAATGCTGTAAAAACGATTAAAAACGAACAAAAAAAAGCTTTATTTTCCGGAAAAGCAATTGATATTGATATTTATTTAAACAGATTCTTATTTGATTATCGTACAACGCCACACTGCACTACAGGTATCAGCCATTTTGAAAGTGTTTTTAAATATAAACCGTACACACGATTGGATCTTCTAAAGCCTCCATTTCCTAAAAAAAAGAATGATACTAATGTAAAAACTATAAATAAGTATCAAGTAAATGACAATGTAATTGTTAAAGTTTTAAAAAATAATAATTTTGTATGGCAAAATGCTGAGGTCAAAAAAATATTAGGACCAAGAAAATGTCTATGTAAACTAAAATGTACGAAAAGATATATAAAGAGACATGTAGATCAAATAAGACCACGAAGGTATATAGAATCTCTAGAAAATAATGATACACCAATGTGTAACAAAGATTCTTCTAATCTAATTAAAGATTCTTCTAATCTAATTATAGTTTTTTCTAATCTAATTAAAATAAAATCGAATAAAAATAACATAATTCATTTTAGATTTAATAAAGCAAATAATGTAGATGATATAAAGGTCATTCTCCATTAGTCTTTTTTTCTCGTCTTTTTATTTTGTGAAATAGAAGATATGAAAATCATATAAGTGCGAAAGGAAAAAAGATGAAGACTTTTTATTTATTCCATGTCTTTTTTTTACTTTCCATGACTTTTTTTTTTAAAAAAAGTGATATACTATAAAAAAGTGTTCTACTATAAAAAAAGTCTACAGAGCAAAACTTTTTTATGGAAAAAGACGACTTTTACACTGAAAAAATATATTTAAAATTATTATGCAGTCTATGTTGGCTACGACATTGTTAAAAATATATAATAAAATTAGATGTTTATTAAAAATAATGGTGAAATGTCACAATTCCAATCCTATAAAATATTTTTTCCATGAAAAATTGTGATATTCGTCTTACACTCTCTTTAGAAAATTAATCATGGTTTCTCGTTCTATTTTGGCAAGAAAAAAAGATGAAAAAGACAAATGGAGAGTCAGCTTAAATCAAGATAATCATTTTATAAACGATTCGCTAAATCAAACTTTAAATGAAGAAACCTTTTATGATTTAGAAAATGAAATAATTGAAAATTCTGAAAATGGTAATATAATTAATAATGATACAAATACCAGTAATAATGTAGATAATAATCCTTCATTTGAATTTGTTGATACTAATGATTTCTTAAATTGTTCAAATGATGACAACAATTGTCCGAATCTGAGAAACAGGTTATCTTTAAAAAAACCTTCAAGATATAACAGTTAGTCTTTATGATGTAATTACCATAATGGGTAAACTAAAACATTATAATGCCAAATTGTTGGATCATTGAATTGTTTAGCTCTAATGTTTATACATATAACCATTTTATTTTGTTTTATATAAAGTAAGCATTGAATTATAAAATATGTCGTATGTTTTATTTATAGGGATAACGAGTGTAATGTATTTTATACCATTTATACCATTAGTTATAAATGTATAACCCTGAAGTTAATCAGCCCTCTTTATTATATTCCATTAACTATATATATATGTCATTGTTATTAAGTTTTGTTGTAAAATATAAGATGGTGAAAATCACCTCGTTGTAAAAATAAATCGTTTTTTAATCATTGCATCGGCCCAATTGGATACTTCCAAAACGTAACATGCTTCAATTGTTCGTACATAACTATTATTGTAGATGTAGAATATACTATTATGACTATATGTGTTATTATGGTTTTCCATATTATTCACTGTTTGTGTGCTTTTGTCACTTTTGCATTAAAATGCAATATTTAAAAATATACTTTTTACTGTTTATTTTTAAATTTATTTATAATAATAAAACTTCCTTTTAGTAACAAGTTGATTTGTTGTCAATCAAATTGTTACTATAAGGAAGTTTTATTATTATAAATAAATTTAAAAATAAACAGTAAAAAGTATATTTTTAATTATTGCATTTTAACTATTATGACATTTGTCTTTGGAAATCATCATTCAACTTTGTACTTTGTATATTCATATATACATTTCCTTACAATCTCGATTGCATTTAGTTAAAATAATAGTAGATTCTTGTATGAGCTTACAATAAAGGCAATTCTTCACGAGGACGAAGTTTCTTGGATCGAGCGTAGCGAGTGGAGGGAATCATCCGAGTGAAGAATTGCCATCATCCTATGCGAATACAAGATGTTATTTTTTCCACGACCGCAAAATATTTCGATTAATTTCCAGTTTGCCTGCTAAAGTTTTTATCAGCATATTGAAAAACATGCATGATAGATAGCATAGAAATTACTTTTTTATTTTATATTTTATTTTATATTTTATATATATGTATTATATAACATCGTCGTTTTAACCTTTTGATATTACTATACCAACAAATGAAGTATTTAAATTGTTAGGGGAACATTTTTAATGATTGCGTCACATTCTACACACAAGTGAGAGAATGTATAAAATTACAATGGAAGACATACACATGGAAAGCATTTATTCTTTAGTAGTCGTGGATAAATAGTATATTTTCCTACAAGAGATGAAAACATTGTTTTTTCGCAAGTAAACATTTGATCACGAGACGCGCTAGCGTCGAGTGAGACATGTTTACGAACGGAAAACGTTTTTATCTCGCGTAGGAAATGCAATTTTTTCTATGATAGCATTTATATCATCGATATTTACTTTAAATTATAAAATAACTTTTTGACAACATCTCATTAAAAATTCATATTCTATTTTTTCATGGTTGCTTTGTTTAAAAAACTTTGTAAAATTATATGAAAAACCATAGCAACTACAATTTGTTATTCTTTTTCCACTGTAGTTGAAACAGAACCCATTTTCACTTAATTTCTTGTTTCTTGCGTGATGAAAATAGAATATTTTCTTTTAACTACCCCATTGACTAATCGTAAATATTTTTATACATTACGAAATTGAAATAACTTTTATAGAAACGACACTAAATAAAAAGCGAATCTGGTCTTCCAAATGATCTTTTTCTTTGGCTGTTAGATACAAAATACAAAAAATAAATGAGATCTAAATTTTTTGGTCAAAAACGGTTAACCTTACTTTTTTATTTTCTTATACATATATGCAAACTCATTAAAAAAAAAGTCATTTCAGCAACATAATTCTCATTTAAAATATTTTCTTCAATTTCTTATTACAATCTTACTTTACTTAAAAAACAAAACAAAAATATTTGTGGCTATAAAACATCATAAATTTCATCATCTTTTTTATTTCCTATTCAACGGATAATTGTCGTGAAAAAAAAATTCAAATTATACATTAACGAAAGTGAAATCAAAAAAAAAAATTTAAAAAACAAAACAAAGTTGAAGACAAAAAATCATTGTCTCACTGACCTAAAGAAACCGAAACCGAACGATGGAAGTTTTTAATTTTGTATTGTATGAGTTGTTCTACTTATTTTGTGTATTATTTTTGGCGCAGTCTCTTTTTATTCATTTTATCTTATTTCACATCGGATATATGTTTTAATTAATAATTTTATTGAACACTTTTTTTCCTTTTATCTATAGAATTAAAAAAGGAATTACTTTAAAAAAATGATTCATATCAAGAAAATTCAGGTTACAACCTTCAACAACAGAAGATATAAGTTAGTTGTTGTGTTTTTGATTTTTGAAGGTTTTAATTAGTTCATCGTAAGTAATGTGACAATTAAATGGAAGTGTCATTAACGTTAGGTTATGTTATCGATTTTGTTTTATAAAAACATAAACATTTGCATTCAATGTTATTTTGGTTGTTTTATTTATTTGTCACACGAAACTGTAAACTGTTGATCATGAGCATGATTAAATTATCTTATTAAAAAAAATCTTATTATTTGTGCAAAATGTTCTTCATTCAAAATCTTCTTATCAGGTTTTCAAGGGTAACTTACTTAAAATAAGTTGAAGATTGTTTAAGAACTACATAAGCCTCGTTGACACTAAGATAGTTTACAATCTACAATCCAGCGAGCTTACTAGCGGCTTGTAAATTCGCCTAGTGTAATCATGTTTACAATCTAACTAGCAGATCTCCCGAAAAAGTTGATTGGTTATCTACTTTATAATCTACTCGCCAGCTTGTAAACTCGCCAACTAGCAGCTTGTAAACAATCTTAGTGTCAACGAGGCTTTAAAGTGTTATTTCAATAACTTTGATGATTCGTAAACGACTTAGACACTTTAAACAACTTTTTATCTTTTCCAAATATTTTCGGTTTCTATGAAACCTTACTCAGAGAAATATTTATTCCTATTACGTAATAGAAATAAATATTTCTCTCAGGAAGGTTTCATAGAAACCGAAAATATTTGAAAAAAATAAAAAAGTTTTTTAAAGTAGAAACTAGAAGTGTCGAAGAATTAAATTGTTTCAATTCAGTCGAAAACACGCGAGAAAATAAACTTTATAAAAAAAATAACAGAAAATCGGGCAATTTAAAAAAAAAGTGACATAACCACACTCGAAATTTTTTCTACGCACGTGAAAAAAAAAACGAGAAAGGGGACAATTCAAGAATTAATCGATGTAATGACCAAAGTTTTCAATACCGGAAGAGAAATGGCGAATCCAGCAGGGGCGTCAATTGGGTAGGGCTGGGGGGGGGGCATTGGCCCCCCCCAAGGACCTGATACTATCAATACATCGATTCAAAAAAACCATCCAATCGTGATAGAATTATACACTATGAAAATTTCAATGCACTGTTATTTTGTAAATTCGTCTAATTTTTAGAAGATTTACTTAATTAATATACCAATTTTATCGCATACTATTAATTGAAATATATCTGATAATATAATTATTACGTTACATATTATTTTGGTCCTACTAAAGTACAGCTCACTGCAATTTTCAAACCGTTATCGTTCTTTGTATCAAGGACTAGAGCGCCACCGACACGAAAGGCGGTCTATTGCTTCTAATCTTCTGATGAAATCAGTTTTATAAACAAAACACGATCGTTCTTCTAAAAACGCCGTGGGTGCGTATTGTGACAAAATTCTATCGTACTATAAGGTGCGCGGCATCACCGCTTTTAGAAGAACGATTGTGTTTTGTTTATAAAATATTCGTGTCTGAGCCACGATTTCCTTTGTATAGCGTTCCTCGAGAGTTCATAGTGCAGTATTTAACATTCAAATTTCAATTGTTATTGGCCATTGGTTATTTATATAAACTTAAAAGTAAGTACATGCAGGAGAACACAACCTAATTATACCCCACTTATTTGGAGAACCCTGACTGTTTGGCCTTGTTTTTTATCTATATCAGATTGTACAAACTTTACAAGACTTTTTAAAAAACAATAAATTAAAAACAATTCTAAAATGTAAAATCCTATAACATATCAAAAGTTTTCTTGATAGTTGTGCTAATTTTTATAAAATGAATGAAAATAATTACGGGAGTAATTTAAATTTATTGGGTTATTTCCAGTGATTTTATAATAGTGAATGTTTTATAATGGACAAGCAATATTTTCTAACGACACGAACAAATATTTAAGTTATGTAAATATTTTCAAAGTATGTTATGAAAACTTGCTGTCAAATTCATTTTATGAATTTTTAATTCATAAAATAGCAAAAATTATATGTTTGGTTGGTTATATAATAAAATCCAAAACGTATCCTAAACGTCAATCTTTGTTCATTTTTTTTATACAGTCACAGGAAGGGAGAAACTATTATTTTTTTGTGGTAGGTTTTTCTTATAGATTTAAAAGAAGCTCGCAATAATTGTACAATTTTGAATCAAATGAAAAATTTACGCACGTTTATGGGTAGTAAGCTGACCAGACGTCCCACGCTGCATGGAAATGTCACACATTTTATTGCGTTGTCCCACGGAGAAATCTGTTCCACGAAGCGTCCCACGAAACAAATATTTCCACCACATTTGCCCGCATTATCGAAATAATCATCTACCTACGTATAGTTTGCGCAATATCTTAGTCAGAGCAATGGCTTCACAGTTTTTTCTTGCAGTTTGTATAATGTTATGTATATGTTGATTTAACCATATTGAGAGAACAAACCAGTGCAATATTATTATGGAAAATAAAATACAAAATATTTTACTTAAAAAGATGCAGTTTTGCGTATCAATTCATAAAAATTTAAATTTTTAAACCAGAGTTTACAATTTTCCTTTATTCGAGCACTCATTTCAATCCTTTGAAATAATATTCAAAATTAAAATGTTCATAATTTGAATATCGTTCTTACTCGTAAGAGTAGAATTTTTGTTTTTCGATTTTACTCCTTTGGAGCAGATTACATTTTCCAGTTCTTTCATTCGACTTATAAAAGAAGAAAATTAATCACTCTACGTCATCCTTTATATTCATTTTTCTAACAATGCATGAATAATTGAACGAATCAAGCATTTTACGTTGAAAAGTATCAAATTTGACGCAAAAGTAAAAGTTTTGAGTATTTGAAAGAAAATATTTATTTCAATTTAGTAGCAAGAATGATATTTTATTATTTTCACTCCTGTATGTGGGAGTGTTATATTTTTTTTAAGCTACGCACTGAAAGGACAAAGTAAAAGAGTGATATAAGTAGCGTTTCAAACTCTGTTTAAAACACACTTTAACTAGGAAGCTAAAAGTAAAATTATTATTTTCTAATATATAATTTTTTTTCTCAATAAAGAACAAACAAAGCAAACAGCATAAAAACTTGATAAATGGTATAGATTTCCAAAAGATAGAACGAGAGGTTTACTGTATACCTCTTAAACTTACAGAATACCGAAAAGATATTAATTATTTAGTAAAATTAAAATAAATTGTTTCAATTGTTTTACAGTCTTTACTTGTGTAACAAAAGTTGTAAGCTACTATAAAAGGTAAATTTATGCTAATTTTTAAAATTATATTTAAAAAGTTCTCCTGCAAATCAAGACGGATAGAAAACGTTTACGTAAATTCTTATACGATATTGAATCTATCCTTTTATAAAAAAAATCAAAATATAACGACACAAAAGTTTAGTGTATTACCAGTCGGAGTGAATTTGAAAATTAACAGTGGACATTATGATATTAAAAGACATATAGATACAGATAAACATAAAAAAGCGTTGCTATAAGCCGCCAGCTCCAGTAGCTTGAACAAGTTTTGTTGTTATTTTGTTTTCTTGTTGTCATTGACAAAAAGTTAGTTGCAATTTGCGCTGATAACACGAACACCAATTTTAGTGGTGTCACGTCAAGGGGTGAAAATTAAAAAACAAGCTAAACTCGAATTTGAACCAGAGTGTATTGGGTATTGGATTCGCAGCCCATATTCTAAATAATGCAATAAGAAATGATGCTGATTTAAATGGTAGGGTTAAAAAAATTTGGATATTTTACTGTCTTTACTGGAGACGTTGAAGGAGTTCTGCGGCAAAAGTAATGTCAAACATAACCAACTTATTGGATACAGTGAAACTTGCTGTCTGGCGGTAATGCCAGCACTAGAAAGAATTTAGAAAATGTACGAACCACTGCAACCACATTTCCTAACGGTTGAATGTCCAATTAAAATAAAAGAATTTTTTGAAGAATTAAATAGTAAACAAATAGTAAAGGAAAGCATTGAATAGTAAATTTATGCACAATATAGTTAGCACGTTTTCACCGTTCCACTTTCTCGCAATAGAAATTCTAATTAGTTAGTATTTGGAAGAATGTTTGCATTTTGTCCCACATTTTAACGATTTGGCTCTGGTCAGTTTAGGGTAGACATAACTCTTTCTCTCTGAGACAAATAAAGGAAAACAAACAAACAAACAAAAAAACGATTCGACATAAGAGGAGTCACGTAGGGATTGCAATCCCATGGTGTTTTATTTTTCCTGGGACTATGTGAATCATAAATTTTAAATCCCGGGATGCCCGAGATCTAAAAAATCGTATAGAAAAACCATCCTCTTTTTCTATGCTGCACGATCTGCTGTCGTTTACAAATTCACTCTTTGAACAGTTACAAAGCAAAGATATAATAATTTTTAGCACAAGCGCTTTAACTAAAACTACTATGTTGATGCTTAAATAATGCAGAGATGATACTAAATTTAAAATTATTTTTAACAAATGAAGGGATTTTGCAGAACTTTGCGGCATTCGCTTCGATGAAACAACACCAGAAGACTAGCAGAGTAACCAATGTAGCTCAGAAGCATTTTATTTTTATTTCTAAGTCGATGCATTTAAATGCTTTTAAATATATGTGTGTATAAAAACGTGTATGTTATGTTTTACGAAAAAAAATTTTTTATGTCATTTAAATTCTCGCCCCCCCCCAAGATTTTGGTGAAATGACGCCACTGGAATCCAGTTAACATCCCAGTTCCAAAGCCGATTGAAATTCGTACTGGTGATTCTAGAAAACTTCAACTTCTTCAAATTACAGTTTCAGCAATATTGCATTGCAACTAATCTTACTGCGCAGTCAAGTGAGATTCAGATTTCGAGGTTGCTAACTTTTATTGGAGATGAATGTTTGAAGCTTTATCAGAATTAGAAAACTCCGGATGTTAAAAAAAAAACATCACCCTTTTACTCACAGAAATTGAGAAAAATTTGACTCTAGTAGTTAACAAGAGATATCATCGACAGTTGTTTAGGCAAAACGATTATGAAACGTACGACGAGTATTTTCATCGTTTGAGAGGACTGATAAACAATTGTCAGAAACGATATGTCAAAACGATTAGAGAAGAAACAGACTACCATAACGAAGAATTGACCCTGAACATCACTTCAAGAAGAGACAAACTGATCACAGCAGATTTAGGTTTCCAATCGAGAAGAGGAACTAAACAATGAAAAATATTTGCAACCGATACATCGACACACTGGGCGAGATAAGTATACATTGTTGGCTTAAGAAAAAAAAATTTGCTTTATCGTTCCAGATAGTTGAAATCGATCACATACCGATATTATCTGGCGAAACTTGTGAACGGCTGGGATTAAACAAAATTTGTTACGAGCTCGATACAATCTCGGATGTTCATCAAGCAAAACAAATTTTGGAGAAACACCGAGATATTTTTGATGGGATTGGATGTCTCAAAAATAAAATCTCATTGGAAATCAATCACAGCATAAAACCTGTGATGCGAAAACTGAGACGAATAGCCATACTGCGCTAAAAGACGACCTTAAAGCTGAGTTAACAGAAATGGAAAAGGATGAGATCATTGTGAAAGAAAAGGGTCACCCCGACTGTGTCAGCAATATCCTTGTTAAACGAAAACCGAATGGCAAGTTACGAGTTTGTATCGATCCAAACCGACTCAACGTTACGTTGAAAAGTCATAAACAATGCATGCCAACGTTAGATGAAATATTGCCAGAGTGGAAAAAAGGAAAAGGTTTTACAACACTCGATGCAAAAAAAGGATTCTGGGAACTCCGACTCGATGAAGAAAGCAGCAAGCTTACCACCTTTCTACGCCGTTTGGGAAATAAAGATTCCTTCGTCTACCATTTGGTCTGAAACCAGCAATGGAAATCTACCAATCAAAACAAATAGACAATATAAATGACTTGAAAGGAGTAGTCGCTATCGCCGACGATTTGTTAATTTTTGGAAAAGGAAAAACTATTGAAAAAGCACAACTTGATCACAACCGAAATTTGGAAAATCTCATGGTTCGACTAAAGCAGAAGAATATGAAGTTGAATCGAAATAAAGTTAGCTTATGTGTAACCAACGTTAAATTTTATGCGCATGTGCTTAGACAAACAGGCCTGAAGCCGGATGGTTAGTAAATTGCTGCCATAAAAGCCATTCCGACGCCGAAGGACAAAACTGAGCTGACAAGATTTTTGGGCATGGTGACATATTTGAGCAAATTCATTAAACATTGTTGATGTACCTACAAAGATACAATTTCATATTGAAATACGTCAAAGGTACTAAAATACACATTGCAGACCTTTTATCAAGAGCACCAGCCCAAAACAACACGGACAGAGAGAAACATTTTGAGGTATATGCCATTTACTAAAAAGAAAATCGAATTTTTCACTAAATCCAAAGTGTTGAATTCGAAAACAAGAGAGAAAGTGATGTGACACTTTCCAAAATTCAAGATGCCACGAAATCTGACTAGCAAATGCAAGAGCTGAAAGCTTTTATTTTGAACAGAAGGCCTCGAGATTAAAAAAAGGTTCCACTAAATCTAAAACAATATAGGATTATTAAAGAGGATTTGACCACAAATGATGAAATTATTCTGAAAAGCGATCGAATACTTATAATACCACCAGCATTGCGAAGGGATATACTCAACAGACTTCATATGAATCAACAAGGCATTGAGTATACTATGATGACAGCAAGAGCTATACAGTATACTGACCGATTATAAATTATCACCTTCGGGTAAAGATAGAAAAAGGCGATGTTTGTCTTAAATGTTCACCAAAGCAATCAAATCCACCAATGCATACACAGGAAATTCCCCAAACTCCATTTGAAAGAGTTAGCCTTGACGTTTTTGCCTAGTGAACCAACGACATCGAAAATTGTTGATAACTGTGGATCTATCTATCTGTGGACTGTTTTAAAATTGATGAATTAGATAACATGACTACGAAAAGCGGCATTAACATATGCAAGCGAAACTTTAGTCGACATGGAGTAGCAAAGGTGTTAGTGACAACAGTACAAATTTTGTGTCAAGAGAATTCGGGCAGTTTTCTAAAGATTTGGAGTTTTCACACGTAACATCAACCTCATACCACCAACATGGAAATGGCAAGACGGAGGCAGCAGTTAAAATTGCAAAACGATTGATAAAAAAGCGTTGAATATGGTGAAAATTTCAATTGAAATTTACTGCTATGGAGAAACACACCGAATAAAGTGAATTACAATTTACAGCCCTGTGCAGAGATAATTTTCAAGGCGAACACAATGAAGTGTTCCAGTTATAAAAGAAAAACTAATTCCTAATGATTTACAACAAGTACCAGCAAGAATTGAAATCGAACGACACAAAGCAATGCGATATTATGACCGAAAAGCTTACCACAACTGAAAGCGACAAAGTCATGGCAAAATCGATCCAAGCTCTTCAGTATGGAAGAAAGCTGAAATTAGAGATGAAGTTAAGCCTAACTTTTTCATTATTAAATCTGGAATGGATACATACAGACGAAACCGAGCCTTAAACAAACAGAAAAGGATAACCCATCGTCAACGAATTTACTAAGAAGCACATTTCAAATGAAACAGCCCGAAATTGAATTGCAAAATTCAATTGATGTTCCTATAGTACAATTAGATATGCCGAGAAGTATTTTGCGATCTCCAACCAACGCACGTCCAAAGCGGAATACTAATCCACCTGTCCGTTTCAAGGATTACGAAATGTAGCAAACATTGAATAAAGAAAAAGGGATGTTACATGGTTTAGTACAACCCTGTTCTACTTATAAAAATGTCAACTTATAACGATGTCAATCATTACCAACTTCATTTCAATAGTTATATTACTGATAGAAAATCAACATAATATAACATCTATGGTTAACCGATATCTATTATACATAGTCAAGTTTTGCAGACATGTTCTTGCCCATTACAAATATAGAATTGCTCACAAGTTAGTAATTTACAATAGGCAATTTTCAATTGCATTTTAAAATTTTAAAATGAACACCCTGTGTTTTAATTAACTAAGAAAACAATTTCAAAATTTCAATAAATTCCTGTCAATTTTTTTTATGTTGAAGGTTTTCACTGCAAATTCTGCAAATTTATCAAAAATTGTTAACGTCTATGACATAATCTTTAATCTTTTATTTATTTACAATGATTTTTGTTTGGGTTTTGAGTCATACATATGTACTTGGTTTAACTGTAAAATACTTTTTCTATTTTGCGTCTAAAATAAAGTCATTTCGATACCCAAATGCGTATCGAAATGGCTTTCATTACGATACGCAAAGTTTTGTCTTTCAAGGTTGGTCACATTGGTCATACAAACGTCAGTGAAAGTTAAAACGAATAATTATATAAATAAAATTATTCTTATTAATTAATCTTATTATTAAAAAATAATCTAAATTAGTGTTAAATATTTTAATTAATTAAAATAATTAGTAATAATATCAAATTGACTATATTTTAATAAAATACACATTTTATGAAAGCTAGTTTTGCAACAAAAAATATATAGAAATATGATGAAACGCAGAGCTTACTATTTTGAATTGAAATTTTCAGAAATTTTCCTTAAAACATTAAAACATAAAAATTTTTTTAAAATTTTAAGACAAAAAATGCAAAATAGAAAAAATAGTATAAAAAACTCGTTTCATAAGACGTTTTATCGCACTTATCCTTTAGAAAACTCCCCGCTGCGCGGGTCGTTTTCTAAACAGATTGCGTGCGATAAAATCGTCGATTATGAAACTAGTTTCTTAATATACTATTTAAAAATTAAAATTCGCAAGCGTTTTTTAAATGTTTATCGGATCGCTTACGTTCTTAAAACATTTGAAATCATGGGCATTACGTTTTGAAAACTTTTTTACATATATCAAAATTTTCGAAATAATTTTGTCTATAAGGTCGGTTGTCTTCACCCACACAATGTTTCTAACTTCCTTAAAACTTATACGTTTAAATAATTACTTGTACACAAAGCCAAAATCAAAACCGCTTTATTTTAATTAAATTAGATTGATAAATAATCATTGTTTCATACGTTAACTTCCTAAAACGGCAAATCATCATTATTTTAACGAGAACGAGGGTACTTGTAGATATTTTCGGTCTACCTATAAATTACTGAATGTATATATTTGGTGGTAAGGAAATCTACTTATGAACTCAACCCTAGACATACGGGCCAATAAATTGAACAATTCATGCGATTTAACTTAAATGAATTTATCTTCAATGACTTTTGATTGTGTTACAAGTAGTTATATTCAAATTTTTTGTCAATTTTTTTTAACATAAATGTTAATTGAAATTTAATGCAACGCATTTTTTGCAATTAATATTTTATAATAGAACTAGTTTTATGGGAATTGAATCAAAATTTGTTATTGTTTTTGCACTCAAGTTATTATATTTAGATTTGATAGTGTGTAAAGGTTAACTTATCGTGATATTTCTATTTTTGAAATTGATTATATTATTAATTGTAGGTCTTGCGATTTAAATCCTATTATTTGGGAATAACCTATTACTTTGGTTTGACAAACCTAAGTATTACATTCTCGATACAAAAGTGAAATTCTTACCCCACTTTTTTGACATTCTCGACGTTTTAGGACCTACTGATTCTAAAAAAGCAAAAAAATGTATGTCTGTCTGCCAGACGGCCGCCACAACCGCCGTCACAGAGAAAACGGCTGAAGCGATTTCAAAATTTTTAATTTTATAAATAGGTTAACTTAATGGTAAGAGCTGAAATGATGATGTGAATTGTATCGGAAGTGTGTCAAAACAAGAAAATTTGCATATATTTTGCTTAAAAAACGTTCATTTTAAGTGATAACCTGCAGTGACCAGTAACATTAAACGTGGAGAAATCTTGCCGGTCGGTATTGGTATGTGAGACCATGATTATTGTATTATAAGTATGTCAAAAATAATTTTCATTTACTTTTAACAACTTATTTTGAGAAAAATTAATTTAATTATTTGTATGACATGAAATGTAAATGAACATGAAATTATCGAGTTTCAACTCCTCCCAACTTATAGGAACAATTTTAAAATATTGTAACGACTCTTCGTTGGTTCTTTTCGATTATTGAACAAATATGACAGTAAAAAGACGGATCTTTGGTTAACAAAATCTCACACTTTATTTGTCAACAAATTACAGCAGCTTCCGATTTTAATTACAATAAAATCTAGGGTCTCCAATTTGTGTACGATAGATTTCACCGCTTTCCACAATTTGAATCAATGAGAGTCGGAATCGTAAAATCTGTATTTACTATTCCATTAGGTTCAAATTATTTCACTATTAGTACCCAGGCTCAAGTACCACCCGATTATTCCTTATACTTGCGAATATTTGTAAAACACTTTTAATTGCAAAATTAAAACTCTGACTATCTGATATTTTGTTAGCTTATTTATATCGAAAAATAAACAAATCGAAACTTCTATAATCCACTAGAAATCAATATTACGTAGTCCGTACATCTTGAATAGGCCACACCTATTTTCATTCATACTTGCATTTGTATTAGCGAACTCAAATTTAATTTATGCAAAATGTATTTGTTAAAGGGAGTTAACTTTTAATTCATCTATGCCATAGAATGTAGAAAACATTTAGGCGGAACGTATTGGTTATTTATGATTAAATTAAATTAACCCATTCTGGACGAAGTTTATTACAATATCAAGTTGTTGCAGATTAAATATCGTTTTTTAACAAAAAGAGCAATTTTTCTGTGTTTCCAGATTCCACGACTCAATAACAGGAACAGTTGGAAAATAAGTGTGAATTTTGGATTTTGTTATTATTTTTGCAATATTTTTGGAAGTTTTAGATTTTGTAATAATTTTTGGAATATTTTTAGAATTTTGAAAAAAGTTTGTACTTTTTGATTTTGTTATAATTTTCGCAATAATTTTAGAATTTCGTGTTAGTTTTGGAATAAACTTCTAAGCAAAAATAAAATACTTGTACTTTTACAAAGAATTTTTTGTTTAATATACATCGCTGCATAAAACTAAATATAATGTCGTTGCCTTTTGTCGAAAACTATTAAAAATTCCTTAACCCAAACCGCAGTCTTATATAATATCTCAGAGGCTTGAGATTTCAACTCCTTTGTAATTTATAATTTGGAATTATGTTGTTAATGTTTCTAGCATAAACTGCTTCAAACGACTTACACAACAGCTAGCTTAAGCTTCTGGACTTTAAATATCGGAGGAGTTGGGCTGGTTAATATAGCCTTCGAGTGGAGTTAGCCAAGGTCTATCCGCGGTTTTATTGATCAGACAGTACCCAGTGAAGAAACCAACAGTTGTGCTAATAATATCTGGCCGATTCACTAACAATAAAAATTTATCCTGACTGTGGTCTGAGAAGTTACCATCCAAGAGAAAAATTTTGACCGTTTTTAATTTGTGGAATTTTTTTAGACAAAAGGACTCTTGTTGAATAAGATTATCGGCTGGAAATTCGAAATGCCCTAGAAATTATACTATAGATGGCTTTTGAGCTGACGAGTTATCTCATTATAAAATGAGAAACTGTTGCTTTGCTTGTCTAAAAAACTTTTACTGTAGCATGGTTGTCCATAAGAATATCAATCAATATTCCTTGTAAATGTTACTGGATGCATCAACTAGTTTACGGTTTCGTGAAAAGCAGCAAATTTAGACCTAGGCATTTTGTTCGGCTTGTGACACTCAGGCCAACTACGTTAAGAGATTCAAAAGGTTTTTATTGACAAAAAATTTGAAAGTGTTTATTCGTGTTTATTGCTCACAAGACTTGTCATCTTTTTAACACCGCCTTTAACATTTTTTCCGCATATTTTAACGACTTTCGTGTAGGATTTTAAGTTCGCTACAGTTCGTGTTTTCTGAACATTCTATTAAATTACTAACAAATTGTTTGTGGTTTCACTAAACAACATTATACACGTGGTTTACGCTTAAAAATATCGAAAAGGTTTCATTAAATGCATTAAATAATTTGTCTAGCAAGTCACACTGAAAAAAATTTCTGGGTAATTGTCACCAAAAAAGATACTTAACTTAACCAAGAATATCGGTTGTTTTTCAACCAGCTAAGCGCAAGTTTAATATTATTAATTTTGCATGGGTTACTTTAACACTTGCTTTTGCTTAGTAAATTAGAACTTTGCATCTGGTCAATTTTAACTATAAATGACATCAGTAATTGCTTAGTTATTTTGACCTTTGCTAATCATTTAACTTAACAAATTTTTTAGTCAATTTCACTTATGTATAGTTAAAAAATGTTAGTTTGTATTGAACTATTTTTAACGAATTTTAAAAATGTGGCCTGTTTGAACTAACCATTTTTAAACTATGCGTTATAGTTCATTTAAACCAAATGTTACTAAACCTATTTCTTAGTTAAGTTAACGCATGTTTGTTATATTTTAACACATATTTGAACTTTTTGCTAAGTTAAAATAACTTTATAATTAATTATATACTAAACAAAGAAATACTTGATTTTTAGCTCATTTATTAGAAATTAATATAAGAATACATTAAATAAAAATTAAACACTAAATACATTAAAAACAAAATAAATTTAAACAGGTATAAAATCATGTAATGGCTAATGCTATGTTCATACCCCCGAAAGTTTAATAGAATAATATGTTTTTACTATTAAACTAACGATATCATGAGTGTTTATACCACAAAAAAGTATTATGTATTCACTGAAAATAAAATTCAATAAAATTGTCGTTATATAAAAAAAATTTACTGACAATTCAACTCACTAAATAAAGTTTCGATAAGGTCCAATAAAAACGCTTCATTTACTATTTCTTAACAAATCAAAACGAATTATATCGATTATTTTTCTCTGATGGGAAGGAACAGCGAATTATAGTGACCTTTTTTCGGCCTACTTAATATATTAATTTAAAACTAAAGATATTGAGATAATTTTTTTTTCTTAATGAGATAATTTTTTTTTATTTATAATTTTGTTTAAAAGATAATTTTTAGTTTCTAAATAAAATTTTTTCTACAAATTATTCAATAATACAAAATTATGTAAAAATGCAATTTGTAAATAATAAAAATGTCCGTTTTCATTCATAAATGATTGCATGTTTATGTTTATTTGTCAAAAATAAATTACAAATTTATAACATTTATGCGCCTACTAAGATAAAATAATATTTAATTTTGTTAGAAGAAAAAATGACAACAAAGGATTATGTTGTATGAAATAATGTTACTATTTCTGTGCGTTAAATTGTCTGCTAAATACAACTCGTCACCAAATTATTAGTCGATTATTTTTCAACATTACCACTCATGCCATTTGAGGTTAAAAATTTCTCTCGTGCGCTACGCGCACTCGGGACGTCAAATAACATTCGTAATAATGATTATGAAAAATAATCGACTATTATTTGACGACTCGTGATATTATATATGATTATTGAACTCCTTTCGTTGGCTCAATAAACAACATCGTTGGTTCGATAAATAATTTGTTAATATTACGAATGATTTCGATTAACGAATGATAAATTGTATATGGATCCATCCAATGAAAAGTAGCCCATTAATTACTGTTTATTAATACAACGAACAATTTTATTGGAGTTTAGTAAATTTTTTTTCAGTGTTCTATCTGTGGTATAAACGCTCTTAATAATTTTGGGAGATAGAATGCGGTAGCCAAATTCCTAATTCGTCATGCTACCTGGGTAACGCTAACAGAATTAGGTTGGTGTAGTTGAGAGGGGCAGAGTAAATACTGCTTATACTCAATATACTGTACCATGGCAAGTCATTGGCGCCATAAAACCAATATAACTCAAGCGTCTGTTCTCCATGTTAGGGACGGCTTGGAGTAGGTGTCTTTCTTGGACCAAGCGCCTCGCTATATAAACGTGCAAAAAGCGTCTGTTCTCCATGTTATGGGCGTCTTGGAGCGGGTGTCTGTCTTGGATTAAGCGGTTCGCTATCTAAACGTGTAAAAAGGCTGTTTCTGGTGACTTTAAGATTCAGAACGAACCCATTCACAAAAATTTTGGTTAGGCGATGGGTTAACACTCCATTTCCTTAAAAAATTATTGGTCATGAATTCTGTACACTGGCTTTGGATTATCTCGAATTCATCACGCTCTCAAGAACGCTCTCGAAAACAGTACCCGAACTAGGATTTAAAAATGAGAACCTGGAACGTGCTAAGCCTTAGAAGACCAGGAGATCTACTAAGACTTACAAACCAAGGCGGTAGCTACACACTATATATAGCGGAATTACAAGAACTAAGATAGTCAGGTAGTGGAATCCATGAAACAGCCAAAGGATATACTCTCTACTATTGCGGTCATCAACAGGAGGAGAGTTTGGAGTTGGCTTTCTCATACATCTTCTCTCTCTCTCTGGCATTTACATCCCATGAAGGGATTTTGCCGTCTGTGCAATCAGCTTCCAATCATCTCGTTCCATGACCAGTTGACCCCAGCTTCGACATCCTATATCACGAAGGTCTTGGATGATGTCATCACGCCAGCGTTGTCTAGGTCTTCCTCTTCGACGAACACCAGCTGGTTGTTGTTGGGACGCTTTTTTTATCATTCTATCTAATGGAGCCCTTTCTACATGACCAAACCATCTAATCCGGTTAGATTTAATGAATCCGATTACATCGCAGCCTCCAAGACGCTGTCTGATTTCGTGATTCATTCGGATTCTATACTGATTTTCAGCAACTTTACATGGACCATAAATTGTTCGTATGACCTTCCTCTCGAATGTTGATAAAATTCTACAATCGGAGGAAGTCAGTGTCCATCTTTCACTTCCAAATGTAAGCACAGGTCGAATTAATGCTTTGTAAAGTGTGAGTTTACACGACCGCGAAAAATGTTTTGATCGCAGAAGTTTTGAGTATGCGTAGAAAACTCTGTATGCAGCAGAGACACGGGCTTTGATATCTGCCTGCATGTCATTTGACGATGTTATTACAGACCCGAGGTATTTGAAGTTTTCCACGCGTTCCACTTCGTAGTCGCCAGTATCCAGATTTCCGGGAGGTATGTTCTTAGATGTTGTTAACACTTTAGTTTTGCCGGTGTTGATGCATAATCCAAGTCGTTTAGCACTTCTTTCAAGCTGAGAGAGACTATCTTTAATATCGCTCGTTCTACGTCCGAGAAGCACAATATCATCTGCGTAGCCAAGAACTTGACTAGATTTATTATATATGCAGTTTTGCGTCTCAATTCGGCTTTTTCTTATCGCGTACTCCAGCGCCAAATTAAACAGTACAGGCGCGAGTGCATCACCTTGTCGAACACCTGATGTTATATCGAAAGGATCAGAAACTGACCCTTCGATTACTATTCTACAGTTTGATCCCGATGTTGTGAGTTTGCACAGAGAAACAAGTTTCTCTGGGATACCAAGGCATATGAGTGCGGACCAGAGGTTGTCGCGGATGATACTATCATATGCTTGCCTGAAATCAACGTAGAGCTGGTGAATGCTGATGTTGTACTCCCAACATTTTTCCAGAATCATCCTTAATGTAAAACATTGATCTGTGGTTGAGTGGTTGGGACGAAAACCACACTGATAGTCACCGATGATAGATTCGGCGAACGGGATGAGTCGAGCAAGTACGACATTAGCTAGTATTTTATATGCTGTGTTCAACAGTGCGATGCCACGATAATTCGCACACTTTAGACGGTCACCTTTCTTATGTAGCGGAACAATGAGAGCTGTTTTCCATTCAGCAGGTAGTTCTTCTTGGTCCCAGATTGCAAGAATCAGATCGTATATACGTGAGACCAGAGCTGCTCCTCCATTTTTCAAAAGTTCTGCGGGAATTCCATCGAAACCTGGTGATTTGCCATTTTTCAGTTTTATAATTGCAGCTTCCACTTCCTCTATTGCTGGGTAAGGGACAAAAATCTCCTCAGTTGATGGAGCAATTGCTCGAATAGGATGAACTTCATTCGTCCTATTCAATAGGTCTTGAAAGTGGGATCGCCACACTGCCATCACATCACGTTCACTTGTTGTAAGTTCTTTATTTTCATTTTTGATGGCTGTAGATCTTGGGTGGAAATCTTTTGTCAGATTCCGTGCATTGGCAAAGCACTCTTTTGAATTTCCGATGGCCGCATGTTGGTTGATGTCTTCAATGCAGCTCTTCATGTGTTCGCGTTTCTTTTTACGTAGAAGTTTTGCTGAGGCTTTCCTGGCGCATAGATAATCAGCTTGGGAGCTTCGGGTGTTCCTTGTTAACCATTTTTCTCGCAGTTTTTGTTTATGTTCAACGGATTGGCGGCACTCGTCGTCGAACCATTCGTTGTGTGATTTCGGTGGCCGCTTTCCGATTGTAGTTTGTGCTGCGGCTATAATGGTTGATTGAAGCGTTTGCCATTCTTCTTGTATGTTTAATGGCATCTCAGAGGAGATGTCATGCTCTTCTATGTTTTGTGTTATTATTTCCTGATATCTTTTCAGCGTTTCCGGATGTTTAAATGCATCGACGTTCCAGCGCACGGTCTTTTTTGCTTGTCTGTTAAATGTAGATGATAATTTGCACTTGTACTTAAAGATGACAAGCATATGATCAGTGTCCATATCAGCACCTCTGTATGATCGAACGTCAGTTATACTTGTGGAGTGTCTCTTAGAGATCATAACGTGATCGATTTGATTTTCCGTTCTTCCGTCATTTGATTTCCACGTTGCCTTGTGAATTCTCTTGTGAGGGAAGAAAGTGCTGGAAATTACTAGATCATACATCATAGCCAGCTCGGCTGCGTGAAAACCGTTATTGTTGCTGATATGATGCAAGCTGTTAGGGCCGATATGTGTTTTAAGTTCTGCAATCCTACCGATTTGAGCATTAAAGTCACCTACCACGATTTTTATATCGTGCCGCGGGATTGTATTGATGACTTCTTCGAGTTCTAGGAAGAACAGGTCTTTAATATCATCTGCTTTATCTTCAGTAGGTGCATGAACATTGACGATCGTTACATTGAATTTTTGCGTGCGGATTCTCAGTGTGCATAACCGCATATTAATTGGGCAGAAGTCGATAACATGCTGATTCACGCGACGGTGTATAAGAAAGCCAACTCCAAATTCTTCTCCGTTTTGATTACCGCAATAATAAAGAGTGTATCCTTTCTCTGTTTCATGGATTCCACTACCTGGCCATCTTAGTTCTTGTAATGCCACTATATCTAGATTCTAGTGTGTAGCTCTCGACTTGTTGTGTGAGTTTTAGGAGATCTCCTGGTCTTCTAAGGCTTAGCACGTTCCAGGTTCCCATTTTTAAATCGTAGTCCGGGTACAGTTTCCGAGGTCGTTCCAATAATGATTCCGAGATATTCCGAGGCCTGTGTACAGAATTCATGACAATAATTTTTTTACGGAAATGGGGTGTTAGCCCTTCGCCCAACCCAAATTTTCGTGAATGGGTTCGTTCTGCATCTTAAGGTCACCAGAAACAACCTTTTTACATGTTTATATAGCGAGCTGCTTTATCCAAGACAGACGCCCGCTGCAAGCCGCCCCTAACATGGAGAAAAGACGCTTCCTACACATTTATATAGCGAGCCGCTTGATCCAAGACAGACGCCCGCTCCAAGCCACCCCTAACATGGAGAACAGACGCTTGAGTTGCATTGGTTTTATGGCGCCAATGACTCGCCATGGTGCAGAATCATTGAGTATAAGCAGTATTTACTCTGCCCCTCTCAACTACACCAACCTAATTCTGTTAGCGTTACCCAGGTAGCACGGCGTGGACGTAGAATTTCGGATTTTCGCTACCCTTCATACATCTTCGCATCAACATATTATCGACTTTTGCCCAATTAATATGCGAATATGCACAATGTGTAACGATCATCAATGTTCATGCACCTACTGAAAACAGAGCAGATGATATTAAATACCTGTTCTTTCTAGAACTCGAAGAAGTCATTAGTAACATATTGCGGCACGATATAAATATCGTGGTAGGTGACTTGAATGCTCAAATTGGTAGAAGTACAGAACTTAAAACATATATCGGTCCTAACAGCTTGCATCATACCAGTAACAACAATGGCTTTCGTGCAGCTAAACTGGCTATGGTGTATGATCTAGTAATATCTAGCACATTCTTTCCTCATAAGAGAATCCTCAAAGCAACGTGGAAATCAAACGATGGAATAACGGACAATCAAATTGATCATGTCATCATTTCTAAGAGACACGCTACAAGTGTAACCGACGTTCGATCAATATAGAGGTGCTGATATGGACACCAATTAAATGCGGGCACTGAAAAAAATTGAAGTTCATGACAACCTCATCTCGAAGTTGGCAGTTGATTATTCATGCAAAGAAAAGTTATTTGCAAGCAATTTCACTGTGATTGAGACAACTACCCGATAACATTCTTCTAAAAACGAAATGAGGTTTGCTTAAAATATAAAGTGTTATATCCAATATAACAGTAGTTGAATAAAGATAATAACTATTTCCCTGAAAAAATAATAACTATTTCCCTTCTTTGGCCTTATATCATGAATTTTTCATTTTAAAGCTTAAGTATTTGAGATTAATTGAACTATATTTTATTTTCACATAAATATTTCGTGTGATTGTCTCAACTTCATCGATTTATAATTGTAGAGTTGTTGAAGCAATTTCGTAGTTTGATTCGCCATATGTGACCGCATGGTGAGGTTGAGACAATTGCATTTCGATTGGAAATAGGACATGTTTTTTTCAGTGTGTCATCCTTAAGTACAATCGCAAGTTGTCATCTACGTTTAATAGACAAGCAAAAACGACGGAATGTCGAAGCATTTAAACATCCGGAAACGCTGGATAGAGATGTGAGGTGCCATTAATGTGAGGTGCTGTCTGAGATGCCACTAAACATACCAGAAGAATGGCAAACGCTTCAATCAAACATTATATCCATATCACAAACTACAATTGGAAAACGACCACCAAAATCACCTAATGAATGGTTTGATGACGAGTGCCGCGATAGCTTTGAACACAAACAAAAAGAATTGACAGATTTATAAAATTCATCAATTTTTTCTTCTTACAATTTCAAAGAAAATATAATTATAAAAGACATAACGCTGGTGTTAATGCAAAATTTATTTTCTCCTTTTTAGTTCGTTTTTCAAAAAGTGTGTTTTTTAAATTTTTTTTTATTTATGTTTTTATTTTAGAGTTTTTAGTTATATAATTTTACCTACAAATAAGTTAACCACCTTATTTCACAGAAAATACACCGTAAGTAAAACTAGCAATCAAATCACTTACCGAAAATTTAATATTCTTTGAAATTTAAAGTAATTTTAATTAGGTTAATTGCACTATAACAATTGTTATTACGTTATTTAAACATCCAGTGTAAAATTTTAGTACGTTTCTTTGCTCATTGTATTAATTTTAAGTTGTACATAAATTATTAAATATGAGATTTCGCACCAAATGTCAAGTTTTTTTCGGAAAAAAGTCTGAATTTTAGAGCTTTTTCCTTAAAATTCGAATCGTTATATAACTGTATGTAATTGACAGATTACATACAACAATGATAATTAGAAATCATTAATTATGTTTTAAAATGTATTGAAAAAATAATAATTATGCAACTATAGTAAAAAAAAACTTAACGAGAACCCAAAACAATCTGGATTTAGAAGAAATAACAATTATTTAAAATTTTCGAAATACAAATCACTCATTATTTACAATTTAAGGCCATTTTTTCATATCAAAATGACAAAAATGTGTAATATGTCCTCTATTATAATGAGATACTCAGTATGAGCAAAATTTCAGCGCGGTAAATGGGTCATTCAAATCTAATGGATTTTCATATTTTCATATATAATAACTGATTTTTAATTATCATTGCTGTATGTAATCTGTCAAATACACCAAAATAACGATTTGAACTTTAAGAAAAAAGGTCTATAAGCTTTTAACGAAATGTCATACTTTTATTTTTTTTTGTGTTCATTATTTACAATGTAAGGCCTTTTATCCATATGAAATGACACAAACATGTATGATGTCTTTGATTATAATGATATACACAGTATTACCAAAATTCCTTCGCTCAAAATGAGTCAACCAGAGGATGAGGATTTCAGTGCAATTCCTTAAGGTCTTTCAGAATGAAGAAAAATTTGAATTTTTTTTCTTCAGATTTATAAAGTTTTTTGATTTAAAAGTTTTAGAAATACGCACTGACTGCTTCAACAAACTTGTCTTTTCAATTTGGGATCTATCACATAATGGGAAGTTACTGAAAAATGAATCACAAAATTCCACCCATCAAAGCTCTCAAAAGTCAAGTTAAATAAAAGTGTGTAAAAAGGTGCTTGTCTGTGGGTGAGTGGGTTTTCGATGTATGGGTGGGTGACAAAACGCATGGGATATTGATGAAACTAAGGTATATCATCTATGTTAACATTCAAATGGAAGATCTGGATTCATTTCAAAATAGGACAAAATGGCGAAGGGTCTCCTGAACACCTTTAAGTTTGAATCTTCAATAACTTCTACTCGCTGTTCTTAAACGGCTTTTAATCTTATTGAACCTTGGTATATAATATTTTAGAACTGTTTCCAATTCTTTATACCATCTTCTGGTTGGACATACTTGGTTAAACAGCTTGTTTTTAATTTTTTTAAAATGTTTATAATAACTGCTTATCCCTAGGTAGCTATTTTTAAACGTCATAGTAAACAATCAAGGCTACAAAACTTGAGTTAGTTAATAATTTACTCACTAGGTTAACATAAGTTTAAGTCTCCCAAACTTAGTTATAATAGCTGCGTTTTTTTCATTCGGGTCAGGGTCAAGGTTTGAAAAAAATGATGTGGGTCACGCAAAGAAAAAAAATATTATATTTTAAATTGTTGGCAACACTGAGCTGAGAAGAAAAAAAATCGTGAACTTGTAGCGCCATTTTGAAATTAAAACTCAATATAAAAAAAATTCAAAAAAGATTTAACACGTCTCTTGAAAAATAAAACTTCATTTAAAATAAATTCAAAAAAATTTAATCAGAAACACTAATTCATTTTTTTTACATATGGCAATGTTCATTGATTATTGCAAAGGCGTGAAATAAAATAAAATAAAATAATTGATAATTAGTTCAGTAAATTATTTGTGATATAACATCACCCCGATGAAAGATCTCCCATCAAGAATAATATAAGAACTGAATCTAAAAAATTATGGTGCAAATTATAAAACTTGTTGCAATCCATACCATTTTCGACCGATCAGTTTCGAACCAATGAGAAAATTTTAAACTTTAAAAAAGTTTATCATTCTCATCAGGGATAGCCGACTAGATAAACTACCAAAAATGTCAACGCTAAATATAAACCAAAAATTAGGTTACAACTCTAGCGAAGTATAAAAAAATTGAAAATTTACATAAACATATATTTAAAAGATTCAGGTTTAGTCATTTAGTTTCTCTAGTGATCACAGTTTTGTTATACTCTAGACATACTAGTATTGAATAACAAACTCGTATCGGCGAGAAGAAGAGGACTAGTCTTCACTTGTGTCTATTAACACATAATCAACAATTGACACATAATCAACAATCATAATTGTTGATTATGTGTCAATAGACACAAGTGAGCACTAGTCATCTTCTTCTCGCCGATACGAGTTTGTTATTCAATACTAGTATGTCTAGAGTATAACAAAACAGTGATCACTAGAGAAACTAATTGTCTAAACCTGAATCTTTTAAATAGTTTATGTACATTTTTTGTTTTCTTATACTTCGCTAGAGTTGTAACCTAATTTTTGGTTTATATTTAGCGTTGACATTTTTTGGTAGTCTATCTAGTCGGCTAGCCCTGATGAGAATGATAAACTTTTTTAAAGTTTAAAATTTTCTCATTGGTTCAAAATTGTATGGATTGCAAAAAGTTTCATAATTTGCACCATAATTTTTTAGATTCAGTTCTTATATTAAAATAATTGATAATTAATAAAAAATTGTAAACATCTAATCTTTAAAAAATATGGATTTTATATGGTAGGTATTGCTTTAAAATTAATTTTAAGCAAATTTATTGAAATCATGTTGAAAACAAATCATATTAAAATTGATTTTAAACAAATTTAATAAAGTATCTTTGACAGTTTTTTTATTTTGAATAAATTTTCTTTGACATTTATAAGTTTTAAAATGACCGTACCAACCTTATAAAATCAAAACCTACGTTTCGACATCTCTTGCAATTTTATGTAACCAAAATATTTTAGATCATTGATTGATCTAGACCCAGATAAATATCTGGGCTATGTTGTTGTTGTTTTTACATGTAAAAAATAGACGTGATCTAGACCTTGACCCTGACCCAAATAAAAAAAACGCAGCTAATATCGCTTTTTTGATTACATTGTATGATCATTTTATTTCCAATTACAACAAAATGAATAATCCTAACTTTCTAAGAGTTTATGAATTTTGAATTATAATAAACAATTAAATTTATTGAGCTGGTCTGATTGTAGTATGTTCAAGATGAGCATGTCTAGACGTTGTATATTTTTGTTTTTCAATTAAACTTACGACTGCGGGTTGATAAGTAAATTTGTGGTTTTGATTTAAAACAGACATTAATTGCACAACGATAAACAATCATTCAGCACTTGAACAACAAACTTATCAACTTACGCACTTAATTTTCATTTTGTTTATTTAAATCTTAGCTTTTACGGTGATTGATTACACTAACAATTTTTTTTTTTGAATTTGCTACTATTGATAATTTTATTTTCATTTGTAAAAGTTAAATTAAAAAGCATGAATGAAAATTAAGAACACTTTTTCTCTATGTCATGATAATTTTCACTTATTATTTTTTGTTTGTTTCTGTTAGTGGATGGTTTTACAATATTATAAAGATAATAAAATTGAAATATTCCAACAAGAAAGTAAGTGTCGACAACATAAAATATCAGAAAAATATTTTAATATTAAAAATAAATTATACTAAAATTTTAATTAATTTATTGGAATTCAGTTACAAACATCAACCAACACGATTATTTAATTAACTTTATTATAGTAATAATCAGATTAACGATTGATGTTTTTAAGCTTTCTCTCATTATTAATGAATAATTTTTTTAAGAGAAAGATTAAATATTGATAGGTTTTAATTTAAGGGTCCGGATACATTTAACAGCTTATAAAACATTAATTTTTACGTTGATATAACATTCGTTGTAGGGAAAGTTAACTGAGTTAATGTTTTTTATCTTTGGGAGTTTATTTCGATGAGGTTGTCAAAGCTCAGTCAGTTAATCCACATCTGTTTAAAAATTAGGAAGTAAAGTTTTTGAATGTTTCGAGTGTCTTTAAAGTCTATATGATCGACAAATTATGCTATGTCGATTTGATTTTTGTTTATTATCCAGTAATAATAAACAATAAATTTTTTTTTTATTTTCTATTGCGAACTCCGAATGCATACATTTTTTTCATTACAAATCGGTAATATTATAGAAATAACATTTAAGAAACGGAAAGTAGTTTTTGCAGACATTATTTGTTGTATAATAGACATAAGTTGATTTTTTAAAGTTGTTTGTTTCAATCATAAAACTTTTTTTCATTTTATATTTATTTTATTTAATTAATATTTTTGATTATTTAAGAAAAATTAAAATATGTGTACAGTAAACAAATCGGAATGATATGGTTTGAAAGAAAACAAAATTTAATGAAAACTTATTTAATTTTTTAAGCTTTTGTACTTTGAAAAGGTAGGCTCTTAAGGTGTCCGACCTTCATCCGACCTTCATTGTTATTTTTTATTTTTTGTAGTTAATGTTTTAAAAATTCATAAACTTTTAATAGACAATCAAGTGAGTTGTGCAATATTTTATATTTCTATGTTTTGAAGTTCTTGCTCTGAGAGAAGCTAAAATCGTTTTTATGAAATGGTTGAGCCAGATGTCTTATGATAAGCATACTCTTTGATCTGCGTACATTGCAATTTTGTTTTGTAGGTTTTAATTTCTGCTAAAGGAATTTGTTTCCAAACTAAAATAAAATAAAATTTTATCCTCAGGGCATAAAACTGAGTCTTTTTCTTCTTGTTCAATCACCAAAAAGTAACATATAAAATTACAAAAAGTCTTTAGTTAAAAAGTCTCATGTTAATGGTATCTCGTCAAAAGAATGTAAAATACATTAATCTTAAACTTTCATTTTCGTTGCATTCATCCACTAATTAACTGTTAAAAGACTAATCACTCCATTCACACTTATAAACGTAGAATAAAAGATTAGTTATACAAAAAACACATTAACATTAGTAATGCGATGGTTTACGTTACAAAAACTGTATTTAAAAATAATCATGCACTATGTGATAATTTTCAATCAAGAGTCGTTGTCCCTGATCAAGTGATAGTGATAGAAAATCGCATAATATAAAAAATTGGAAATTACTTTTGAAATAGATAAATAATCTTACTTGATTTAAATCAATATTCGATGGAAACGAAATTGTTTTACATAATATAAAATAAATTTTGAAATTTTTGTATCCATTGGAATCGGATCGGTTATTCGTAGAAAATTGAAAATACAAACTGCACGGTGCGCTACCAGATAATCTTAAGAAATTTTCAAGTGCTTAAACTGGTAAAGTTGGGTTTCTTTTTTTTTTTTAATGAATTGAATCAACATTGTTTACCATTGGTTCCTATCACATAACTCAATAGCCTTAAATATCCCCAGATACCATGGTTTCTTTAACTAAACATTCAGAATAATTAATTAACAATCAGGTCTGAAAACACACATTCTGTACAACGTATAAGAAAAACGGCCGGTCCCTTCAGTAACAAGACTAGCACTTGAACAATTGAGCAAGAAGAACGGCGAGGATTCGAAAATAGTAGTCAAATACTTGATATTGATTTGAGACTACCACTATCACAGTGTGGTCATAATAAGTCCGAGTTAAAAAATATAGCTAATCCATTTAACATACAGCTGGTGACGATTAAACTAATAGTTTTAGATGAAATATTTATGCGATACCCAAGCACGAGAATTATGAAAATTGACCACCTCACTAATTCTTTTGTTAAATTTGTAAACAGTTTATTGGGCGGGGCTAATAAATTTCGTTTTCCACTTTTCACATCTATTCAAAACATAAAGTAACTAGGTTCAGAGAAGAAACATTCATTTTCGAAAATATTGCCAAACTTATAGACTCAAATATTAATAAAAATAAATTTGTTACTATTTTTAAAAAATTAACCTTTCAAATGACATTCACCGAACGGACACCAAAGTTTAATCGTTTGCCTCAATTTACTTATTTAGAGTACGTTACTATAAAAATTGATATAATTTAAATACACTGCAACTGCTTTTCGAATTAACTGTTTGTTGTTTTTAAAGAAAATATCTAATTTCCGTCGGAATAGAAAGAGACAAGGGTAAAAAAGAGCTGAGTTTGTTACTAAATTTGGTGATGACGATCGTATCCCGTTTTGTAAATTCAAACGAGTCGGCATTCACTTTTATATAGTAAATAATTAGTTTGAAAAAATAACTGAAATAAAATAAATTTTTCCCAATTTCTATAAAACAAGTATATTGAAACAGAAAATATAAATTGTTACGACTTTTACGTTGTTGTTGGTTGTTTTAATTGTTTAAAATTTGCATACCTGAAATTTGATTTTGTTTTAAAACAACCCTGAATCCAAAACAACAATAAACAAAAATGTATGTGGGTGGGTAAATGCTCAAATATGCCAGACACCGCGAAGCACCAACTTTGACATTTAATTATTTTAGAAGTCCATAAAGGGTTTTATGCTAAAATACCGAAAGTTGTTTTTAGATATATTTATCGCAGACAATTCGTCGCCTATTGAATTAAACTTTTATGAGCAAAAAATCGTAACAGTTCGAACGGCGTCATATTGTTTGTAGCCGTAGAAAAACATTCGAAAATGTTGTTTTTGTTGCTTTTTTGCATTGTTATCTGGCTAAATCTCTGCTAAACCCATAGGTGACCCACAGTAATAACTGTTGCATTAGTTACACAACATATGAAAGCACTTTAGTAGTTAAACGGCCTCAAAGTTGATAATTTTTCAAAAATAGGTCAAAATTCAAGGTCAATAACTCTTGAAGCCATTAGTCAAACAGTTTGAGTCTCATTTCAAATTATACTCCAAAATGCGTTTTACATAATGTACCATTATGCAAATTTTACCTAAGTCGTAAATCAATTTTTAACTACACCCAAAAAAATAACCGTGGTAGATCCGATAAAATTGCAGGTAAATTCGAATAATATGACATTGTTTTGGCTCCGACATTCTATTTAGTTAAATCGATTGTATCGCTACTTTTAATACAAATGCACAAAACTTTAACTGTCAAATGAATAAACTTAATGTTATTTCGACAGTCAATGCTGTTGTTATAAACATCTAGAATATCAAGCACACTACTCTTTTGTACAATTAACTGCAGTACTTTTGATATGATTATTAAAGTCAACAAAAATGTATTCAATTCAAGTATTTTATATATTGATTTAAAATTCAAAATCAAAAGTAGCTTTCGAATGCAGCATTTTCTTATTTTTGTTAATTTAAGGGCGATTTCCTCAACTTTATATGCAATTTTTTACTTTGTCAAATCGATGTACCTCTGTCGATTTAAAATATTGATTTTTTTTGGGTGCATAGAAAAAAATATTTTTGAATGATCTTGGCCTTCACAGCCATGAGTGAAACACCAAATTATTTATGCTAACCTAGTATTACCTAGTATTAAGTAGAATCCATGTGAAAGAAAAATGTCAAAAAATCACTCATGGTTTTATGAAGTAAAATGATCATATAGCTTAAATACGATTTACCCGTGATCTTAAACTTTGACCTCTATTCAAGGTCAAGCGCGCCAGATTTAAAAGGTAGTAAACAGCAATTTTTCTTATCACAGTACTACTAATATATCCTATTTTACGAAAATCGAATACATCAAATATCAAAAGTGTCCATCTTTAAAAAAAATTACTTTTTTATTCGCCTACACATTAAAGTGTTGCTTTATTACTGTGGTTTGCGGCCTTAAAGTGTCACTTTTTAACTATTTATTTTATTGTCATAGTTACGTCCAAAAAAGTAAAAAGCATTTGTATTTGTTTAAATTCTATGAAAAATAGAATTTTTTATCAAAGCAACCCTTAAATTCAAAGTTTTATTATCCAATTAAAATAGTTGTTATCATTTGTTGTCATAGTAGTTATATTTGTTGTCATACAAGAATTTGGAAAAAATAATAAATATTTTGTCAAAGGTTACTTGTTCCACATATGTTTATTTTAAAATTTATGCAAACTTATAATTTTAAATTAGAATAAACAAATTTTTTTTAAATATTTTGCAGGCGGCGAATAAAAAATAGTATATGATGCACGGACGTAAGCTATTTTGGACTTAATGTGGGTGCAAATCTCGGCTAGCGCCTCGATTTGCAAACTCCACATCCGTCCAAAATCTTTAGCTTTACGTCCTAGCAGAATAATGTTCTATTAAATGTTCGACTGCCATAGCTAATTAGCTATAGTAGTGCAAATAGCTTAAAAATGTTTTGTCAAGTGGGTGTGATAGTGATGGGCATAGATTATGAGTTAAATCGTATTTGGTAGTAATTTTGTGATTTGACAGATAATCGAAAATGAAATTGACAGTCTCAGTTACAAAAACTAAATTGTTTTTCAACAAATAAATGAAAATATGCGAGAGTTTTGGATAACGAAGATGAACTAATAGCGGCATCCTTGCTGTTAATTTAACTTCCTTGACGTTAATTTCATATTTTTTTTTTTAAATCAAAAGTGTTGTGTAATATTGTTTATTCTCTTCCATTTAATTATATCAGCTTTATTTGTATGTTTTTTCGATAATACTAGTATGTATTATTGTATTGTTTTCTAACCTATAGCCTAATGAACTTAACCTATTGCCTAATGAAAATTTTATTCAATTGGTATGATTCCAATTGGTCAAATTGTTTTGATTTCATTAAAATTATTTTCAAATTATAATCACAATTGCTTTGATAAGTTTTGTTCAAAAATCAAATTTTAATAAATTCTCTTATTTCGTTTAGTTGAACTTGGTTGATTGTATGAGAAGGGCGTTTTTTATCATCAGGGTTTTTTTATTAAGAAATTTGATTTATCAATTAAAACAATAAAGATTTATTGTTTTAATTGAAGAAAATGTTTTTATTTTTCATAATACACAATTCTTTTTTATAATAAAATCTTTGTCAGAGAATAAAGTATTGTAATCGATTCGTGAATAATGAATTTTATTCTCTCGCAAATTAAAATTCTCGCTCGTGCCTCGCTCAAATTTTAAACTTTTGCTTGAGAATAAACTACTTCATTATTCACTCATTGATTAAACTACTATTAGAATATGTGTCACAACAACACATAAATACATTTTAAGACCCAGGTCCACACCTAGGTCCCACAACAACTGGCGTACCAAGGTGTTGATGAACGCTTTTTTTAAACCTCTGCGGGTTGAAGCCACCTGAGACTAAGGCTTCCGGCAAACTATATTCTATTTTTATGCAGTTCGGACAAAGAAGTCTTTCTGCGATCTGCCAGTATGAAAGCGCGGGATCTCGACCGTTTCACTGGTTGCAGTAGCCGAGTGTGTCAGAAGAAAGATTTTTATTTATTTTTTTACCTAATTTTTTGCAAAAAAATAAAATTAATTGTTTGTTTGAAAAGAGATTTTATTATTATTATTGAGAATTATTGCATTATAAGTTTGTCAAAAAAATGTTGTCAAGTGTGTCAAAAGTGAGATTTTTATTTATTTTTACCCAATTTTTTGGAAAAAATAAAATTGTTTGTTTGAAATGAAATTTTATTATTATTATTGAGAATTATGGCATAATAAGTTTGTCAAAAAAATGTTGTCAAGTGTGTCAAAAAATAATTTCATTTATTTTTTAGCCAATTTTTTGGAAAAAAAAATGTAGCTGTTTTTATGACGTAAATGTAATTGAAAATGAAATTGAACATGGAAATTTTTGAATTTGTTATAGTTTTTGAAATATTTTTGGAATTTTGAAAAAGTTTGTATTTTTTTTTGATTTTGTAATAATTTTTGTAATATTTTTAGAATTTCGGAAAAAGTTTTAATTTTTGATTTCGTAAGAATTTTTGGAATATTTTTAGAATTTTGAAAAATTTTTAATTTTTGATTTTATTATAATTTTTGGAATTTTGAAAAAATTTTCAATTTATGATTTTGTAATAATTTTTGCAATATTTTTAGAATTATGGAAAAAGTTTGAATTTTTAAGAATTTTTGGAATATTATCGGAATTTAGAAAAAGTTTAAATATTTGATTTCATTCTAGTTTTTGGAATATTTTTGGAATTTTGAAAAAGTTTGATTTTATTTAATTTAACAACATTTTTAAAATTTTGATTATAATTTTCCGGCAACGTATTGATATTTCGTGTTAGTTTTGTAATAAATTATTAAACAGATATAAAAAATAGTTGTACTTTAACTAAGAGTTATGTTTGATATACATCGCTGCCCAAAACTAAAAACCATGTCCTCGTGAAAGTTTTTTGCCGAAAACTATATCAAAATCCTTTACCCAGACCGAAGTCTTGATATCTCAGAGCTGTGAGATTTCAGCCCCTCCATATTTTCTATCAAAATTTCGGTGGGGCACCAAAAAAAAAAAAGAATAGTCGCCCAAAAAAAAGCACCCTTATATACATATATATATATATATATATATATATATATATATATATATATATATATATATATATATATATATATATATATATATATATATATATATATATATATATATATATATCAAAACGTTTATTTTATTTTTTATCAAAAGAATATCACAATAAAGTAAAAATCCGTATCAAACATAATGATCTGTTATTATATCTCCCCAAACCAACTCATTTCAACGTTTTATGTTTTGTATTGGACCATCCTGAATCTAAATAGCCCAAAACAAAAAAGTATAAGTCAGAGGGTGAGGGAGGTGTGTAAGCGGTTAACAAAAACACATGGAATCTTGATGATAAATGATACGAAATTGTTTAAAAATGGAAGATCTGGATTCACTTTAAAAATGTAAGCTCACTACGTTACGAACTGTCTTCCACAATGGTTAAAGCCCCGATATATGGTTATATAAAGATTCGTTTGTTCAAGCAAGCAATATCGTAGTATGTTCAAGGAATATTCCATAACTAAGATTTAGGATGCTACGGTTGACTGAATTCATGTGATATCTTATATTGACTCATAGAAGGGACTGGAGTATGCGGAGTTGTCACTCCCGTAAATAAAATATTATAAAATGTCTACAAATCAACAAAAATTGATTGCTGAATTTTCTAGAATTTCAAAGATTCATTTAGAATATAGAATGTCCCAGATCTCGTTTGTAGGCACGTTTTTCTTTTTTAATTTGCTAATTCCCATTTAGCAAACTTTTATTTTTATATAATCAATCTCATACGCATTGAGGGATCAGTTTTTATTAATTTGTTAATTTTTTTCTATTTTTCGATCCACGGGTGTGACAACCCCGCGTACTCCAGTCCCTGCTATTGGCATATGAGTTAACGTGAGATATCGCATATTACTGGCAATATCAGTGAGATATCACTAGCCAAGGTGATATTTTAGTGGTGCTGGCGGATGAACCGTATTCAGTCAACGGTAGCACTCTCAATCTTAGCTAATGAATATTCCTTGATGCTGGAACGCTGTAGCTTGCTCGAAGAAACGAGCCTTCATATAACTATATATCTGAGCTTTAATCATTGAAAAATATACTGCGTCCCATAATCAAGGATTATGCCATTAGCTGGACTATTGGCAAACCAATTTTAGTTTTGTTCCTGCAAATTTTTAAAACAAATTTGCTTTTTATCTCTTATTTTATTTTTATTCCTATCCTATCACGAAATATTGGCCTATGTCATATTTTATATGTGATAGGATTTATGGTTTAGTTATCCATTATTTAACAAAAAAATATTAAAAAAAAAAACAGATTTGCGGCCATTAACATCCTTTGAACGCATGTTGTTGTGGGACCTTGGTCTTAAAAGGTTTTTATGTGTTGTTGTGACACATATTGTAATGCCTACTACACATCACATTTTGTAAAATAAAAAAAAAAAAAAAAACTGATTGTGTATTGATTAAATTCAGTTTCCAATTTATTTTGAACCGCATTTTAGCATAAATGAATTTTAATAGATCATAATTAACTATCGTTAAAGTTCATTATGAAAATTTAACACCTCGAAATTGTTTTTGTGGGAATATCTAAATAGCAAGATTTACATCAACTAAACAGAAACGCTTCAGCAACTTCAACAAAACATACCTGACGAGATTAATAGATTAACGTTGAAGTATGATTAAATGTGTTGATCTGCCATTTGGTAATTCTTAATATTCAATAAAACATTAATCAGTATTACACCAATTTTACTAGTTGTAGTGTTCCGTACTTTGAAAAAGTAAAAACAGTCTTCGGTGTCTGTCCGAATTTCTACTTAATCGATTTTCTCACAAACTACAGTTACAAAATAATGAAAAACGTGATCTACGCAGTTGAAAAAGTCGAAATTTGAGCTTGACCATTTTTGATTTTCCTGAAACCTGACATGTAAGTAGTATGGACAAAATAAAAAATACGAATTATTTTAAATTTTTTTAAAAGTGCATAGTTTGAGCACAGGGGGCACCCCAACATGCATGAAAAATGAAAATTCTGCCAATCCGATATAACTTTGAAATTGGATTGCTCAAGAACGGCTATACCGATTTCATCAAACTTTTTTTTGTTTGATAGATGATTAGTTAGTTGTTTGGAAAAAAAATAAATTTATTGTTTTTATAATTAATTTTTAAATAAAAATATTAAAAAAACTTTTTTAAAGATGGCGCTAGGGTCGAAGATCAATTGGAATTAAATTAATTTTTTTCTGAAAATAGTTCTATCCTTACTCCAAAATATATCAAATTAACTCAGAGGCGTTAATTTTTGTTCTTGAGATATTTAATTTTAAAGGTTTTTAGTACGACTAAAATACGAATTTTTCTTCATTTTTTCACACAACTTCCATTATCAAAAAATTTTAAAATCAATTAAATTTTAACTTCTTTTTTTTTTTAAATATAGCTCTAACCTTATTTTAAAATACATATATCAAATTTACAAAGAGGCGTTAATTCGTGTTCTTGAGATATTTAATTTTAAAGATTTTTAGTCCGATTAAAATTCTAATTGTTCATTATTTTCTCGAACTTCAGTGGTTAAAATTTTTTGATGATATAAATTGTTCGAAAAAATAATGAACAAATACAATTTTAGACGGGCTAAAAATCTTTAAAATCAAAAATCTCAAGAATACGAATTAATGCCTCTTTGTAAATTTGATATATTTTAAAATAAGGTTAGAGCTATATTTAAAAAAAAAGTTAAAACTTAATTGATTTTAAAATTTTTTGTTAATGGAAGTTGTTTGAAAAAATGAAGAAAAATTCGTATTTTAGTCGTACTAAAAATCTTTAAAATTAAATATCTCAAGAACAAAAATTAACGCCTCTGAGTTAATTTGATATATTTTAGAGTAAGGATAGAACTATTTTCAGAAAAAAATTAATTAAAGTCCAATTGATCTTCGACCCTATCTTTAAAAAAGTTTTTTTAATATTTTTATTTAAAAATTAATTATAAAAGCAATAAATCAATCTTTTTTCAAAGGGTATAGCCGTTCTTGAGCAATTTAATTTCAAAGTTACATCGGATTGGCAGAATTTTCATTTTTCATGCATGCTGGGGTGCCCCCTGTGCTCAAACTATGCACTTTTAAAAATTGAAAACAAAAAAATTGCAAACATTTGTTTTTATCTGTATTTTATAGGCATAGATAAGGAGACAGTAAAAAGGATTGAAATATTTCAAAAAAAAAATTTCGGCTTATCATTCAAAAGGTTATTTGGAGGAGGTCGGGAGGGGAGATGTTAAAAAAAAATATTTTTGACCTTGACGTGTATCATATGAAAGGTGAGTTTTTTCTAGTCCAAAAAATTTTTTTTGCAATTTGCGCTGAAAACGTTTTTGATTTATTTCAAAAATTTGTTTCTTCTTTTTTTTATGTACTACAGTTTTTATATACTACAGATGATAAAAGCATAGCTTTCAAAAGGCGTATATGAGCAATTTCAAAAAGATTCAACAACGTTTTGACTTGAGCCCTTTTAATTTTGATTATTTTTTGTTTATAGATAGTCTTTCATAAATAAAAATACAAGTTCTCTTAGAACTTTTTTTTCGACCAGGGGTGCCCCTCAAATTTTTGTTATTTTGTGATGTGAATGCATTTTGACGAGCGATTGTAGAAAAACTACTCAATCGATTTTCATAAATGATATGTCGTTGAATAGATATTAGAACAAAGTTTTTAAAAATGTACACTGCTAATTTTTTTAAATAATTTTTAACGGTGTAACATAAGAAAAAACTTTGTAATTGAAAAAAAGATGGCACTACGCCTTTTTTTTTTTAAAACTTAGTTGAAGCTTATTTTATATCTAACTACTTGTGAAAGTTTAGGAGATGCGTTATTTTTTGTTTTAAAGATAAAATTCGTTTTTAAAATAAAATTCTTAATTTTATACGTTCTTGTGGTCGAAGGGATGTGAATTTAGTAAATCCTATTTTCACATCAGGAAACTTATTTTTAAACTCCACATAAGCTTCATTTAATGTACATAGCAACAAGCGCTTTTGGGGATTTATGCTGAAATTGCTCATATTTTCTTTATTGTACATATATACCCAACAAACGTAACCCAAACTTTTTTAATATACTGACAAAAATTATGGACGAGATTAGAGCAAAGTCCCCTAATTGTGAAGTTATCGTTACCGGTGACTTCAACGTCCACAACAAATCATGGTTGGAATTCTCCAAATCGACCGACGATGTTGACAATAGTGGAAAACTGGCAGAAATTTTTGCCGCGTCTCAGGGCCTATTCCAAATTGTAAAAAGCCCGACTTTCACTCCCCGTAATGGCGGTGATAATAGTTTTCTACTAGATCTCTATCTTACCACAATGCCAGATATTACGAGTGTCGATGTCGCGAAAGGTAGTATTGGAAATTCTGATCATTATTTAATCTCATCAGTTATCAAAACTGATTTACTTAAAACTACAGCTCCCAAACCCCGTAAAATATTTCACTACTCAAAAATGGATACGAGTGGTCTTCAAAATTTTTTCCATGGTTTCCCTTTCGACCGTCATTGTTTTTACACTGACAATGTAAATGTTTCTGCTCAAAACTTTACAGAAACCATCCAATTTGCTATAAATAAATTTGTCCCTTTCTCCATAGTAAAACCCAAACAAAAATACTTGTATTCGAAAGCTGCCAAAACGGCACTTAGAAACAAACGTAGATCATTTAATATTTGGATTCATAACAAAACTCCCACTAATCGATCCCAATATCTAAAGGCCAACAAAATATCTAATCAGATTATCTCAAACGAAAAGTCCGAAATTGACAGAGCGAAAGCCTCAAAACTTACGTCTATGTCTGTTTCTGACAAGAGTTTCTACAGTGCCATTAATTCTTTAAATTCTGGTACAAAATTTTCTATTCCCCCTATTATTGATGGTGATTTAATCGTCAATGATCCCGCAAGAAAAGCTAACTTGTTCGCTGAACGCTTTGCTCTGAACTCCACTGTTTTGGAAACTCCTAAAGAAATACCCCAAATCCAGTCTTCAGGAGTTAATATGAATGAACTTCACTTCAAACCCAAAATAGTCGCTAAACTTTTAAAGGGGTTAAACATCAACAAAGCATCAGGAATGGACAATATTCCACCCATTATTTTAAAAACCTTTTCCAAAGAACTTGCACCAACTTTAACTAAAATATTCTACCAATCCTACAAATCTGGTATATTTCCCTCGTGCTGGAAGTTGGCAAATGTCCAGCCCGTCCCCAAAAAGGGACCAAAATCCGATATCTCAAATTATAGGCCAATAGCTTTACTATCGGTCCTATCCAAAGTCTATGAGCATTATATTAATACACATATTTCAAAATTTCTGGAAGAAAATCATTTAATATCCGACAGCCAATACGGTTTTCGAAACAAAAGATCAACTACCGATCTATTAAACTATGTAGCGCATTGTTGGAACAGCATACTTGATAAAGGTGGTGAAACATACGTTATCGCTTTAGACATCTCCAAGGCATTCGATCGAGTCTGGCATGCCAACTTAATCAACAAGCTCGTTGCGTACGGTTTTCATCCCAATGTTGTGAAGCTGATTCAAAATTTTCTATCCGGCCGATACATTTCGGTAACCTTAGACGGATATTCTTCTGAGTCTAAACTAATTAACGCTGGTGTACCCCAAGGCTCAGTATTGTCCCCAACCCTATTTTTGATTTATATCAACGAATTGTTGAAAATCACCAGCAACCCAATAAATAGTTTTGCAGATGATAGTACTCTGCACAAGTCGTTCGAGCCCCTTCCTTCAAAAGGTAAAATGCACGAACGAATTAATCCTGCCCGGAGAGACGCTGCCATAAACGTGAACAAAGACCTGAATAAAGTCGCCGACTGGGGTGACCAAAACCTTGTCAATTTCAACTCCACCAAAACACAGCTGTTGATTGTTTCCAGATTAAAGACCGAGTTCCCCAAAGATATTTTATTTAGTATGTGTGATGAACCAATAGGTGAATGTAAAAACATTCGTTTATTGGGTGTCACAGTTTCAAATGACCTACTCTGGAACGATCATGTAATGGCGATGGCAAAAAGCGCGTCTAAAAAACTCGGCCTCCTAAATAGATGCAAAAAATTTTTCACTCCATACCAATTGCTCCATGTTTATAAGTCCTATATCCGTCCCTGTATGGAGTACTGCTGTCAAGTTTGGGGTGCTGCCTCTGTTTCCATCTTGGCCCTCTTGGACTCTGTTCAAAAGCGAGCTATACGAATTGTAGGTGATCGAACTTTGACATCACAACTTGATTCCCTACAACATCGTCGCACTGTTGCTGACCTCGTTGTTTTTTACAAATATCGTCATCAGCAGTGCTCAGATGAAATCAGCGGCATCATGCCTCAAACTTATTCTTACCCCCGTTCCACTCGGCAATCGGCTGCCGCAACCAGTGAAACGGTAAAGATCCCGCGCTGTCATACTGGCAGATCGCAGAGAGACTTCTTTGTCCGAACTGCGTACAAATGGAATAGTTTGCCGGAACACTTAGTCTCAGGTGGCTTCAACCCACAGATGTTTAAAAAAAGCGTTAATCTACACCTCAGAACGCCAGTTGTTGTGGGACCCAGGTCTAGACCTAGGTCTTAAAAGGTATTTATGTGTTGTTGTGACACATATTCTAAACCCTATTACACAACACATTTTATTAAAAAAAAAAAAAAAAAAAAATATATAATTTTTATAATATTTTAAAAGTTCATTTAATAATAAAATATTTGATATTTAACATTAAAAAAAAATCTCTTAGTTTATAACGCCATTTTTATAATTTTCGTTCAAAACCAAAAAAACTGATTCCCGACAGTCATATGCACAACGAATTTTATCTTTAAAACAAAAAATAACGCATCTCCTAAACTTTCACAAGTAGTAAGATATAAAATAAGCTTCAATTTAGTTTTAAAAAAAAGGTGTAGCGCCATCTTTTCTTCAATTACAAAGTTTTTTTCTTATGTTACACCGTTAAAAATTATTTCCAAAAATTAACAGTGTACATTTTTAAAAACTTTGTTCTAATACCTATTCAACTATATCACTTATGAAAATCGATTGAGTAGTTTTTCTACAATCGCTCGTCAAAATGCACTCACATCACAAAATAACAAAAAATTGAGGGGCACCTTGTGAAGACTCCTGGTCGAAAAAAAAAGTTCTAAGCGAACTTGTATTTTTATTTATGAAAGACTATATCTATAAACAAAAAATAATCAAAATTAAAAGGGGTCAAGTCAAAATTTCCCAAAAATTTGCTGAGCTTGCGTGAAATTGCTCATATAGTAAAAATAATAAAACTCAGTAAACAAGAAAAAGGGTTTTTTCATTTCTTATTTTAAAGGCGAGCGAGTTATATTCGCACTTGTCCAACTTTTTTCATGAAGATGTACAAAATAGTATATTAAGAAACTAGTTTCATAATCGACGATTTTATCGCACGCAATCTGCTTAGAAAACGACCCGCGCAGCGGTGAGTTTTCTAAAGGATAAGTGCGATAAAACGTCTTATGAAACGAGTTTTTTATACTATTTTTTCTATTTTGCATTTTTTGTCTTGAAATTTAAAAAAATATTTTTTATGTTTTAATGTTTTAAAGAAAATTTCTAAAAATTTCAATTCAAAATAGTAAGCTCTGCGTTTCATCATATTTCTATATATTTTTTTGTTGCAAAACTAGCTTACATAAAATGTGTATTTTATTAAAAAATAGTCAATTTGAAATTTTGTTATTATTACTAATTATTTTAATTAATTAAAATATTTAGCACTAATTAAGATATTCTTATTAATTTTATTTATATAATTATTCGTTTTAATTTTCACTGACGTTTGTATGACCAATGTGACCAACCTTGAACTTTGCGTATCGTAATGAAGGCCATTTCGATACGCATTTGGGTATCGAAATGACTTTATTTTAGACGCAAAATAGAAAAATAAAGTTGTAAACTTGCTCGCCGAACACCCTGTAAAACGAAGAACCAGAATACTAACAATAAAATGACAAAAAAATTTATGATTAAGATTAACATTATAATAAAATAACAAACATATGTCTGTTATACAACATATAGTATTTGCTAAACTTAAAAGTTGAAAATACTTTCTGTTTCTTAAAACTTATGTCTTTGAATGAGTTATAAAACAAAATAATCATAAATTTTGACATCGCAATAGGATAAATTGTGGATTTTTTAATATATAAAATGATTTACTGAAATGCTAGTGATGATTGAGCAAAAAAGGTTATAATTTTATTACCGTTGTATAACCAAAAAACTAAAACATTACCGTTGGATCAATGGATTTTGAATGAATATTTGTTTAAATTAAAACTAAAGGAGAAATATTCTTGTTCTAGAATAATAAATGATAGGAGACAGTAAATATCTAAAATGTAGTTTATCATTGGAACGCGAGTAAGGTCCAACAAGATCAATATTTAAATCTATCTAAATGGGAGGCGTATGTATGATGGATCACTGTGCTTGCAGGTTGCTAGCAACTTATTTTCTGATCTCAAGAGATTGTCCTAAAAGTTTCAATTTTCAAACCGGTCTAGCATGCGGTAAGAATGATGAGTTTTTGTCTTGTTGGATGAGCATAGATAGCCTGAAGTGAAATCACTGTGTGTAATTTAAATGTAGATTTTGCTATTATCCTGTCTTATGCTTAACACCTTGCCGTCTATTGACGTTAGTAAGATCGAATAATCGTTTGCTGCAGTGCGCCATTGTTGAGCTCTATTTTCCTCCATTTTTTCTATCACGCTAAATACTAGCATGCGATCCTGGTCAATAGTCACAACTGATATACGCATCTCTACTTTCGACTGACTGACCATTGGGTGAAATTTAGGATTCACAAAATATTGGTTTCGTACAAAATCATTATCAAATCTTCTCCAATATTGATTATCATTACAGCATAAAGAGTGTCTATCCAGACCATTTATTTCAGTGTTACTTTTTGCATCGTTGTGGCAGAATGTCCAAAACCTTTCATAGTTTGATCAGATAATGTTAAACAATTTATAGAAAATTGCTGCTAATGCGAAAACTATGCTTTAGTGCGGTCTTTTTAGTTCCATTTCAAAAGCTCCACAAAACTTAAAAATTATAGAATGGAAAGTGAGTGAAGTCATACTTAAACTTAATCCGTAATGCAAAACGTACATCATCACATATCTGTTCATTTATTTATTTTTAAGATTATTCATGTTCGAATTGTTAACTTGTAATCCACCTCTACCTCCCCACTTTTATTTACCAAAATAACTTCACCAACTTTACCAATAATCAATACTTTTTTTTACTGAGTAGTGCGTCTTTTACTCTTTTATTTTTATTTAACAAAAATAAAATTATAAAATTAATTATAATTTGACTATTATAAATCATAATTTATTATTTATTGTTATAGTTTAGTGATTTTGTTTGTTTAATTTTCTTTTAAAATTTCTTTTAAATCAAAATTGAATTCTACTATCGAATTTTTTTTCTTTCTTTTTTCGTCAGTTTAATCGTGTCTTGTAATCATATTGACGGGTTTCTTTAAATTATTTTCTTTTCTTTTTATTTATTTTAAAATAAAATATTTGTTTTCGATCGTGATCGCGTGGTTAAAAAATTTAAAGTGTTAGAAAAAAGTTATAAGAATTTTGTTGGTTAGTTTGCAAAAAAATACGAAAATCTTAATTAAGTGGAGTTTTTATTAAAGTGATAATAATCGTTCTTAAAGTTTTTTTATGCTTTAAGATAGAAGTGAAAAGAGTAAATCATTTTATTTTTAAATTTATTAATTAAATTAAATTAAAAGTGATTTGTTAAAGCTACAAAATTTTTGTCTTTTTGGTCTTACAAGGTTGTTGTGAAATTTAATTATTGAAATTTTAGTGTTTTGAAATAAAATAAAAAAAATTTGAATTAAAATAATTGATATATTATTTTATAGTTTTTGGGTTTATGCTTGAGTAAACCAGGTGTGTGTAGGTGAAATCGTTGAAATTAAATTTAAAAAAGAAAATTTGTTTATTTGGTTTCGCCATTATATTACTCTATAAATTATAAAAAATAAGTTAAAAAGAAATAAAAAATAATAAAGAAAATTCAATTATATTTATAAAAAAATTATTTGCATGATAGTGATAATGGAATTTAATTTAGACTTTCATTTAATGCTATAGTATCCCTGACAACTAATCACCACACCTACATTTAATCAAACAAATTGACAGTTACTCTAATTTAATTCAATTATTTTTTTAAATACAAACGTTTCGGTGCCATGGATATCATAACAAAATTTTTAAAAGTAGAAAAAGTCTTCATCGATCATCATAATTTGACGATGCAAATTTCAAAATATTATGAATTATGACAATCACAAATTATTCATAGTTAACGATGATGAATTGAGAGAAATATTTAATAGAAGATATCGTCGCTTTAATAATGAAACAACGTATGCTATTTATACGTTGTTTTTATATAATAGGTGCGCTGCATTCCCCATAAGGGTATCTTTGAATTGGCGTTTTTACATTTTCGAATTATTTTATGACTGGGGGTAAGAATTAATAAATTATAAATTAACGTCCATGCAAATGCATGCGCACATCAAACTTTAAACTCAAATATCTCGAAACTATACTTTTGCGTATACGTCATTTCATTATTAAAGCGACGATATGTTTAGTTTGCTGATGATCAAATGAAATGACATAAATTTTAATAGTTTATGTAATTTAAGGTCATTATCAATACTAATAATTATTGTTATTTTCTTACATCATTTCATAATTTTTGTTTATCATAAAATATCATTATCTGAAGTTGGATGTTGTAAACCAAAATTTAAAGTAATTTTGACCATTAAACTTGATGGATATAATAATTATAAATCTTTTAAAAAAGTTGTGTAGTATTTTAATTAACTGGACATAAATCACACAAATAGCCTAACTTATCCAGAACAAATTGCGATTATAAAGAAATAGAGGTCAAATTGGGAATAAAAAGTTAATGGGTATTCTAATCTTTCGGCCACGCTTTGTCTGAGTTTGACTTTTTTATTGTTAATCAATTTCATTTTAAATCTATTAAGTCATCGACGATTTTGAAATAGTTATTCATTTATTTAAATTATTTCGTTGAAATATTTTTATTTATCTTATCTCATCTCATCCTTGAACAAAAATAAGGATTCGTTTAATTAAAATTTATGCATTTGATACAGTCTTTAATTAAATGAAAATTTACGACATTTATAATAATTCTATGAGGAACTGGGATGTTGTTTCCTATTTTCACTGCAAGATGCGAACCTACCTCAATATTTGATTGTCTCATGTCCGTTGCACTAATAATCCTTCATCAGGATTAGACTAATAATCCTCCATAAGAATAGAATTACCAACCTTCTTAGTAGCATTGCTGTAGTCTCTCGAACTCTCCGCACAAGAAACGCGGCAAGAGACTTTTCTTAAGTGATAGTACATTTTTTTTTCTTATTTCAAATGTTTGTTTTCAAATGTTACGTAAGAAACGTAAATAAAATACATGCCTTTAGGATTACGCCTCCAAGGATTGTTCAGTGTCTGTCATTTTAAAGTAACCGTGGGTCCTCGGTTCTCGGTTCCAACGTTTTTTGACACGGCTCGGCAAGACACGAACCCTCAATTGATGTCGAGAGCAGTGATTTTCTGTTTTAAATTGTTAATTATGTTATTTCTATTATTGTTTTGAGTTCGAGTGATCCATTCCTGGGATCCATCATGTCAAAGCTATGTATGACATTATAGAGTGAGGTTGTCCTTGAAGACTGCCAGGCATCCAAGCGGCTCTGCTAACTGTTCTATTTGAATGGATTCCGTACGGGTGGAGTGACAACTTGAAATGATCAAATTTTCTAGTTCTTTGCTTGATAATTTTACTATCACAATGTCGAAGACTATGAAGCCTCGTGGTTTACTAGCGCTGTGAAGCACCAATGGTAATTATATAGAATTCTTCCGTCACTTCCGATGGCCTTGAAACTGGAGCATATTGTACAACTTTTTATACTGAACAAAAATATATACATATGGGTGATTCTACAAAAATCGGGTAACTTTTAGGGTTATTTTGCTTACTATAGTTTTCACGTTTAATTTCTACAATTTCGGGTATTTAAGATATAGATAATCTCATGAGCATATTATTCCAAATCGGGCCAGTCATTTTTTAAAGTAGATTTAGGGATATTTAAATTTTTCTAAATTTGACTGCTACCGGACTGACCAGAGTAACAGAGTAATATTTGAAATTTACTAAAACCTTGAAAAATCTCGTAGAATCTTGTAATGGCACATATCTTTGTGATAATAAATCCCTTAAATAACTTTTGAGATTAACTGTTACCATGTAATACGGTGAGAACCATCTCAATCTTCAAAACAGACTTTTAATTTTTTAATTACGTTATGGTACTTAAACTAAATCATTTTGAGGTAGTTTTACTTAACAGTATATATTTTTTGAGAAACCAACAAACAATTGAAACAAAAACATGACAATTTTTGCCTATAAAACCTGAAAACGCTAAAATACTAGCAGGGGACTGACGCCAGGGGATTGATGAAAAAGACATAAATTTCAGGTTACAATTACAACTAATGTTTTTTTTGGTTTTTTCGAATATCACCAAGCTTCAACAAACCAAAGGTAACTGTGCTCAAAACATAATAAAATTCAGGTTGACAAGGAAATAACGACTCTCCAGGGTACTGATATTTTGACTGGATCGGAAGGTGTATACACGTTAACAACGACTCTAGCACTGGCATAGTAATAACGGCTGTCAAATGTCGCGGTCTGTCGCTAACTTTACTACCAACGCTAAAATTTAACTGAGATTTGAACTTGAGTCGGTGATATTTACCGAGAATTTCAAATTTGAAAGACACACAAGGGACTGACGACAAAAACTGATGACAAAGTTTGTTATTATTTTTCTGATAACCTTGAGATTGCATTATGAAAGTTGTGATAGTAATGTACATTACAGATTGTAGTAAAATTTACTACATATTTTACTAGTTTTACTAGTTTCCTTAAATTAATAGAGCAATTTCACGAAGATTAAACAACGTTTTGACTTGACCCCTTTTAATTTTGATTATTTTTTGTTTATAGATAGTCTTTGATAAATAAAAAATACAAGTTCTCTTAGAATTTTTTTTTCGACCAGGGGTCTTCACAGAGTGCCCCTCAATTTTTGTTATTTTGTGATGTGAGTGCATTTTGACGAGCGATTGTAGAAAAACTACTCAATCGATTTTCATAAATGATATGTCGTTGAATAGGTATTAGAACAAAGTTTTTAAAAATGTACACTGTTAATTTTTTGAAATAATTTTTAACGGTGTAACATAAGAAAAAAATGGTGTAATTGAAAAAAAGATGGCATAGCCTTTTTTTTTTAAACTAAATTGAAGCTTATTTTATATCTAACCACTTGTGAAAGTTTGGGACTAGTTATATTTTTGTTTTAGAGATAAAATTCGTTGTGCATATGACTGTCGGGAATCAGTTTTTTTTGTTCTGAAGGAAAATTATAAAAATGGCGATTTTTAGATTCAGATTTTTTTTTTATGTTAAATATCAAATATTTTATTATTAAATGAACTTTTTAAAAAGCAATTTCAGTCAAGTTCAGCAAATTTTTGCGACATTTTGACTCGACCCTTTTTAATTTGGTTTATTTTTAGTTTATAGATAGCCTTTGATAAATGAAAAATACGGCTTCAAGTAGAATTTTTTTAAATACAGACCAAAATAAACCAAATTAAAAAGGGTCGAGTCAAAATGTCGTAAAATTTTGCTGAACTTGACTGAAATTGCTTTTTAAAAAGTTCATTTAATAATAAAATATTTGATATTTAACATAAAAAAAAATCTGAATCTAAAAATCGCCCTTTTTATAATTTTCCTTCAGAACAAAAAAAACTGATTCCCGACAGTCATATGCACAACGAATTTTATCTCTAAAACAAAAAATAACGCGTGTCCGAAACTTTCACAAGTGGTAAGATATAAAATAAGCTTCAATTTAGTCTTAAAAAAAAAAAGGCTATGCCATCTTTTTTTCAATTACACCATTTTTTTTCTTATGTTACACCGTTAAAAATTATTTCAAAAAATTAACAGTGTACATTTTTAAAAACTTTGTTCTAATACGTATTCAACGACATATCATTTATGAAAATCGATTGAGTAGTTTTTCTACCATCGCTCGTCAAAATGCACTCACATCACAAAATAACAAAAAATTGAGGGGCACCCTGTGAAGACCCCTGGTCGAAAAAAAAATTCTAAGAGAACTTGTATTTTTTATTTATCAAAGACTATCTATAAACAAAAAATCATCAAAATTAAAAGGGGTCAAGTCAAAACGTTGTTGAATCTTCGTGAAATTGCTCAGTAATATATAATATACAGCCAATTTATTGCGTTTTCGTGGTTGTGACATTCCAGGGGACTGACACTTTGAGGTTATATTGTGCTGTTTAACACACTTGTGTATAAAATAAATAACTGAAATTGGGTGACCAAACAAAAGACTTTTAATTCTTTTATAATAAAATGAAATATGAAGAAAATATAATAAAACTTGGTATCTATTGACTGATGACATGGAGTTACCTGATTTTTGTAAAATCACCCATATATAGGGCGCGGAAAACATTACTTTAGGAGCTAATTATAAACATTTTTATTTTATTTTTAATTATTTATTTAAGTATAAAGATATATATTTTATGATATATTATTTAATTTTCCACTCGCTTCTGCGACCCTGCAGACCTTCGATCAATATCACCCTCCCCCCCCTCCCCCTCCCCCTCCCCCTCCCCCTCACCCACAGCATCAATCCCTTCATCTGATAGATTATTGTTTTGTTTTGTCGGTGAAATGTTTTAAGATATAATATTTTATAATATATTATTTTATTTTTCACTCGCTTCTGCGACCCTGCAGACCTTCGATCAATAGCACCCCTCCCCCCTCTTCCCCCGCACCCATCCCTTCATCTGATAGATTATTGTTTTATCGACTATTGTATCGATGGGTGCAGGGGAAGAGAGGGGAGGGGTGCTATTGATCGAAGGTCTGCAGGGTCGCAAAAGCGAGTGAAAAATAAAATAATATATCATAAAATATTATATCTAAAGACATAACAAAAGTCAACATAAAAAAAGTTTATCAAGTAATGTTTTCCGCGCCCTATATACATATATATTGTTGTTCACTATAAAAAGCTGTACAACATACTCCATTTTCAAGGTCATCGGAAGTGACGGAAGAATTCTATATATTTACCGTTTTATCGGTTAATAAAAAAATTTACGATATTATGTCCATTTATAACACAAAAAGCTAATTAAATTAAATAGAAAACTAGATTCATAAATATTTTATCTATTTTTAAATTAACTCGTTATCGTAAGATTTATCTATCAAACATCCATAACATAATTTAATTATTTAACATCAACATATGCAAAACAAACATCTTTTTTATTCGCCTATATATTAAAGTGTTACTTTATTACTGTGATTTGCGGCTTTAAAGTATCACTTTTCAGCTATTTATTTTGTCGTCATAGCTACGTCCAAAAAAGTAAAACGCATTTGTATTTGTTTAAATTCTATGAAAAATAAATTTTTTTATCAAAGCAACCCGCAAATTCAAAATTTCATTATCCAATTAAAATAGTTGTTATCATTTGTTGTCATAGAATTTGGAAAAAATAATAAATATTTTTTCAAAGGTTACTTGTTCCACATTTTTTTATTTTAAGATTTATGAAAATTTATAATTTTAATTTAGAATAAACAACTTTTCTTAAAATATTTTGCTTGCGGCGAATAAAAAATAGTATATGATGCACGGACGTAAGCTATTTTGGACTTAATGTGGGTGCAAATCTCGGCTAGCGCCTCGATTTGCAAACTCCACATCCGTCCAAAATCTTTAGCTTTACGTCCTAGCATCATAATGTACTATTTTATTCGCCTATATATTAAAGTGTTACTTTATTACTGTGATTTGCGGCTTTAAAGTATCACTTTTCAACTATTTATTTTGTTGTCATAGCTACGTCCAAAAAAGTAAAAAGCATTTGTATTTGTTTAAATTCTATGAAAAATAAAATTTTTTATCAAAGCAACCCTTAAATTCAAAATTTCATTATCCAATTAAAATAGTTGTTATCATTTGTTGTCATAGCTACACAATAATTTGGAAAAAATATTAAATATTTTGTCAAAGGTTACTTGTTCCACATATTTTTATTTTAAAATTTATGAAAATTTATAATTTTAATTTAGAATAAACAAATTTTCTTAAAATATTTTGCTTGCGGCGAATAAAAAATAGTATATGATGCACGGACGTAAGCTATTTTGGACTTAATGTGGGTGCAAATCTCGGCTAGCGCCTCGATTTGCAAGCTCCACATCCGTCCAAAATCTTTAGCTTTACGTCCTAGCATCATAATGTACTATTATTTTTGGTGTTAGTCTATCAAAGGTTAGTTGGTAAGTTTTTTGTTAGTTGAATGTTAATCAGCTTACATTTCTATCATGATCAGAATTCGGTTTCTTAATCTTTGCCACTTACTCATCCAACCATCAAAAACAATTTTACGGTTCAATCATATCACATATATTATACTTTATTGTTATTAAAATTATTTATAATTACATCCATGGATAATTTGTAACTAATTAAAAATAATTGTAATTGTACAAACATTTTTATTTTGTTTTACTCTTTTAATTTTTCTCTAATTTCTATTAATTTAATTTAAATTTTTATAATTTTTAGAGTATATAGAAAAAAAATATTTTTTTTTTGTGTAGAGAAAGTAGATAAATAATTAAAATAAAAAATTTAAATAAGTGTAATTAAATATGATATGTGATTTACTTAATTTAAAAAAAAAATTAAAATTCAATTAAATTAATCAATAACAGTTTATTGAAAGTAATAAAATATATAAAATAAAATATATAAAATATATAAAAAATTTATATTTGTAAAACCGATCATGATGATGTCACTGTATCGTACAATTAAGGGGACTAAAAGGCGTAGAGAAAGAAGGTGAGTTGTGTAAAACTTTTATAAAATTGAATTTATTGAATTTATACTATATCGAAGAGCGTTGTTTTGAAAAATTGCTCCAACTTTATTACCTGGTAATCTTTGATGCTGCCTGGCGGTGGCGTATTTCTAGACCATCGTTTTTCTCAAACGATCAACACCTTAGACCAGCGACAATATAAAACTAGTAAACGATCCACCACCAATCTATTATCATTGCAAATCTATTTCATGAAATATATAATTTAAAATATGAAATATATGATTTACTGGTATCGGAGTTGCCATTATACTTATTTTTAAGTTTTTAAGCTAATAACAATTACATAACCAAATACGGCAATATAGAAGAGTGAAATCAACTGAATTGTAAAATTAAATACAAATATGTATTATTTGTATGAACTTCCCATTTTTTTTTAAATCATACATTACGGAACGAAAACGTGAGTTAAACAAATACAAGAATCACTTTATCAAACAAACACCTTCGCATATCAAAAAATTTTTAAGTAGAATTTCACCCAGTCCAAATATGATTCATAAGACAATTCCGTTATTTTATTATAAAATACTGGTGGGTTCAATGGATATGCATATAATACAAGCAAATTCATTCTAATTACTTTTAAAATCATACTTGAAAAAGCAAAACATGTACAGCAATTATTACGGTTCGCATTTCATTAACTTTCTTATACAAAAATAAACACAAAATTTATTTGTTGGTAAATATGATTTAATAACTTATATAAATCACATAAACAAATATTCATTGGACAGAGTTCAAATTATTGTACGATATAACAAATTTCTCTGGAGAGTTGTTATGGTTTGGTAAAATTCCAATAAATCTCTTGTATTTACTCTGTTTTTATTATTTGCAGTAAAATAAAATTTACAATGTAAATGAAATATAAATTTATGAATATTTATTATTCTGAACATTTTTCTTATTATTTCTAACCATACCATAAGAGTTGTCAACTATTAATTTTCTTGTAACATGTCCATTTTATTAAACTGTTGTTTTTTTGTTATGAAAAATAAATAAGAAGTTAGAAATTGAAATAAACTTTTATAAGTACAAAATAAAAATTGTCAGAATTGTGTAGGAGAAAGGTTGAGAAATAAATCTAAGAATAAAAGATAGGTTATGGGTTCAAATTCATTTACATTTATTGAAGATTGGGCATTCAATACCGGATCCAAATTTCAATATTTGTTTGGCCGGCATTAAAGTTCAACCGAAAAATACGGTAGTTCTGATTTAGTCCCAACTAAAATAAGCGCCAATTATCATGATCTCAAACTTGTACATATTTTTTTTTATCAGTTTACTGTCATTCTCTAATTTTCGAAGAACGAAGCGCTTTATCTCTTCGAAACAGAAACTGATTTCAATTGGTCGTGAATCAGCATTAAGTTTTGGACTGTCTAAAGTAAACTTATAACAAAAATGTGATATACGGTTATCATACGTTAACATAATGTTTTGCAATAAAATTTTTTTTGAAATTTCTATGTTTTTGTTTGGAACAATATTAGGGTTCGTAAAATACTCGAACATTAAGTACCAGGGTATCGAGTAGTTATTTTACGCAGATACCCGGGTACTCGGGTAACTCGAGTATTTGGATAATTAAAACAAAACAAATTTTCAATAGTTAATTTGTACATATTTAATTCAATTAATATTTATATTTATTTTGTTCAATCAATTTAATTCTTAAAAATATGTTAAACGTTAAATGAAATCAAATTTTATAATAATATAACATTTACTATAACTTTTTGTTTATAAAATGGAGCTAATGAACTGCGAATTTGGTTATTATATTACCGGCTAATGAAACCACGCGTTCGCATACCGTTGATGTAGGATTTATAGTAAGCAGATTATCTAATTTGGTTTCGATTACCTCCATTTGTCTCCATAAATCGAAGGGATTGCTCAACATTTAAATTTTCGCTTTTTTCTTTGGTTTTAGTTATATATGATGCAAGACAATGCTGTAGCTCATTACATGCTGATGTTTAGTCCCGCTCTCCTTCAGAAGAGTTTGAGCTCTGATCTGCAAATCTGATGTAGTTTTTATTCGAGTATAGACGTAATAATAATTGATGAGCAAGCTGCATTGTAGAAATTTTTGTTGCGTAGCTTAATATTCATTGCCTTTTGGGAAAAAACCATGATGCAAATATAACAATAATGTTATTATATCCTTTTATCGACGTCCATCAACTTCGTTTTTCAAATTTTTAAATAGTTCACGAGAAAGAGGTGTACTAATCTCGTTTATTTCTTTTAGTACGTAGTAAAAAGTACCTTCAGCTGTTATAAGGGTGGTGTTTTTTTACTCAGTTCTTGTCCTGCTAGCATAAGCGGTTCGAGAATAAATGATATTTCCAAATCACATTCGTTCATTTTGTCAGCGCCTAGCTCATCGAGTGCAGTATAAATGCAATTTTTTAATTTAAGAAATCGACTTATTGTTGCAATGAGTATGTTTCACCGTGTTTTACAATTAAAATTAGTTTTAACTTTTTGCCTTCCTGAACGTGATCTAATTATAAAAATAAAAGAAATTAAACAATCGGAAAATAACTGTAGTCGTTTGTGTGGGAGTACTCAGGAATATCTCAAGGAACTACAATTTAAGGTGATAGAAGTATTTCTAAAAAATCTAGATCCATTCATTTTATAAATTTTCTTTGGTTCAAACGTTCGCTAAAACGCTCCATATTTTGTGACTTACAAGCTTTATAATTATTTGACGGTCTTAGCTGATTAACGAACTTATCTAAAATACAACAGTGCAACATATATTTTCTGAAATTATTTTTTGCACAAATCAGCAAAAGCGACAGTGAGCGTCATCAGAATTTTGTTTTTGTAATACCCGGGTACTCGAAGCTATTACCCGGATATTCGAATAGTAAAATTTTTGGTCAAATACCCGGGTACCCGGTTATCCGATACCCGAGTATACGAGCCCTAAACAATATCTTCATAGCTGTTAGCAGACTGTAATGAAGCGCTGCTTCGTTGACTAACAACGAAGTGGCTTAGCAGGTCGCGTACCTAGCGAGATTATTTTTTTGCCCCAGGCTAGCGGCAGCCCTTGGGATCGAGAGAAGAATACCTGCTACTCCAGCACAAATAACTGTAATGTACGCGTAACATGAGATAATATCGGATGTAAGTGAGAAATACAAGTGAACGAAACAGACCCCGGCGACTCCCGTATGCGAAAGAACCACGATCACCCCGTCCAACCCCAACTTTTAACTAAAAATCACACCCTCTCGCACCTCACCCATTTACACTCGCATGCTCACATCCCACGTACTCACATACGCACTCATATACACACACATTCATGCCTCTATGCACATTCCCATTACCCCATTATCAAATATTCCTTTTACTTGACGTTGGCTCATAGATTTAGTTAGCCAAAGCACAAAGAATAACAAAAAAAAAATATGGTACTTAAACTGTTGATCTTCGTTTCAATTAGTTAGTAATCAATGTCATTATCAAGTTCGTTTCCGTTGCTATATCCATTTGTATACCATAAGTATCTAACAGGTCTTTTAAAAAAAATACATAGAAAGAAGAATATGAGAGATTCATCACAATACAGCTATAGGAGATGCGTTTAAATTTATCTATTTGTTTTTCTGGAAAAAAAAAACCAAAAAAAAAACTGATAAAAACTGGAAGGCAGACTTTTCCCGCTAGCCATTCCGTTATCACCGTCATCCATAAGGTCAAAACAAAAACGATACAGGAACTTCCAACTTGATGTCGATTGTTGGTTGATATGGTTGATCATCTATTTCATCTATATGGAATCGTACCGGTAATACAACTGCAGTCAAACAAAAGAGCACCGTTGCCATACCTCCAACCTGACGTGCATACGGAATTACATCATGATCCCAGTTACTTGATGGAGATAATATACTTGTTGTGGTCACGCAAATACAACCAACAAAGATACAGATCAATAAACCATACCATTCGGTCTGTATGACTGGTGTACAACAAAGTTGTGGGTATAATCGTAAACTATTTTATCTTAAAATTTTTTTTTTTGGTAATCTCAATTGCATTCCTTACTTTTGGAATTAAACTTGTTATGATAATTCACCGTAATAAATTAAATACGACAGACATACAAACACAAAGAAACAGTGATTTTTTTTGAGTTTACTTTATATGAACACTTCACGTTTTCTACTTTACTAATGTTAAGTGACACGTAGGATATCACAGAACTTGTTGTGATCATAACACGTCCACTCGTTCTGACAAAGCGAAAAACTTTTTTCTAACAAGAAACAAGATCGATAGTAATTTATATAATTTTCAATTCTCTTAGATATTTTTAGTTTTAGGATGAATTATTAGGATTTTTTTTGTTAGTTTTAACTTGAATTCTTCAATTTTTCAATTCCCGTGGGAACAAGATAAAATTCACACACATGTTTTATTTTTTTCAAGTCAACGTCAAAAAACCAAAAACACTAATCGACTGAGCAATAAGAGATTGAAGCTAGCGGTCATCTTCTATTTATATCAGTTAACGCCCTTATTTTGTTTATTCAACAATAACGAATCGATAAGGTAGTTTCGTGGGAAATTTTATTTTTGTTTTATCGTTAGTAATTGTACCCACTAAAGAGTATGGACTGCTAGTTTGCAATAGAAATTGGAAAAGATTTAAAAAAAACATTGTTTACGAAACGATTATACGAATTATACATGTAAATAGCGCGATTATGAATCAATGACATTACACAATCGCTTCCTAATAATTTTATAGCGATTAATGACTACAAATTAAATATAGGAAATTACATTAGTAAACATTAGACAACTATTTTAGGATAATAATTTTTTTAACGAAAACTATAGTAGACGATGACTAAGGACCGAGTATAAGAAATTAGTTGTAAAGGAAAAAAAACGAAAACAACTATGAACATTTCTGTTACGGTATGTTTTGGGTGTATGGGACAGTGGTTCGAATTTCAATCACGACGTTTGAACTACCCTTTATATCAAGACAAAAGTCAAAATTGAAACCCTGAAATCGTTTGAGATCCTGAGAAGTTGACAATTTTTACGTTGTTTTCACTATCCGACTATAATTGCGATATAATAGTAAATAGGCAAATACTTGGGTAGTTCCATAATAACACCAATTTGATTTTTCTTTGTAAATTTTGTCTTTGCTTGTCAACTACACCAAGCTCCGATGAAGCTCTTATTTATGTTCCATATCCAACAAGAACTCGTTAATAAATAAAGAGGAATACATATGTTTTCAAAGCCTGACAAGATGGCTATTAGCGATGGATAAAATATCCATATTTAAAACAGGTTTTACAAGTACATTAATACGCTATGGTTGATTTCACTCGTTTTCAGGAAAAAACTGACTACGCTAAATCTTTCATGTATACCAACGAATCTATACAAATTTGTTTGGGGATGCAGAAAATGCAACAAACCACAATCACGCTATCACTTCCACTACACGAATAGACTAAAAGCCCGTTAAGGCCAGACCTTCGTTATTTTATAAAAGCTGAAAATTTCTCTGCGCATACCCCTCACTCAGGTAGGAACCATTAGCGACATATGAAGTTTGGATCATGGTAGCTTTGGCAGGGAGCAGGTAACAAAGGGGTCTCCAAAGTTTCGTGTAAGTATAAAAGGTAATTTTTTATATATTCTTCGGCATAGTATTAGAAGTCACGTCAACCATTGCCAGACACTTACTATCGTGGCAACTCCCTACCAGACACACTTCAACTTTATCAATTTGTTAAAGTTTAAGGGTGTCTGGCAATGGGTGGCGTGACTTCTAATACTATCCCGAAGAATATATAAAAAAATTACCTTTTATACTTTCACGAAACTTTGGAGGCCCCTTTGTTACCTGCTCCCTGCCAAAGCTACTATGATCCAAACTTCAAATGTCGCTAATCGTTCCTACCTAAGTAGGGGGTATGCGCAGAGAAACTTTCAGCTTTTATAAAATAACGAAGGTCTGGCTGTCGCGGGCTCTTGCTCTAGAAGAGAAAATTGTTAAAAAAAGAGAAAACACCTTGTTATACATGCAATTATTTCACTAAAAAATTCAGGTTTCGGTTGTAAAATACTACACCAAGATATAATCTGGTCTTCAAGCATCTTCTGTAACTTCTGTTTGAAAAACCAACGCGATGGAAATGACGACAAAGAACATAGCCACGTTTCATATAACACTAAAATGTAATGCAGGGTCTGTGGAACTAAATGGTTTCAATCTAGATTAAGGGTTGTCTGAAGATAGTGCAATATTTGCAGCTTTATTTCTTAGAGAATAAACTTCTTAAAGACAACAAAAAAGTTTCATTTTACTGTGATAGAGATAAAGAATTTTCTGCATCAAAGAATTTGTAACAAATTATGAAGAGAAATGTTTACTATATTGCATTGCACTGACGTAAATGGTTTAATGGATAATATATATAAATAATATTGCATATAGTAATGAATTGTGGAGACATTCTTTACCTAAAAAGCAGGTGATTTCAACAAAGAATAACACTAATAGTTACATCAAGATAAAAAAAATTAAGACGAAACAATGATATTAGAGTAGCTGGGTAATGGCCTTATGGATTATATTTATGCTTGATACTGAAGAGAGAAAAAAAGGTGTCATCGAAGAATCAATGTTTTTAAACCTACACCTCTGCAAAGAAAACGAATGATGTTATAATTATAAAACTAAAATAATTCTTTAAAATTAAGCAAAGCGTTGATTTAAGATCGAACAATAAAGCTTGACTCATCAATCAAGCTCGTTACTCCAATCCTCAGGTGATTTCTTTAACAACCAGAATTAAAAATGTGTAATAGTAAATTTCATAATAATAATGATCATAATTCCACAAATTTTGTATTTATTCATGGAATTCACAGAACTCCTTAATATCATCCAAAAAAAAATCAATTAAGATAGTTCCACAATTCCAAATTTATTTATTATTTTCATCAATGATGAAATTTCCGGTGTTAATGCTAACAAAAACAGAAATATCGTATGTTCGTTCCTCAACCACAAATAACAGTATTTTAATGTCATGGGATGATTAAATTTTTACGATGACGATGATGATGGTATTACTTCTGCATCATAAAAAAATTTTAAACAGTTTTGGTGAAATCCCAAAAAAAAATTTATTAACGTTAAAATTTATTCCAGTTTATAAATTTTGTTATTGATATTCAAATAATAGGCAATGACTACGCAAGATTAACTTAAAGATTGTTGTCTTAGTCACATTGTCTGATGATATTAATAATATCTAGTGACTATAACCCAATAAGAACCAGAGAAGAAATTCAAACAAATTCCATAAGAACAGAATAATCAAACAATAAAAATAATTATTTAATATAAACAAATAAATGTTTCCTCTTCCCAGTTCATTAACTCCTTCAAATCATTCAAATAATATAAATTATATATATTACCAAACCTTTAACGACTATTTGCAAGTGAAGTGCTAAATAAAAATAAAGTCATAGATCAAATAGAACAAATGGTCATAAACATTTTTATTTGTTTACATTTCGCGGACGATCCTAAAAGTAACAGTAGAATTTTTTTATGAATTAAACAAGGCATTTCGTTGGAATTACCAACATACCAATTTACTCAGATTTTCTTTGTTTCGTTTTATTTATTTACTTTAGAAACCATAATGAGTTTAGCTAATTAAATAAATTAAATTGCAATCTGCATTTCAAGAAAAATATGAATCAGGCAGGGATATTGCTCGAAACAAGTTATAACGTTAGTTGGTTAATTAAAATGAGCAAACTTTCAAGTGACTATCTTTAGTTACTTTTAAAAAAATTATCGGTTATTCACACAATGTTTGTACAGTTTTTGGTCTTTGATATTAAAAAAAATTAATTATTGAGTCATGACATTATTTGTTTATGTTTGTAACAAGCTATATGCAGTAATTACAAAGATTTGCAACTAGTATGATATATGTTTTATAGAAAACACACGAATAACTTAATCTTAAAGGAAATGATCGTCAATTGAAAATTGTTGTGGTCGAGATGTTGATGTTGAACATAATCACAATTTGTTGGTTAAATAACAAATGAAACTTACAGTTCTCTAATGGATTTATTATTTATTATTGAACACTCAGTTCACTTATAATTATTGATACTTATAATTCACTTTATAAATTTTATTTATTTCTATTGATCCACTAACTATAATTACAACGGTTTTTTTTTGTTTTAACTCTAAAAACCACTGATTTAATTAAATTCACACAAATCTTGTTATTTTTACTGCAACTAACTCATAATAACTTGAAATCCCATATTTCTATGTTAATTAAAATTTAAAACGTTAACATAATGGTTACCACCAATTTATTGACCGTGTCAATTATTTGAAAAATAAAACATGTAACGCCAGGACTATTTTAATTTTGTTCTAAAAATAATAATTTTCATTTTCAATTATAATTTCATTAATTTTCTTAAAGGTCGCAACATTTTTGTATGCTACTGTTGAGATTTAGTTGCGTCACTCAATTTCAACAAAAAACACGTTTGATTTAATGTTTTTTTATACGTTGGAGAATTGTTTTGATTGTTGGAAAGGGAGATTGAAACAGAAAATTTGATATAAAATGGAGAATTTTGATAATAAATTCAGTCAATATAATTTTGGAAAATTGAAAATAAACAAAATGTTGTTAAGAATAAAATTTATTTATTTAGTTTGTTTTGATAACAATTATTTAAGGTTTTTTAGTCGATATAAAAAAAATAAAAATTGTTTGAATGTGTGTTAAAATTTAATTTATTACAAATAATCGTTTGTGTCTTTTTAAATATGAGATAAATAAAAATCAATTTTATGGTGTAAAAATGTTAAGAAAAAAATATGATTGTCTGGTTATAATCTATTTCTCATAAAAAATAGGGATGATGTTGTTGATTGGTTCAAATCATTGGGGAATGTAGTTTATTGTGATTATTGTGAGAAGAAAAAAAAACAAATTCTAAATTAAAAAGCGAGGTGATTGTCTTCATTGGTCTGAATATTTAATGGCAACTACATTTCTAGTAGCAAAACATAGTAAAGATCCAAAAACACAAGTTGGTGCCGTTATCGTAAACAACGATAATTAAATTGTGGGAATTGGTTATAATGGATTTCCAATTGGCTGCAGTGATGATAAGTTTCCAATAAAAATTTATACGTGGTGCATGCAGAAGTGAATGTGATGTTAAATAAAAATTGTTTATGTATCAAAGGAAGCACAATGTATGTAGCACTGTTTCCGTGTAATGAGTGTGCTAAATATATGATACGATCAGGAATTGTTAGTAAGGAGAGTTATCAGAAGATAAACGAAGACGAAATAAAACATGAAGACAACATTCGACATTAAAGATAAATAATGTAAGTTATTTTTAAAATTGTTTAATTTTTGATTTTTTATTTTTAACTAAGTGATTTTTCTGTTAGCTAATTACTAGTTTAATTATTTTCAATCAATAAGAGGTTTCCAGGTGATAATATGTTTGTTATAAATTCAGTGGTTTTCAGTTTTAACAGTTATTGAGCTATCCGGCATGATAGTATAATATAAAATTAAAATGATATAATTCATAAAAGTTCATGGTACAAACAATACGTTTCAACATAGAAGAAAAACGTGTTCTAGACCGAGTTGTGAAAACTTGACCATTTTTGATATTCCTGAAACTTGGTAGATAAGCAGTATGGACAAAATAAAAAATCAAACTTATTTTACAATTTTTTTAAAGTGCATAGTTTGAGCGTAGCGGCACCCCAATATGCATAAAAAATGAAAATTCTGCCAAAACGATGCAACTTTGAAATTAAATTGCTCAAAAACGACTATACCGATTTCAGCAAACTTTTTTTGTTTGATAGGTGATTTGTTAGTCGGCTAAAAAAAAATTAAATAATTGTTTTTGTAATTAATTTTAAATAAAAATACATATTGGAATTAATTTAATTTTTTTTTGCAAATAGTTCTATCCTTACTCTATCCTTACTCCTTAAAATTTTTCTAGAACACGAATTAACGCCTCTTTGTTAATTTGGAATATTTTAGAGTAAAGATAGAAATATTTTCAAAATTAATTTAATTCCAATTGATCTTCAACCCTAGCGCCATCTTTAAAAAAGTTTTTTTAATATTTTTATTCAAAAATTAATTACAAAAACAATTAATTAATTTTTTTTTTGAAAAGATTAACTAATCATATTTAAAACAAAAAAAGGTTTGATGAAATCGGTATAGCCGTTCTTGAGCAATTTAATTTCAAAGCTACATCAGTTTGGCAGAATTTTAATTTTTCGTGCATGTTGGGGTACCCCCTATGCTCAAACTATAGACTTTAAAAAAATTGTGAAATAAGTCGTATGTTTTATTTTGTCCATACTAATTATATGCCAAGTTTCAAGAAACTCAAAAATGGTCAAGTTCAAATCTCGACTTTTTCACTTGCGTAGATCACGTTTTTCATCCAATGTAAAACATTTAATTTCCTATCATATATATAATACACAAAAAACGAAAAAGCGTAGCCATACCATAGGAAAGAAGACTGAAGAGCATACGGTAGGGAAAGAAGAAAAATAAAAAACGAAACATAAACGAAATTTTTTAAATTTATTTTTTATATCTATTTTCTCTTCAAATTTCAATTTAGTTTATCCTTTGCTTGCGGAGTGGATAGACGTATTATTTTAGATTTAATTTATTTCAGGCTTTAAAAAAATGCTTGTTTTAAAATTTCAGCTGTGTTTAAATTCATTTTTCACTTTTATCTTTTCGGAAAATTAAAAATGAAATGCATAGGGAAAGATTTAAAAAAAATTATTTTAAGTTTCCTTTCTTCTGTATCTTAACTTTTATTTTAGTTATAATTTTCTTTGTTTTTAAATATTTTCTATTGATTAGAAATTAAAGAAACAATTCATAAAAATGATTTGTTCTTTCTTTGCAAAACAATATAAGCAGGCTACAGACCTTCAATCAATTTGTCAATCAATTGAAAACGAAAATAAACGAAATAAAATTTAGGGGATTTTTACACTAAATTGGGATACCCTGTAAAATGTTTTTATTTGTATAATCTAGTTAAATAATTGTGAACATTATTTTACTGAGTTTCTCAATATTTGAAATTAAACGTTTTATGCTGATATTCGCGATATTAATTTAATATTTAATATTTCGAATTGATTTAGAAATATATTTTAAACTTTATAATTATATTTATGTAAGATATTCTGGTCTTAGATGATCCGGATTAGATATTCAATTCGCGCGCTTGGTTAAGATAAATTGGAACCTGACAAAATGAGCAAAAACTCGAAGCTGTATAAGAAAATTAGAAATATTGCCAGAAATGTTAGTTGTGTTATTGAGAGCCAATACTACAAACCTCTTAACGCAGTCTGTTTTCTTTCCGACTGAAGTGCAATCTGAGTTGCATTGTATCCTTAATTTTAATTTTTGCAAATCACCAAATACCAGACACACAAATTAAAATATGTTTAAATTCAATTATTTCAACTTCTAAATCTGTTTATAAATATTTTTGTAACCACTTATAATCAGTTATATCAACACTTATAGAAATTACTAATGTGTATTTAATAAGAAAATAAATCTTTGTTGGTGATATTTACAACAATCTTAAATATTTACTAATTGCGTTGGAAGGAGAGATCATTGAAAACGATTGATTCATGTAGTGAAAGAAAATTAAAATAATGTTGATGAACGAACATGCTCATATGTACATATGCATCATACATAAAAATATCGTCACGCAATTTTATTATTTTCTTATAACATATTGTCTGATTGCTTTGTAATTATTAAGCCATTAACATTGTCTTATTTGTGAATTATGTTTTATAAAGATATTTATGTTAAGTTGATATTGTCTTAGAGATGTAAGTAGAAATCATGTTTAATTTATATAAAAATTACAGCTGTAGGAGTTTGTTAGTTAACCCTTGATTGATTGTAATAGCTGTAAAAAGAAACTGATTGTGTAGTTGTGAACTGCTTGCCAGTTTTATTTTTTGCTGTAGTTTTATCTAACACAGGAAATCTACATCATTGTGTGGTTTAATTGTGTAGTCTTATAACAGCTTTAATGGATTTGCCGTTTCTATATGTATTAACATTAGACTACATTAAGGGAATTTAAATTTTTTTGGGATTTTTGAGATCAATTAAACTCAAGTAAGTAAAGAAGCAATTGGAATTTTTTCAATTCAAAGGGATGGTTTGAGTTTCTCAGAAAAAAACTCCACTTTTCATTTTTCGTGTTTCGGATGAATTCGAACCTTCCTCGAACCTCCCTTCGATCTCAAAAATCCCAAATAAATCAAAATTTAATGTTTTTTGAATGAATTTGAAATTAAAAAAATAAAAACGAATATTATAGCTCACTAAAATCATTGCAGCGAATTGAATTCACTTTAATTCGGATTATGATTCTCCTAATTACGATGGCATCCTCAGCTGGTTGCCATTGATTTAACTGATCCCTGGTTGTCTCAGAAGTTAAGAGAATTTAATTATAAAATATGGTTGAAATCTCAAGGCTCTGAGATATCAAGACTTCGGTTTTGGTTAAGGGTTTTGATATAGCTGTCGCAAAAAACTTTTATGAGGACATAGTTTTTAGTTTTGGGCAGTGATGTATATCAAAGATAACTTTTTGTTAAAGTACATGTATTTTTTATTTCTGTTTAGATATGTATTACAAAACTAACATGAAACATCAGTACGTTGATGGAAAATTATAACAGATCATAAATTAACATGATTTAGTGAAAAGATTATACAATCAGCAAACTACTCAAAGACCTCTCCATTTAGCGTTTCGAGAAAATATTTCAAAATCACAAATTCATATTTCTTTCAAAATTCCAAAAATATTGTAAAAATTAAATAAAATCAAAAATTCAAACTTCTTTCAAAAAAAATTCTAAAAATATTTCAAAACTTATTACAAAATCAAAGATTAAAACTTTATTCAAAAATTCTAAAAATATTGCATAAATCATAACAAAATCAAATATTGTAACTTTTTCCAAAATTATAAAAATTATAATAAAGGCAAAAATTTGAAATTTTTCAAAATTCTAAAAATATTCCAAAAATTCTTACAAAACCAAAAATTGAAACTTTTTTCAAAATTCTAAAAATATATATAAAATTCAAAAATTTGTTTTTCAAAATTCTAAAAATATTCCAAAAATTAGAATAAAATCAAATATTTAAACTTTTTCTAAATTCTAATAATATTCCAAAAATTCTTAAAAATTCAAAAATTAAAACTTTTTCCAAAACAATAAAAATTGTAATAAAATCAAAAATTTAAAAGTTTTCAAAATTCTAAAAGTATTCCAAAAATTCTTACAATGAAACTTTTTTCAAAATTCTAAAAATATATATGAAATTCAAAAATTTTATTTTTTTTTTAAAATTCTAAAAATATTCTAAAAATAGTATAAATAGAATTTAAAAAATTTAACTCTGATTGTGTGTCTTAGTTATAAGATTTACGATTTCATAATAGTAGTTTAATCAATGAGTGTATAATGAAATAGTTTATTCTCAAGCAAAAGTTTAAAAGTTGAGCGAGGGACGAGCGAGAATTTTAATTTGCGAGAGAAAAAAATTCATTAAACACGAATCGGTTACAATACTTTATTCTCTGACAAAGAATTGTGTATTACAAAAAATAAAAACATTTTCTTCAATTAAAACAATAAATCTTTATTGTTTTGATTGATAAATCAAATTTCTTATTAAAAAACCCTAATGATAAAAAACGCCCATCTCATACAATACAACCAATGTTAGAAAACAATACAATAAATAATACATACTATTATTATCGAAATTACATACTAATAAAACTGATTACTGATATAATTAAATGGAAGAGAATAAAAGATCTGTTTAAATTGCCATTCTTATCTAGGTCTTGGTCATTAATGCAAATTTTTGTTACAAAAATGTTAAAATCTTCTTGTAAACTCAGCATCATAAACATAACCAAAAACAAAATTAGTACACATAACATCTTTTATTTTAGTTTCAAAAGTAAATTTCTGTTTTCTCATACTGTATTGCGGGCATAAGAAATCAATTTTCTGATAGTATTGATATTCTAATATATTGGAAAGGGATTGAAGGAGCTTTAAAAGGTTTGACATTTGAGAAATAAGTATATTTTTAATGAAATAAAACGCAGCGAATTGTTCTGAGTGATGCAAGCTTCAGCTACTTGCAACTAGTAGGGAAAGTTTGCAAATATCATGTTGTGGCAGTATGAATGTTTCTTTAGAAAAGTTGAAATTGTTGAATGCCAAATTGAGAGTTATCACTCCTTATCCCACAACTCACTCAACTCACTCAACTCATACAACTCACTCAACTCACTCAATTCACTCAACTCACTCAACTCACTCAACTCATTCAACTCACTCAACTCACTCAACTCACTCAACTCACTCAGCTTACTCAACTCACTCAACCGATTCAACTCTCTCAACTCACTCAACTCACTCAATTCACTCAATTCACTCAACTCACTAAACTCACTCGACTCATTCAACTCACTCAACTCACTTAAACTCACTAAAATCACTCAACCACTCACTCAATTCAACTCACTCAACTCACTCCAACTCACTCAACTCACTCACTCACTCAACTCACTCAACTCACTCAACTCACTCAACTCACTCAACTCACTCAACTCACTCAACTCACTCAACTCACTCAACTCACTCAACTCACTCAACTCACTCAACTCACTCAACTCATTCAACTCACTCAACTCACTCAACTCACTCAACTCACTCAACTCACTCAACACACTCAACTCACTCAACTCACTTAGCTCACTCAACTCACTCAACTCACGCTTCTCACTCAACTCACTCAACTCACTCAACTCACTTAACTCACTTAACTCACTCAACTCACTCAACTCACTCAACTCACTCAACTCACTCAACTCACTCAACTCACTCAACTGACTCAACTCCCTCAACTCACTCAACTTGCTCAACTCACTCAACTCACTCAACTCACTCACTCACTCACTCACTCATCTCACACAACTTACTCAACTCACTCAACTCACTAAACTCACTCAACTCACTCAACTCACTCAACTCACTCGACTCACTCAACTCACTCAACTAACTCAACTCACTCAACTCACTCAACTCACTCAACTCACTCAACTCACTCAACTCACTCAACTCACTCAACTCACTCAACTCACTCAACTCACTCAACTCACTCAACTCACTCAACTCACTCAACTCACTCAACTCACTCAACTCTCTCAACTCACTCAACTCACTCAACTCACTCAACTCACTCAACTCACTCAGCTCACTCAACTCACTCAACTCACTCAACTCACTTACTCACTCAACTCACTCCACTCACTCAACTCACTCAACTCACTCAACTCACTCAACTCACTCAACTCACTCAACTCTCTCAACTCACTCATCTCACTCAACTTAATCAACTCACTCAATTTACTCCACTCACTCAACTCACTCAAATTACTCAACTCACTCACTTTACCAATCTCACTCAACTCACTCAACTCACTCAACTCACTCAACTCACTCAACTCACTCAACTCACTCAACTCACTCAACTCACTCAACTCACTCAACTCACTCAACTCACTCAACTCACTCAACTCACTCAACTCACTCAACTCACTCAACTCAATCAACTCACTCAACTCACTCAACTCACTCAACTCACGCAACTCACTCAACTCACTCAACTCACTCAACTCACTCAACTCACTCAACTCGCTCAACTCACCCAACTCACTCAACTCACTCAACTCACTCAACTCACTCAATTCACTCAACTCACTCTAATCACTCAACTCACTCAACTCACTCATCTCACTCAACTTAATCAACTCACTCAATTTACTCAACCCACTCAACTCACTCAAATTACTCAACTCACTCAACTCACTCACTTTACAATCTCACTCAACTCACTCAAGTCACTCAACTCACTCAGCTCACTCAGCTCACTCAACTCACTCAACTCACTCAACTCACTCAACTCACTCAACTCACTCAACTCACTCAACTCACTCAACTCACTCAACTCACTCAACTCACTCAACTCACTCAACTCACTCAACTCACTCAACTCACTCAACTCACCAACTCACTCAACTCACTCAACTCACTCAACTCACTCAATTTACTCAACTCACACAACTCACTCAACTCACTCAACTCACTCAACTCACTCAACTCACTCAACTCACTCAACTCACTCAACTCACTCAACTCACTCAACTCACTCAACTCACTCAACTCACTCAACTCACTCAACTCACTCAACTCACTCAACTCACTCAACTCACTCAACTCACTCAACTCACTCAACACACTCAACTCACTCAACTCACTCAACTCACTCAACTCACTCAACTCACTCAACTCACTCAACTCACTCAACTCACTCAACTCACTCAACTCACTCAACTCACTCAACTCACTCAACTCACTCAACTCACTCAACTCACTCAACTCACTCAACTCTCAACTCACTCAACTCACTCAACTCACTCAACTCACTCAACTCACTCAACTCACTCAACTCACTCAACTCACTCAAATTACTCAACTCACACAACTCACTCAACTCACTCAACTCACTCAACTCACTCAACTCACTCACTCAACTCACTCAACTCACTCAACTCACTCAACTCACTCAACTCACTCAACTCACTCAACTCACTCAACTCACTCAACTCACTCAACTCACTCAACTCACTCAACTCACTCAACTCACTCAACTCACTCAACTCACTCAACTCACTCAACACACTCAACTCACTCAACTCACTCAACTCACTCAACTCACTCAACTCACTCAACTCACTCAACTCACTCAACTCACTCAACTCACTCAACTCACTCAACTCACTCAACTCACTCAACTCACTCAACTCACTCAACTCACTCAACTCACTCAACTCACTCAACTCACTCACTCACTCAACACACTCAACTCACTCAACTCACTCAACTCACTCACACTCAACTCACTCAACTCACTCAACTCACTCAACTCACTCAACTCACTCAACTCACTCAACTTACTCAACTTACTCAACTCACTCAACTCACTCAACTCACTCAACTCACTCAACTCACTCAACTCACTCAACTCACTCAACTCACTCACTTACTCACCACTCAACTCACTCAACTCACTCAACTCACTCAACTCACTCAACTCACTCAACTCACTCAACTCACTCAACTCACTCAACTCACTCAACTCACTCAACTCACTCAACTCACTCACTCAACTCACTCAACTCACTCAACTCACTCAACTCACTCAACTCACTCAACTCACTCAACTCACTCAACTCACTCAACTCACTCAACTCACTCAACTCACTCAACTCACTCAACTCACTCAACTCACTCAACTCACTCAACTCACTCAACTCACCAACTCACTCAACTCACTCAACACACTCAACTCACTCAACTCACTCAACTCACTCAACTCACTCAACTCACTCAACTCACTCAACTCACTCAACTCACTCAACTCACTCAACTCACTCAACTCACTCAACTCACTCAACTCACTCAACTCACTCAACTTACTCAACTCACTCAACTCACTCAACTCACTCAACTCACTCCCCAGCTAACACAATAGGTGGATTTTAGCTTTAATATAGGTTGATATTATCTGTACAAAATTTTAGTGAACATTCTCATTTAACCTAAATTTATGTATAATTAAAGGTTAAATTTAACGTAAGTGTCGTACTTTTTCCATAAAAATATTGGTTAAATTTTCATGTAATTTTTATGTAATACGCTGGCTAATAAGTGATTAAGTTTAACTATAATTTAACCAAATTTTAAGTTAAATAAGTGCAAATGTTATGTTATATTTTAGCTAATTACTAGTTAAATTTAACTTGTTTGTTACACATGCAAACCACAAAATGTATGCTCCGAAATGTATGCCCCTCATGATCACATAAGCTTACTTTATAGTATACTACAAACTATTATTATATTTTCAATAATTAATGTTTTTTATCGAATACCGAAAAGAAATTTGAAAATTAAAGTATTCAGTTTATAAAAAAACAAATATTTAATTGTATTTTTAAGGTTGTTCTCATTATTTTTTCCTGTTTTTTTTTATGTATAAAAAAGATCGAACCTTTCTTTATACATAAACATTTAAATCCATTCAAAAATACGCTGCAAAGTATGTATAAAAATGTTTATTTGAAGTCGGTTTAGAAATTGTCATAAAAACCTATTTTGTCCTTAAATGCATTAGTTTGGGAGATAGATAATATTGCATCCATAATTCCTAGCCATAAAATTATTTACCTGTTATTTAAGTTAAATTTTGTCAGGTGTTTCATGAAATTACTTAAATTTAACCTAAATTTTTTCACGTATTTTATTTAATACATGTAAATTATCTAGCTATTAAGTGAAAAATTGATCATATAATTCTTATCTAGAATACATTTAATAGCTACAATATCTGACTTTGGCAGAGTAAATTCATGTGTATTTCATGTAACAGCTGAATACAAAACTAAGCAAGTGCAAATTATATGTAATTTTACTGTACCAAAGTCAGATATTGTAGTTATTACATGTTTTTTTCATGAGTATTTCATGTAATTGAACCATCCATTTTTCTTTAACCTTACTTTATTATCGGGCTGTCATTCTACCATAAAAAAGCTTAAAAATAATATTATAAGAAACAAAATATTAAGCCTTATTCTTAGCCTTATTCTTGTTTACTGAGTTTTATTATTTTTTACTATATACGCATTTCGAAAGCTAAATTTTAAAGTAAGATACATTCCATATTTCCATTATATACCGGTGTCGCGTTCTTTTTTCGACAATGTTAACTATTGTTAACAATTGTTAACTTTCGTCGTTCTTTAATTCAATAATTTTAACATTATGTAACAAAATTACGTCATGATGTCGTTCCTAAATTCAATGTTAAACTATCAAAGGTTAACATTTTGTAACAATTTCCAACTCACCTCCTAGACATGAGTTATAGAATGTTGTTATGTCAAATGGTATGTTGTGATCTATTTATCTGTCAAAATGTTTATAATTTAACATTAAGAGATTCGTAAATAAAATTTCTTGTTTTTGTGCTTCACAGTTGAGTTTTATTATAATTATACATATATAAATTAACTATTTTTTATATATTTTAACTTATGTGCTCAAATAGAACAAATTTATTTTTGACAGATCAACAAACGTCTAATATTTTGTCGTTCTTAAATTATAAATCAAAATTGCCGACAAAACTTAACATGACGTTTCAACACAATTTTATGAGATTTTAACAATGTTAGAAAATGTTAAGAAAAAGAACGCGACACTGTGGTTTAATAAAAACCCATTTTTAAAAATTAATAATCTAACTACAGAAAATTATAAAATATAAAGCAAAATGAATGAATCTAATAAAACAATATCCTTCAGTCGAAAATATAGTTTAGGTGATTTATTTATAATATGTTGTTCGGCGGTCTTTTAATTATTAGGTTAAATAAATTAGATTTTATGTTTCCTTCTTTATTGTTCATCAGGTTCAACAGTTCATTGTTCATCCAATGGTAGATTTTTAATGCCAGCCTTGTTCACCAATTTCAGTGGTTGTGACAACGCTGTTAATGAAATCTTGTTTGCAAAGCCCATTGCCTCAGTTCGTTCAACAGATCTATTTTAGTTTGAGCGTTATGCTCATATTCCAGGTGTTCGCGCATCAATTCCTCAGCAATATCTGCTTCTGATAATGAAAATTCAGGATTTTCACCAACTTGGGATGTACAATCATCTGGCATATCATCGTCACACTCTACATTTTCATCACAAGTAACACTAACGGGGATGGTATTTTCGATCATAGCATTTTCTGCTGGCAAATTATTTTCAAAAATGGCATTCAGTTGTTGTGGCGGTGGCCGATCCATTTCTTCATCCGTTGACACATTTGATGCATCAAATCTTGCTTCGAATTCGGCCGCTCTCTTCCGCCGCATTATGTAGTATCGACCGTTTTTTAGAGGCATTTTTTACTATTTAAAACAACGTTAATGAGAGAAATATATAATAAAGACTGTATCCGAGCGATTTGATCCATATACTGTGCACTAATAATAAATGTCATTGGAAAACGAGATTTGCTATAAATCTTTATGGATACTTATAAACACATACTTATTATATGTATTATATGAAAAAGACAGCAAAAATTTAGTTAACATTTGTTCACTAAACCAAATTAAATGCAATTTTACATGTAAAACTCGACCTATTTAACTTAACAACTGTCTGAGAATTTTTTTTAAGTTTCAATGTTCCGTAGTTATGTTAATTTTAGGCTATTTAACTTATTTCATGAAATAACTGTTGCAATGTCAGCTAAATTACCGCTAGCTAAACAACAGGTAATAAGTTAAATACATGTATTAGATACACTTTTGTAACTTAAATTTTCACTTAATACATTAAATACATGTACTATCTGTATTACATGATTTTTTTAACTTAAATTTGTATACGTAATATGTTAAATTTACCTATTAACTTATTTTTTTACACCAAAAACATATTAACTATAATTTTCGACTAAAAATACATGTACACTAATTAGCTGAAACAGTCATCTATTACCTTTTTCCACATGTTTAACCAAACTTTTACTTAAATTTAACCAAATCCCAAAATGGTTCACCTAAATTTCACTAAGTGTGCTGGCTGGGTCAACTCACTCAACTCACTCAACTCACTCAACTCACTCAACTCACTCAACTCACTCAACTCACTCAACTCACTCAACTCACTCAACTCACTCAACTCACTCAACTCACTCAACTCACTCTCAACTCACTCAACTCACTCAAGTCCCTCAACTCACTCAACTCACTCACCTCACTCAACTCACTCAACTCACTCAACACACTCAACTCATTAAACTCACTCATCTCACACAACTCACTCATCTCACTCAAATTACTCAATTGACTCAACTCACTCAACTCATTAAACTCACTCAACTCACTCAATAAACTCAACTCACTCAACTAGCTCAACTCAATTCACTCAACTTACTTAAATCATTCAACTCACTCAACTGCGTAAAACAATCAAGTAAAACAAAATAAATCAAAATGAAATAATTGCCTATTATTTATTTTATTATTATTTATTTCATTATAATCCAAGCTCATAAAATTTATTATTTACTACAAAAAATCGAGATATCATCACCAAAAAACATCAAAAATGTAAATTTTAGTTCGTGAAAAAGCTGCAGTTTAATGTTTAATAGTCAAAACTATCTGTTCAGTACAAAAAGAAGTGATAACCTGTGTCGAGCAGAAACTGTGTAAAATAAAACCTTTACAAATAATTAGGTGTTCTAAATGATTCGAAATGCCTACTTTGTCACTCGGATTAGAGATAAGAATAAAACAACTTCAACTAACTACGTATTAAAACAAAAGTTGCTAGCAAAAGTTCCAAATAATAAATTTGATTTATTTCTATACGAATAAAAATGTGGGATTCGATATTTGTACGATTGACTGAATCGAGGAAAGGGCGGAACAGTCACGAAACCTCAGTGAGGACTAACAGATTATATAACTCAAAGAAACTTGATCTTCAATAGCATGGTTTTATGCTGTATGCCTCAAACGACAAAATAAGCTAAACTAAATAAACTTTTTAAGCTTCTGCTATTGTTTCGTAGGAGGTGAACGAAAAGTTTATTTACGACGTGACTTTTGGATGACTTTTCATTATATTGTTAATGGAGTTATGTACTAGTAGAACAAATTATCTCAAAGAAATTCATTAATTTTATCAATTGTACTCTTGATGTACGTTTCCGTTTATTTTGTAAAATACGTTTTTTATTTAATAAACGCTATTTAAAAATCACAACAGTATATTTGTATCATAATCGATGCAGCAATTTCATTATTATGGAATACATGTTATTATATAAAGAGATTCGTTTACATTTTAGTTCATGTGTATTGTTAAAACTATTTTTATATTTAGTCTAATCGAATTTACAAGCACAGATAATGACTTTTGTACTAATGGCATCTATGTATAAACTGCATCAACTAGTTTCCGTTTAGTTTAGTTAATCAATTTAGTCCTTTGAGCCACACAGCATAAATTTACAAACTAGAGTCTGTAGTATAATAAACTGACTAATAAATTAGATTGCTACCATTTCTTTTATAGATATTAAATAAAAGTCTGAGCTCTGACTGAGGTTTCGTGATTGTTTCGCCCTTTTCTCGATTCAGTCAATCGTACAAATATCGAATCCCACATTTTTATTCGTATAGAAAATAAATCAAATTTATTATTTGGAACTTTTACTAGAAACTTTTGTTTTAATACGTAGTTAGTTGAAGTTGTTTTATTCTTATCTCTAATCCGAGTGACAAAGTAAGTATTTCGAATCATGTAGAATACCTAATTATTTGTAAATGTTTTGTTTTACACTAGTTTCTGCTTGACACAGGTTATCACTTCTTTTTGTACTGAACAGCGTTGACTATTAAACTTTAAACTGCACCTTTTTCACGAACTAAAATTTACATTTTTGGTGTTTTTGTAGCTTCTAGTTTTTTCTTTAGCTCTGGAGCCACTAATTACAAAGCTGATCAAAAACATTTTATCAGAAAAAGGTTTGTTACAAAAACGAAAACTTATAAAAGGATTATCCGTTATTGAAAAACAAAGTTTTGGGGGAAATTAATACTTGATTTGATTCAATCTAGACGACCTAACGCATTTAAGGGTTAATAATAATATGTAATGTAAATAGATTACAAACTCTAATAAATCCATCTAAATTTCATATAAGAAACATTTTTTATTGCGTGATGAAAACTATTTCAACCAAATCGATTTATATGTTTCGTTTAAAACAATCATACTGGGAAAATTTTTTGTTTTTGATTTTATTTTAATTTTTTTTTGCAAATGGAAAATTTAGAAAAAAAATAACAAAACTTAAAATTTATAGCTATTAAATTTTTTAATGGAAATAGTAAACATTAAGTGATATTAATTTTTATTACGATTCCGTTAAAAATTGAAATGTGATTTACTTGTTTAAATAAACTAGATGTGATATTGAAATGATGTTGACCTTAAACATAAATAAATTCCTAAACGAACATAAAAACAATAATTAACTAATAACCAAATTATTTAAATATAATAAAAAAAATGCATTTACATACATAAATCAAAAGCACTGTGCGGTCTTTTATTTTATTTTTAATTCAACTTCTTTAATTTCTGGGGTTGGAAATATCAACGAACATACTCGCATCGATTGTTAATTGTATTGTATTTTCTTATATTCGACTTTGTAATTCTTTTAATTTCATTTCAATTTAAATAAGTCATCTTTTAATTTAATTTAATTTTTTTATTTAAAAATATAAAATTTATTCATATAAGGAAATTTAGATTGTTGATAAAAACATAAATGGCGCCTTGAACTGCGTAATATCTTGAAGCTTTTTGTAAAACAAAAATAAAGTTTTTCTTTATGTTTGTATAATGAAAAAGGAAAAATTTGTAAAAAATGTTGCGTGATTTTTTATAGGAATTTGAATTTTTGTATTGCTGTTGCATTGTTGTAATCTTCGATGCTAGATAACGATTTGATATGTGTAAGCTTACGAATTCAGATTTAATAAATATGTTAAATGCACAGAAAAGAAATAAAAATAGATTGAAGTTTTAACATTGTTCTTTTTCGAAGGATTCTGAAGAGTTAAATTTGAATTCCGTTGTTGATTTTGAAGTGGATATTAAGCAAATATTTAATATATTTAATATATTTAATTGTATAATGTATATAATTCATCTAGATATTATATATATATATATATATATATATATATATATATATATATATATATATATATATATATATATATATATATATATATATATATATATATATATATATATATATTATATATATATATATATATATATATATATATATATATATATATATATATAATATCTAGATGAATTATATACATTATACAATTAAATATATTAAATATATTAAATATTTGCTTAATATCCACTTCAAAATCAACAACGGAATTCAAATTTAACTCTTCAGAATCCTTCGAAAAAGAACAATGTTAAAACTTCAATCTATTTTTATTTCTTTTCTGTGCATTTAACATATTTATTAAATCTGAATTCGTAAGCTTACACATATCAAATCGTTATCTAGCATCGAAGATTACAACAATGCAACAGCAATACAAAAATTCAAATTCCTATAAAAAATCACGCAACATTTTTTACAAATTTTTCCTTTTCATTATACAAACATAAAAGAAAAACTTTATTTTTGTTTTACAAAAAGCTTCAAGATATTACGCAGTTCAAGGCGCCATTTATGTTTTATCAACAATCTAAATTTCCTTATATGAATAAATTTTATATTTTTAAATAAAAAAAATTAAATTAAATTAAAAGATGACTTATTTAAATTGAAATGAAATTAAAAGAATTACAAAGTCGAATATAAGAAAATACAATACAATTAACAATCGATGCGAGTATGTTCGTTGATATTTCCAACCCCCAGAAATTAAAGAAGTTGAATTAAAAATAAAATAAAAGACCGCACAGTGCTTTTGATTTATGTATGTAAATGCATTTTTTTATTATATTTAAATAATTTGGTTATTAGTTAATTATTGTTTTTATGTTCGTTTAGGAATTTATTTATGTTTAAGGTCAACATCATTTCAATATCACATCTAGTTTATTTAAACAAGTAAATCACATTTCAATTTTTAACGAATCGTAATAAAAATTAATATCACTTAATGTTTACTATTTCCATTAAAAAATTTAATAGCTATAAATTTTAAGTTTTGTTATTTTTTTCTAAATTTTCCATTTGCAAAAAAAAATTAAAATAAAATCAAAAACAAAAAATTTTCCCAGTATGATTGTTTTAAACGAAACATATAAATCGATTGGTTGAAATAGTTTTCATCACGCAATAAAAAATGTTTCTTATATGAAATTTAGATGGATTTATTAGAGTTTGTAATCTATTTACATTACATATTATTATTAACCCTTAAATGCGTTAGGTCGTCTAGATTGAATCAAATCAAGTATTAATTTCCCCCAAAACTTTGTTTTTCAATAACGGATAATCCTTTTATAAGTTTTCGTTTTGTAACAAACCTTTTTCTGATAAAATGTTTTTGATCAGCTTTGTAATTAGTGGCTCCAGAGCTAAAGAAAAAACTAGAAGCTACAAAAAACACCAAAAATGTAAATTTTAGTTCGTGAAAAAGTGCAGTTTAAAGTTAATAGTCAACGCTGTTCAGTACAAAAAGAAGTGATAACCTGTGTCAAGCAGAAACTAGTGTAAAACAAAACATTTACAAATAATTAGGTATTCTACATGATTCGAAATACTTACTTTGTCACTCGGATTAGAGATAAGAATAAAACAACTTCAACTAACTACGTATTAAAACAAAAGTTTCTAGTAAAAGTTCCAAATAATAAATTTGATTTATTTCTATACGAATAAAAATGTGGGATTCGATATTTGTACGATTGACTGAATCGAGAAAAGGGCGAAACAATCACGAAACCTCAGTCAGAGCTCAGACTTTTATTTAATATCTATAAAAGAAATGGTAGCAATCTAATTTATTAGTCAGTTTATTATACTACAGACTCTAGTTTGTAAATTTATGCTGTGTGGCTCAAAGGACTAAATTGATTAACTAAACTAAACGGAAACTAGTTGATGCAGTTTATACATAGATGCCATTAGTACAAAAGTCATTATCTGTGCTTGTAAATTCGATTAGACTAAATATAAAAATAGTTTTAACAATACACATGAACTAAAATGTAAACGAATCTCTTTATATAATAACATGTATTCCATAATAATGAAATTGCTGCATCGATTATGATACAAATATACTGTTGTGATTTTTAAATAGCGTTTATTAAATAAAAAACGTATTTTACAAAATAAACGGAAACGTACATCAAGAGTACAATTGATAAAATTAATGAATTTCTTTGAGATAATTTGTTCTACTAGTACATAACTCCATTAACAATATAATGAAAAGTCATCCAAAAGTCACGTCGTAAATAAACTTTTCGTTCACCTCCTACGAAACAATAGCAGAAGCTTAAAAAGTTTATTTAGTTTAGCTTATTTTGTCGTTTGAGGCATACAGCATAAAACCATGCTATTGAAGATCAAGTTTCTTTGAGTTATATAATCTGTTAGTCCTCACTGAGGTTTCGTGACTGTTCCGCCCTTTCCTCGATTCAGTCAATCGTACAAATATCGAATCCCACATTTTTATTCGTATAGAAATAAATCAAATTTATTATTTGGAACTTTTGCTAGCAACTTTGTTTAATACGTAGTTAGTTGAAGTTGTTTTATTCTTATCTCTAATCCGAGTGACAAAGTAGGCATTTCGAATCATTTAGAACACCTAATTATTTGTAAAGGTTTTATTTTACACCAGTTTCTGCTCGACACAGTTATCACTTCTTTTTGTACTGAACAGATAGTTTTGACTATTAAACATTAAACTGCAGCTTTTCACGAACTAAAATTTACATTTTTGATGTTTTTTGGTGATGATATCTCGATTTTTTGTAGTAAATAATAAATTTTATGAGCTTGGATTATAATGAAATAAATAATAATAAAATAAATAATAGGCAATTATTTCATTTTGATTTATTTTGTTTTACTTGATTGTTTTACGCAGTTGAGTGAGTTGAATGATTTAAGTAAGTTGAGTGAATTGAGTTGAGCTAGTTGAGTGAGTTGAGTTTATTGAGTGAGTTGAGTGAGTTTAATGAGTTGAGTGAGTTGAGTCAATTGAGTAATTTGAGTGAGATGAGTGAGTTGTGTGAGATGAGTGAGTTAATGAGTTGAGTGTGTTGAGTGAGTTGAGTGAGTTGAGTGAGGTGAGTGAGTTGAGTGAGTTGAGGGACTTGAGTGAGTTGAGTGAGTTGAGTGAGTTGAGTGAGTTGAGTGAGTTGAGTGAGTTGAGTGAGTTGAGTGAGTTGAGTGAGTTGAGTGAGTTGAGTGAGTTGAGTGAGTTGAGTGAGTTGAGTGAGTTGAGTGAGTTGACCCAGCCAGCACACTTAGTGAAATTTAGGTGAACCATTTTGGATTTGGTTAAATTTAAGTAAAAGTTTGGTTAAACATGTGGAAAAAGGTAATAGATGACTGTTTCAGCTAATTAGTGTACATGTATTTTTAGTCGAAAATTATAGTTAATATGTTTTTGGTGTAAAAAAATAAGTTAATAGGTAAATTTAACATATTACGTATACAAATTTAAGTTAAAAAAATCATGTAATACAGATAGTACATGTATTTAATGTATTAAGTGAAAATTTAAGTTACAAAAGTGTATCTAATACATGTATTTAACTTATTACCTGTTGTTTAGCTAGCGGTAATTTAGCTGACATTGCAACAGTTATTTCATGAAATAAGTTAAATAGCCTAAAATTAACATAACTACGGAACATTGAAACTTAAAAAAAATTCTCAGACAGTTGTTAAGTTAAATAGGTCGAGTTTTACATGTAAAATTGCATTTAATTTGGTTTAGTGAACAAATGTTAACTAAATTTTTGCTGTCTTTTTCATATAATACATATAATAAGTATGTGTTTATAAGTATCCATAAAGATTTATAGCAAATCTCGTTTTCCAATGACATTTATTATTAGTGCACAGTATATGGATCAAATCGCTCGGATACAGTCTTTATTATATATTTCTCTCATTAACGTTGTTTTAAATAGTAAAAAATGCCTCTAAAAAACGGTCGATACTACATAATGCGGCGGAAGAGAGCGGCCGAATTCGAAGCAAGATTTGATGCATCAAATGTGTCAACGGATGAAGAAATGGATCGGCCACCGCCACAACAACTGAATGCCATTTTTGAAAATAATTTGCCAGCAGAAATTGCTATGATCGAAAATACCATCCCCGTTAGTGTTACTTGTGATGAAAATGTAGAGTGTGACGATGATATGCCAGATGATTGTACATCCCAAGTTGGTGAAAATCCTGAATTTTCATTATCAGAAGCAGATATTGCTGAGGAATTGATGCGCGAACACCTGGAATATGAGCATAACGCTCAAACTAAAATAGATCTGTTGAACGAACTGAGGCAATGGGCTTTGCAAAACAAGATTTCATTAACAGCGTTGTCACAACCACTGAAATTGGTGAACAAGGCTGGCATTAAAAATCTACCATTGGATGAACAATGAACTGTTGAACCTGATGAACAATAAAGAAGGAAACATAAAATCTAATTTATTTAACCTAATAATTAAAAGACCGCCGAACAACATATTATAAATAAATCACCTAAACTATATTTTCGACTGAAGGATATTGTTTTATTAGATTCATTCATTTTGCTTTATATTTTATAATTTTCTGTAGTTAGATTATTAATTTTTAAAAATGGGTTTTTATTAAACCACAGTGTCGCGTTCTTTTTCTTAACATTTTCTAACATTGTTAAAATCTCATAAAATTGTGTTGAAACGTCATGTTAAGTTTTGTCGGCAATTTTGATTTATAATTTAAGAACGACAAAATATTAGACGTTTGTTGATCTGTCAAAAATAAATTTGTTCTATTTGAGCACATAAGTTAAAATATATAAAAAATAGTTAATTTATATATGTATAATTATAATAAAACTCAACTGTGAAGCACAAAAACAAGAAATTTTATTTACGAATCTCTTAATGTTAAATTATAAACATTTTGACAGATAAATAGATCACAACATACCATTTGACATAACAACATTCTATAACTCATGTCTAGGAGGTGAGTTGGAAATTGTTACAAAATGTTAACCTTTGATAGTTTAACATTGAATTTAGGAACGACATCATGACGTAATTTTGTTACATAATGTTAAAATTATTGAATTAAAGAACGACGAAAGTTAACAATTGTTAACAATAGTTAACATTGTCGAAAAAAAGAACGCGACACCGGTATATAATGGAAATATGGAATGTATCTTACTTTAAAATTTAGCTTTCGAAATGCGTATATAGTAAAAAATAATAAAACTCAGTAAACAAGAATAAGGCTAAGAATAAGGCTTAATATTTTGTTTCTTATAATATTATTTTTAAGCTTTTTTATGGTAGAATGACAGCCCGATAATAAAGTAAGGTTAAAGAAAAATGGATGGTTCAATTACATGAAATACTCATGAAAAAAAACATGTAATAACTACAATATCTGACTTTGGTACAGTAAAATTACATATAATTTGCACTTGCTTAGTTTTGTATTCAGCTGTTACATGAAATACACATGAATTTACTCTGCCAAAGTCAGATATTGTAGCTATTAAATGTATTCTAGATAAGAATTATATGATCAATTTTTCACTTAATAGCTAGATAATTTACATGTATTAAATAAAATACGTGAAAAAATTTAGGTTAAATTTAAGTAATTTCATGAAACACCTGACAAAATTTAACTTAAATAACAGGTAAATAATTTTATGGCTAGGAATTATGGATGCAATATTATCTATCTCCCAAACTAATGCATTTAAGGACAAAATAGGTTTTTATGACAATTTCTAAACCGACTTCAAATAAACATTTTTATACATACTTTGCAGCGTATTTTTGAATGGATTTAAATGTTTATGTATAAAGAAAGGTTCGATCTTTTTTATACATAAAAAAAAACAGGAAAAAATAATGAGAACAACCCTTAAAAATACAATTAAATATTTGTTTTTTTATAAACTGAATACTTTAATTTCAAATTTCTTTTCGTATTCGATAAAAAACATTAATTATTGAAAATATAATAATAGTTTGTAGTATACTATAAAGTAAGCTTATGTGATCATGAGGGGCATACATTTCGGAGCATACATTTTGTGGTTTGCATGTGTAACAAACAAGTTAAATTTAACTAGTAATTAGCTAAAATATAACATAACATTTGCACTTATTTAACTTAAAATTTGGTTAAATTATAGTTAAACTTAATCACTTATTAGCCAGCGTATTACATAAAAATTACATGAAAATTTAACCAATATTTTTATGGAAAAAGTACGACACTTACGTTAAATTTAACCTTTAATTATACATAAATTTAGGTTAAATGAGAATGTTCACTAAAATTTTGTACAGATAATATCAACCTATATTAAAGCTAAAATCCACCTATTGTGTTAGCTGGGGAGTGAGTTGAGTGAGTTGAGTGAGTTGAGTGAGTTGAGTAAGTTGAGTGAGTTGAGTGAGTTGAGTGAGTTGAGTGAGTTGAGTGAGTTGAGTGAGTTGAGTGAGTTGAGTGAGTTGAGTGAGTTGAGTGAGTGAGTGAGTTGAGTGAGTTGAGTGAGTTGAGTGAGTTGAGTGTGTTGAGTGAGTTGAGTGAGTTGGTGAGTTGAGTGAGTTGAGTGAGTTGAGTGAGTTGAGTGAGTTGAGTGAGTTGAGTGAGTTGAGTGAGTTGAGTGAGTTGAGTGAGTGAGTGAGTTGAGTGAGTTGAGTGAGTTGAGTGAGTTGAGTGAGTTGAGTGAGTTTGAGTGAGTTGAGTGAGTTGAGTGAGTTGAGTGAGTTGAGTGAGTTGATGAGTTGAGTGAGTTGAGTGAGTTGAGTGAGTTGAGTGAGTTGAGTGAGTTGAGTGAGTTGAGTGAGTTTGAGTGAGTTGAGTGAGTTGAGTGAGTTGAGTGAGTTGAGTGAGTTGAGTGAGTTGAGTGAGTTGAGTGAGTTGAGTGAGTTGAGTGAGTTGAGTGAGTTGAGTAAGTTGAGTGAGTTGAGTGAGTTGAGTGAGTTGAGTGTGTGAGTTGAGTGAGTTGAGTGAGTTGAGTGAGTTGAGTGAGTTGAGTGTGTTGAGTGTGTTGAGTGTTGAGGTGTGTGAGTGTGTTGAGTGTGTTGAGTGTGTTGAGTGAGTGAGGTGTGTGAGTGTGTGTGAGTGGTTGAGTGAGTTGTGTGTTGAGTGAGTGTGTGTGAGTGTGTGTGTTGTGTTGTGTGTTGTGTGAGTTGTGTGTTGTGAGTGTGTGTGTGGTGTGTGGGTGGTGTGTGTGGTGGTGTGTGTGGTGTGTGTGTGTTGTGTGTTGAGTGTGGTGTGTGTTGGTGTGTTGTGTGTGTTGTGTGTGTGTGTGTTGGTGTGTTGGTGGGTTGGTGTGGTGGGTGGTGTGTGTGTGTGGTGGGTTGGTGTGTGTGTTGTGTTGGTGTTGTGTGGTGGTGGTGTGGTGTGGTGGTGTGTTGTGGTGGGTGTGTGTGTGTGGTGGTGGTGTGGTGGTGTGGTGGGTGTGGTGGGTGGGTGGTGGTGGTGTGTGGGTGTGTGTGGGTGTGTGGTTGTGTGTGTGGTGTGTGGTGTGGTGGGTGGTGGGTGGGTGGGGTGTGGGTGTGGTGTGGTGGGTGTGGTGGTGGTGGTGGGGTGGGTGGTGTGGTGTGGTGGGTTGGGGTGGGTGGTGGGGTGGTGGGGTGGGTGGGTGGTGGGTGTGGGGTGTGGTGTGGGGTGGTGGGTGGTGGGTGGGTGGGTGGTGGTGGGGTGGGTGGGTGGGTGTGGGTGGTGGTGGGGGTGGGTGGTGGTGGTGTGGGGTGGGTGGTGGGTGGGTGGGTGTGGGGGTGGTGGTGGTGGGTGGGTGGTGGTGGTGGTGGTGGGGGTGGGTGGTGGGGTGTGGGGGTGGTGGTGGGGTGGGGGTGGTGTGGGTGGGTGGGGTGGTGGGGGTGGTGGGGGTGGGTGTGGGGGTGGTGGTGGTGTGGTGTGGGTGGTGTGGTGGTGGTGTGGTGGTGGTGTGGGTGGTGTGGGGTGTGGTGTGTGGTGGTGGTGGGTGTGTGGGGTGGTGGTGGGTGTTGGTGGTGGTGGTGTGTGGGTGTGGGTGGTGGTGGTGGTGTGGTGGGTGGTGTGGGTGGTGTGGGTGGGTGGTGGGTGGTGGGGGTGTGGGTGTGGGTGTGGGTGTGGTGGTGGGTGTGGGGGTGTGGGGTGGTGGTGTGGTGGGTGTGGTGGTGGGTGGGTGGTGTGTGTGTGTGGTGTGGGTGGTGGTGGGTGGGTGTGGGGTGGTGTGGTGGGTGTGGTGGGTGGGTGGGTGTGGTGGTGGTGGGTGGGTGTGGTGTGGTGGTGGGTGGGTGGTGGGTGGTGGTGTGGGTGGGGTGTGGGTGGTGTGGTGGGTGGGTGTGTGGTGGGTGTGGGTGTGTGTGGTGTGGGGTGGGTGGTGGTGGTGTGGTGGTGGTGGTGGGTGGGTGGGTGGTGGTGGGTGTGGGTGGTGTGGTGGGTGTGGGTGGGGGTGGTGTGGGTGGTGTGGGTGGGTGGGTGGTGGGTGTGGTGGGTGGTGTGTGGTGGTGGTGTGGTGTGGTGGGTGTGGGTGGTGGGGGTGTGGGTGGTGTGGGGTGGTGGGTGGTGGGGTGGTGTGGGTGGGTGGTGGTGGTGGGTGGGTGGGTGGGGTGTGGTGGGTGGTGGGTGTGTGTGGTGGGTGGGTGTGGGGTGTTGGGGTGGGTGGTGGTGGGGTGGTGGGTGTGGTGTGTGGTGTGGTGTGGTGTGGGTGGTGGGTGGTGGTGTGGGTGTGGGGTGTGGTGGGGTGGTGGGGTGTGTGGTGTGGTGGTTGTGGTGTGGTGGGGTGGGGTGTGTGGGTGGTGTGGGGTGGGGTGGGTTGTGGTGGGGTGTGGGTGGGGGTGGTGGTGGTGGGTGTGGTGGGTGGGTGGGTTGGTGGTGGGTGGGTGGGTGGTGGGTGTGGGTGTGGGTGGTGGTGGGTGGGGTGGTGGGTGGGGTGGGGTGGTGGTGGTGTGGGTGTGGTGGTGTGGTGGTGGTGTGGGTGTGGGTGGTGGGTGGGTGGTGTGGGGGTGGGTGTGGTAGAGTTGTAGAGGTGAGAGAGATTATTTATTATTAGTTTGTTTTTTTGTTGTAGTAGATTGTTAGATAGTTTTGATAGATTAGATTAGATTAGATAGATTAGATAGATTAGATAGATTAGATAGATTAGATAGATTAGATAGATTAGATAGATTAGATAGATTAGATAGATTAGATAGATTAGATAGATTATATAGATTAGATAGATTAGATAGATTAGATAGATTAGATAGATTAGATAGATTAGATAGATTAGATAGTATATAGATTAGATATTTTA